>JANAVB010034417.1:18026250-18467358 GCA_029216955.1 Iris pallida
GGTATTGCAATCTAATGCCTCATGTTATATATTTCTTGAAAAACAGTGCAGGGATGGAAAATCATTCAAATTGGAGTCATCTGTAGATGTTACAATTGAGATGATGTTACAAAGGTCCTAAATGCGATCAATTTCACAACAAAAGATGCATCAAAATTGATGGAACTGGGGATTTCTAGAACCCTTACTTTGGTGTAAGTATTGGTCGATAGAAAGTTAAACAGATTTAATACGTGTTCTAACCCTTCCTAGGCTGAAACTAGGGTTCACAAATTATACCTGTGTCGGGAAAAAGACAAGTAGTTTCTGGCAATCTCGAGCGGACGACCCCAAGATCTTCTGCACGTATTCCTTTCTCGAGTTGGACGTCTTATGGGCGATGATCTCCCAACCTTTTCTTCTCCTTGGCAGCCCTATCTTTCTCTCCTTACGTGAATCACGAATTTAGAGAAAGCTTCAAATTTCTGATCAATAATTTGGCGGCCAGAGAATAGAAGATATATATAGGCTACGGTAGGGACCATGAGGAGAAATTAGAGTTAGGCCTCCTAACGGATCTAGATATCCCGTGTTCAGCCCGAACACACAATCTAGGCCTATTAACAATAGCTCAGTCCACTAATGAACTATTGTTGCACCTCCCTAATCCCAAACTATGTTTGTGGGCTCCTTTTATTATATGCTCGTTTGTCTCCTCATGTTAAGATATCGAATGTCCATCGATCAAATTAAGTTACTGGCAACTATATTGATTCGACATCTTTTATCCTTAAGTAGTATCGCTCAACTTTATTTGTCATGTTGGATATAATCCACCTGCAGGGTTTACATGACAATCCTTATGAGCTCCTTAAGGGGACATCATCAACCCGATGTATCGGGACATGGATTCCATTTATAATCAAAAGTCCATCATACATACAATGTTATTACCCAATTCATAGAGGTTTTTGACCCATAATGAATCTCACTCTTTCATAAGTCAAAGTAATGCACACTGCATATTCATGTTTGTTATTATATCCGAATTAAGAGCACAAGCATCCAAAATAACAGAGGTGTTTGTTCTCTTATGTAGTCAGTACAAAGAGAACAACCTCAAGTGGTCCTGTTCAATACACACAACGTGTACTAGTGTAAACCTATAATCAAGATAGACTAATACCAGATTACACTACAACATTTCCAATAGATTGTCCAAGTCCATCTAGGTTGTGAAATATTTATATATTCCATAGAGAACTGATAATATGATCTTCTGTGTGACACCACACACCATATTATCTACAATATAGAACATCAGACATTTGCATTAACACTTGCAACAAATACAATATGCAAACATTTGCCCACATGATTCTTATTCAAAATTTAAGAAAATAAGGTTACTACAAAAGTGATGCTTTTAGTATATAACCCTAACAATCTCCCACTTATACTCAAAGCATTACTTTTCAGTATACTGTTACAAATCTCCCACTTATACTTAAAGCCATTCTGCTACACATCTGACTCCCATTCCATCAACATGACTATCAAAAGCCTTAGTTGGTAAGCTCTTTGTAAAGGGATCAACTAGGTTGTCAGTTTATGCTATCTTGATCACAACAACTTTTCCTTTCCTTACGAAATCTCGTATCAGGTGGTACTTGCACTGAATGTGTTTACCTGTCTTATGGGCTCGTGGTTCTTCGAGTTTGCAACTGTACCACTATTATCACAATAAAGTATAATAGACTTAGGAAAAGTAGGTACCACATCCAAGTCCAATAGAAAGTTTTTGAGCCAAACCGATTCTTTGGCTGCCTCAGAGGATGCCACATACTCGGCTTCCATGGTGGAATCAACAATACATTTTTGCTTGATACTCCTCCATACAATGGCTCCACCTCCCAAAGTAAACACATAAATTGAGGTAGATTTCCTAGAATCCTTATCTGACTGAAAAACTGAGTCTGTATACCCAAAAGGAACTAAACTATCTGCCTGGTAAACTAGCATATACTCTTTAGTTCTTTTTGGATACTTCAAAATATGCTTTACGGTAGTCCAGTGCTCTTGTCATAGGTTAGACTGATATCTGCTGACCATACTTATGGCAAAGCAGATGTCTGGTCTCGTACATACCATTGCATACATTAAGCTTCCTACTGCTGAAGCATAAGGAACTGCTTTCATGTTCTCCATCTCTTAAGGTGTCCTCGGACACTGCTCCTTTGATAGAGCAATTCTATGTCTAAAAGGTAAGAAACATTTCTTAGAATTTTGCATACTAAAACGAGTTAATACAGTATCGATATAGGAAGCTTGGGATAAACGCAACATCCTTTTCTTACGATCTCGTAGAACTTTGATCCCAAGGATGTGACATACTTCTCCTAAGTCCTTCATATCAAACTGTTTGGATAACCATACCCTTACATCAGATAACACCTTCACATTATTTCCAATGAGCAAGATGTCATCCACATAAAGTACTAGGAACACCACCACGTTTCTGCCACACTTTCTGTACACACATGATTCATCCTGACATTGTTCAAATCTATCGGATTTTATCACCTGATCAAAATATATGTTCCAAGATATGGAAGCTTGCTTAAGTCCATAAATGGACTTCTTGAGCTTACAAACAAGATGTTCTTGGCTGTTTTTAATAAACCCGTCTAGTTGCTTCATATACATGTCTTCCTTAAGACTTCTATTAAGGAAAGCTATCTTGACATCTATTTGCCAAATCTCATAATCGAGATGAGCTGCAATAGATAAAAGAATTCGGATAGACTTAAGCATGGCTAATGGAGAAAAGGTTTTCTCATAATCAATACCCTCTCTTTGAATAAAACCTTTTGCAACAAGTTGAGCTTTAAAAGTTTCAACCTTACCATCTGATCCTCTTTATCTCTTATAGACCCACTTGCATCTAATGGCTTTTACGCCAATGGGTTGTTCTACAAGCTCCCAGACCTGATTGGAATCCATAGATTCTATTTCAGATATCATTGCTTTTTGCCAAGACTCCATATTTTTATCTTCGAGTGCTTTGTTGTAGGTTTAGGGATCAAAATCTTATTCCTCAGGGACAAAATCTGACGACTCTCCCAAGAATATATCTATCAGGTTATATCACAACCCTTCCACTACGACGAGACACTATCGATTGTGGTATAACATTTGTGACACATTGTGCAGTTAATTATGGTTCATCCTCTTGTACTATTGGTACTGAAGTACTTGGTGTCTCAACTCTCAGTTCTTTTAGAACAACTCAACTTGTGTGTTTATGGTTCATCACATAGTTTTCCTGTAACTCCTCTTTCCAGAAATTTTGAAATATTTTTATTTATTTATTTGATTTAAATGAAAATTTTTGAATGTTATAAATAATTAATTAGTTAATTATTATGGTAGATGCCTTTAGTCACGATTAAATTTGGAGTACAAGATAACCAAAAATTTTGGCACGAATAGTATAGTTGGGTGCCTTGACTAGTGTTTTAGCTATGGAAGGGAAGGCCGAGCCATAGGTTTGTTCTAACGAGAAAAACCAGGCCAAGTTACGACTTAACCCCCACCGATGATTTATTTATTTAATTATTAGATTATTGACTTTCTAGGAGACTCGGTTGTACCAATTTAGCCCCGACTTGACCCGAACCAAATCCAAATCTAAATAAACATGTAGTACTCTCAAATACCTTCATGTTGATATATATTTTGTATAAATATTTTATTAATATTGATATGTTTTTAATTTTGGAAAGTTTCTATTTATAGAAAGTGTCTACGTGTAATCCTAGTTGGCATTAGTTTATATTTGACCCAAAGTCCAACCCAATTCTAAGTAGGCATATTGGACATTAATAAATATTAATAAATACATATATTTTGTTTTTAATTCAGATTTTGGATTATATTTATATAGATAGATTTAATTAGTCTATATTAGGAAAGACATTTAATCCTCAAACCAATCAATTAGCCAACTCACCAAACCACCAACCCAACCAAGTGGGAGCAATCATGGCCGACCAAAGCAGTCCCTCCCTTAGATATTCGGCCAAGCATCTCATTAGGAATAGGATTCCCACTCCTTTTCATGCATGCAACCCAAAAGGCCCATATATGTACATCAACTCATACCCAAACCCTAACCCTAACTTAATTTCTTTTTCTTTTTCCTTCTTGGCCGACCACTCCTTTACTTTCCCCTCATATTTGGTAGCACCTCTCCCCCATAGCCTCCATGCATCATCATCTCCATTGCACATCTCTCTATCCTTCACAAAAATTTATCTCCTCGACCATACATCCACCCAACCACTCAAAATAAACCCTAAAAACTCCATATTCTCCATCCAACCATCTATAGCCATTGCCAACCC
Source organism: Iris pallida (assembly GCA_029216955.1). Lineage (NCBI taxonomy): Eukaryota > Viridiplantae > Streptophyta > Magnoliopsida > Asparagales > Iridaceae > Iris > Iris pallida. The sequence continues at coordinate 18,030,636 of JANAVB010034417.1, forward strand.
TTACAAACTCACCAAGAGAGGATTATCAAGCAAATATAGCAAGAAAGGTTGAAGCTTTGGCAAGGAAAAGTCTTCACAACCTCTCTAGCATGGACTTTTGGTAAGAAACCCTAATTTTTCTATCTCAAAACCTTACTAAATTTCTGTAAAAAAATATATTATTAAATTTTTAGAAATCATATTTTGATGGCTTTTGTTATGTATAATCATCTATAAAAGTTTCATGATTTATAGTCGTAATATTCATGTTTCGGTAGGATCAAAATTAACCCCGTTGTGAAGGAACTATAAGTTATTGGTAGTTATTTTCAAAACTAAATTTCATGCGTGTTCATATATATAAATTAGGATTTTTGAGTAATTTTTTCACAAATTTATCAACTCAAATCTGGTCGAAAAAGTTATAGGTCAAAATTAGCCAATTTCGGGTAATCGACTGACCTTGAATGTCCCAAACTTTTAGTATAACTGAACCCTTGTACCCATGATGTTATTATGAGAAATAAGATATTTTAATTCTGTTTAAAATATATTTTTGGTTATTTTAGAAATTTTGAGTAATTGACTATGTTCCGGATGAGATTCGTGTAGACTAGCTGACTTAGTAATCAACTAGTCATAAATTTTTTAGAAATATTAATTCTAGAATTTTAGAGATAAATCTGTAGAAAACTTGTTTAAATATTATTTTTATGAAATTTATATGATTTTTAAGTATGTTATTGAAGTAGGGGCATAACCGACCAATTGAGAGTTGGTAACCCTAAAACTGTGTTTTGATGTCTCGTAGAACCTGTGTGTGATTTTATGAATCTAAATGGTTACACGGGAGATTTGAATATAGTTTATATAATTTTAAAATATTACTTTAACTAATTAAGTCATATCATAAGTTTCATGAATAGTAACTTAAACTAGCTAATTAATTATCTAGGAGCGTCGGGTTCCGGAGGCGTGGATGCGGGAGCGGCATTTCATATTAAGAGCGCAAAATCAGGAAAGTATACCTTACCTTCCTCTACATTTTTTGCATTCTTACTTCTTTATCTAGTATTTATATGTCATCAGTTAGTTGGATTGGTTTGACTGGTATGCTTTTTTTCTTATAATGTATATTAGTTATTGTCCCGTCTATATACCGTCGTTGTCCAGAGTTTGACATTATAGACTATGCGAGAGTTGTCCTTACATGTACCTTGACTGAGTCGTATCGTATCATAGAGTGAGTGCGTGTAACTGAACTGCTAAATCCTGTTTTATTTTCTCAACCTGCGAGTCCACAATCGGGGCGAGGGTTGACCGTTTGCACCTGCGAGTCCACACTCGGGGCGAGGGTGTTGGTCTTGATCTATTTGCAACTGCGAGTCCACACTCGAGGTGAGGGTGTTTGTCGTGAACTAACCCACGAGTCCATATTCGAGGTGAGGGTTAGTGTTAGTTCAAACCATCGAGTCCACACTCGGGACGAGGGTTTGATATCCTTTGATCTTTTGTTCATCAATTCTCTCTCAGCAGTTCATTTAGGCGTAGTAGTTTCCCGTATCAGTGTTCATAGTCACCTGTCAGTAGCCACTTGTCAGTTTCCTTTTCGTTTCCTATTTATAGCCTGTTTATATTCTTATGCATGATAGAACTATTAGATAGGCATGTTTTTATGTATCTTGCTATGTCCCCTGAGGACCTGATGATCTCTTCAGGTTTAGCGATTGCATGGAGTTAGTTAGCAGAACAGGATGGTACATGTTTGTGATACACTTGCAAGATCCAGGTATATTGATATTACGCTTATTATCCATTCGTGCTTTCATTTCTTCTCATGATATACTCAGCTTGTTAGCTTACTTTATAGACTCATGTTAATTCTTGGAGTCTAATCGGACATGTATGCTAGTGGGATGTAGACCATGAACCATAGTATTTATTCATGTTTTATATTCTTATTATGGATTGAGTTATAGGTTGCCTTGCCATGATTAGGCACATGATACCATAGTCTAGACAAAGTTTACGTATTCGTGATAGGCTGGAGTCTGTTCGATATGTAGCTGGCTTGCTCACGAGCTCGCATCCGAAATGCGGATGTGGGTCGTGACACTTCCTCTAAGAATCGGGCATTGGTGCTAACAATGACCTTCTGATCCTTAGGACTATAAAATAAAACTCCTTTCGTTTCTCTTGGATAGCCTACAAACAAGCGTACTTCTGTAGAGATTCCAACTTTTCTGCTTTCCCATTCAGCACATGTGCTGGACTACCCCAAATTCGAACATGTTTCAAACTAGGCTTATTCCCAATCCACAGCTCTGTGGGAGTAAGAGGTACTGACTTAGAAGGAACCAAGTTCAAAGTATAAGCTGCAGTCTCTAAGGCATATCCCTAAAACGAATCTGGTAAATTTGAATAACACATCATTGATCTAACAATCTCCATTAGAGTTTTATTCCTTCTTTCGACGACACCATTCTGCTGGGGCATTCCAGGTGTAGTAAATTGGGATGTAATCCCAATCTCTGATAAATAATCCCTAAACTCTCCAAAAAGGTACTCGTCACCACGATCTGATCGTAATGACTTGATACATTTTCTATGACGTTTCTCCGTTTCAGCCTTTTACTCTTTGAATTTCTCAAAGCACTCAGAACGATGATGCATCAAATAAATGTATCCATACCTTAAATAATCGTCAATAAATGTGACAAAATATTCAAAGCCACCTCTAGCTTGGATAGTCATGGGTCCACACAAATAAGAATAAACCAATTCCAACAAATCTTTGGCCCTTTGTCGTAAAAAGCCTTTTGGTCATTTTACCTTCCAAATAGGGTTCACAGACTAGTAGTGCCTCCACTTCCAATGAACTCAAAGGTCAATCTTCAACCAGACTTTGAATCCTTCTTAGGTTAATATGCCCCAATCGCAAGTGCCAAAGATATGTTTGGTTCATACAAGAAGGTTCCTTTCTCTTATTTAAGTTAGATGACATATTATTTATTTCCATAAGTTACATTGTGGACGAAACATGATTAATAACATACAGATTATCAACTAATTCACTAGAACAGATAAAATATTTATTCTTTCTAATAACAATATTATTATTAAAATAAACTGAATAACCATCCTTAACTAACATAGAAACAGAAATTAAATTTCTTCTAAGTGAAGGTGCATAAAGACAATCTCTCAATGTCAAAGACTTATTTCTACCAAAAGATAAAGTAACATCTCCTAATGCAATGACCGCTAATTTTGTAGCGTCACCCATGAACAAGCATATTTCTCCATCACTGAGCCGTCGGATTTTCTGGAACCCCTGCAATGTATTGCAGACATGATTACTGGTTCTTGTATCTACACACCAGGTGCCGGTAGATAACATCGCTAAACATGTTTCAACTACTAGTAAATAAGATGTACCTTCTTTATTTCCTTGTTTGAGAAGTGGACAGTCAGTCTTCCAATGTCCTGACCCTTTGCACTTGAAACATTTGCCTTTCGGCTTTTTCACAGCCCCTTGAGGTCCCATGCCCTTCTTTGCTGAGTTTACCTATTTTTGAATGTTATTCTCCTTCTTATCGCCTTTTGGCTTAGAAGTAGAACCATTTTCAGAAAACAAAAATATGACCACTCTGCCTACAGAGAGATTCAACAACATGTAGCTCTTCTACAAGTTCTGCCAAACTATACAATCTTTTGTTTATGTTGTAATTTAGGCAGAAATTGTCAAAACTTTTAGGTAGAGTTCCGAGAATGATATCGACCTGTGATTCTCCATCGATTTCAACTCCAAGGATCTCCATCTAATTCAGATGACCGATCATCTTGAGAACATGATCCCTTACTAGTGTACCCTCAGCCATTTTTGTATTCATCAAACACTTCATAGAAAATTGCTTAGCTGCTCTACTCTGATGTCCGAAGAGTTCCATGAGGTTATACATCATGTCATAAGTCGTGGCCATGGCCTGATGCTGATGTTGCAGTACATTTGACATAGATGCCAGAATGTAACATCGTGCCATCTCATTTGCCTTTTTCCACTTCTTATAAGCCTCTTTGACCTCTTCATCAGAGTTAGCATCAAGCTTAAGTAGTCATTCTTTAAGAAGTATATATTTGTACTTCTCAGCTGTCAAGACCAATCAATATAATTAGGTCCAATAAGTTTGTTTTCTTTAAGAATCACCATAAGTGAACTGAAAGAACCCAGTTTGAAATCCTAAGAATCACATAAATAAAAATTATATAGGGCAATAGCTTTTTGAATTAATTAAATATTGATTCCTTCAAAACAAAAATAAAAAATTTACCAACACCTTGAAAAATATTGTTTAAATATTGATTCCCGAAAGAGTTCACACATAATCTAGATTAAATTATAAAATTATAAGCACGATCAACCCTCGTGATTTTAATTACATCCACAGAAACAACAACATCTATGACATATCCGTGGTTTAAAATAATCATAAAACAAAACATGCATTGGACCATAATAATTGGATCTAAGATGCCTGCAAAACCGAGTTAGAACAGATCTACATCTACCGACTATTACACAATGTAAGTTTTATTGGACAACATGGATGTATAAATCAATACGCAGATCCAAAGTAGCTTTGATACCAATTGATGGAACTGGGGATACCCAGGACCCTTACTTTGGTGTGCGTATTGATCGATAGAAAGTTAAACAGATTTAATACGTGTTCAAACCCTTCATGGGCGAAAACTAAGATTCACGAATTATACCTGCGGCGGAAAGAAGACAAGTAGTTCCTGGCATTCTCGAGCGGACGACTCCAAGATCTTCTGCACCTATTCCTTCCTCGAGTTGGACATCGTGTGGGCGACGATCTCCCAACCTTTTCTTCTCCTTGGCAGCCCTCTCTTTCTCTCCTTACGTGAATCAAGAATTTATATAAAGCTTCAGATTTCTGATCAGTAATTTGGCGGCCAGAGAATAGAGGATATACATGGGCTATGGTAGGGACCATGAGGAGAAATTAGGGTTAGGCCTCCTAACGGATCTAGATATCTCGGGTTCAGTCCGAACACACAATCCAGGCCCATTAACAATAGCTCCGTTCACTAATGAGCTATTGTTGCACTACCTCCCTAATCCTAAATTATGTTTGTGGGCTCCTTTTATTATATGTTCGTTTGGCTCCCCATGCTAAGATATCGAATGTCCGTCAATAAAATTAAGTTACTGATAACTATATTGATTCGACATCTTTTATCCTTTTATAGTACCGCTCAACTTTATTTGTCATGTTGGATAGAATCCACCTGCAGGGTTTACATGACAATCCTTATGAGCTCCTAAAGGGGACATCATCAACTCGATGTATCAGGGCATGGATTCCATTTATAATTAACAGCCTATCATACATACAATATTATTACACAATTCATAGAGGTTGTTGACCCATAATGAATCTCACTCTTTCATGAGTCAAAGTAATGGACACTACATATACATATCTGTTTTATATCCGGATTAAGAGCACAAGCATCCATAATAACATATGTGTTTGTTCTTTTATGTAGTCAGTACAAAGAGAACAACCGCAAGTGGTTCTGTTCAATACACACAAAGTGTACTAGTGTAAACCTATAGTCAAGATAGACTAATACCATATTACACTACAACATTTCCAATAGATTGTCCAAGTCTATCTAGGTTGTGAACTATTTATATATTCTATAGGGAAACTGATAATATGATCTTCTGTGTGACACCACACACCATGTTATCTATAATATAGAATATCAGACATTTGTATTAACACTTGCAACAAATAGAATATGCAAACATTTGCCCATATGATTCTCATTCAAAATTTAAGGAAATAAGGTTACTACAAAAGTGATGCTTTTAGTATATTACCCTAAAAAAATATGCTGAAATCTGCATATGTGTATCAAAATGTTTGGAAGTCCCATTAGTCACCACTCAATCTACATGAAATGAACCTATCCTGGACCCTCGAGTCAATAAGCAAACTGCTAATGGATTAATGATTTGAACATGAGACCCAAGCAATCAAATATATAAGCCTAACAAACTCCCATCTTCTAATCTTCTAATTGATATAGGAGCATTTGGGATTTAAAACATCTATATGATAAAATTTACATGTAAATGAAATTGAGCTCAATCAAAAAGTTACGATCTAAAATTCTTCCAAAAGATAATTTTGAAGAATCACACAAAATGCAGACCAAACCCTAAATTGATTCCAGACCAAAATAACTTCAAAAATTGAAGCATTAAAAAAGTTTAAACTAAAATAACTTTTAAAAGATAGCTTCAAAGAGGCGACAGATGGCGTCAACTTTGGACTGGAGGAGGAGGCGGCGACAAAGTCTTAAGGAGGGAGGAGTTGACGAGGAAGCAGCTGCGAAGACAGGATCGAATGTGCTGAAGGATGAGGGAGGGAGAAGGAGGTGACGGCTTTGGATGGGGGAGGAAGAAGTCTGGAAGGATGGGGGAGGGTGAAGGAGGGGACGACTTTGGGTGGGGGAGGAAGAAGTCTGGAAGGATGAGGGAGGGAGAAGAAGACGATGGCTTTGGGTAGGGGAAGAAGAAGTCTGGAGCAGGGGACAGATATACGGAGGAGAGAGGGAGAAGGAGGAGGGAGGGAGAAAGAGGAGGCGGTTTTGGGTAAGAAAGGATGAAGTCTAGAGAAGGGGGTCGGATGTATGGATGAGGGAGGAAGAAGCTGTGACTTTTGAGTTTTAGGGAGAGAATGTTAGGTTTTGGGGGGAGAAGTTGTGACTTTTGAGTTTTGGGGGAAAGAAAATTAGGGCAGGTTTTTGCATGAAATAAACATTTAGTCGCTATATATTATCTAGAAATTACCGACTACTTAGCAATGCAAAATTTTAGTCGTTAAATAATTAAAAAAATTTAGCAACAATCTAGGGACGGCCTGGCAATTAACTATCTCTATAATTAAACTAAATTATCAATCACTTGAAAATCAGTCGCTAGTTAATCGTTAAGTTAGCGATGAGAACGGGTTAGTCGTCCGGTTAGTCGCTAAATTACCATCATTTTGTAGTATACCTTCAGGACACTGTCGATTGGAGATTTTCTTTTGGTGCTAACGAGCCAAAGCTGGTTGGGTATACCGTAGTTGATATGGCTGAAGATGTAGACACGAGGCGATCGACTTCGGGCTATGTGATGATCTTTGCTGGTGGAATGGTATCGTGGCATTTGCGGTTGCAGAAGTGTATTACCCTGTCGACGACAGAGACAGAGTGCATTGCGGTGATATAGGCTTGCACAGTGTTGTTGTGGATGAAAAAGTTCCTGTAGGAAGTTGGGCTAAAGTAAGAGCAGTATACTTTGCTTTACAATAGCCAGAGTGCCATTCACCTTGTGAAGAACCAGACATTTCATAGTCGGTTCAAGCATACTGAGACTCAGTATTATTGGATACGAGATGTAGATAAAAGGGATGCGACGGTTGAGAATGTCCATACTGATGACAATAGAGCGGACATGCCCATGATGGTTCTACCAAGGAGAAGTTTGAGTACTGCAGGCAGATCATTGGTATGACAAGTTCCACCACCTATTTGTGCAGGAGAGATTTGTTAGAGTGGGTGGGTTTTCCAACCTATGTGGAGAATACCTCGGAGTGTGATGAACTTCATCCGTGTGTCAAAGAAGCTCGGGCAGAGGATCGATCGTCAATTTTGGAACATATATGGCAAGCAAGTATATGATTGGATTTTCATATTTACTTTGATCATATATTTATGATTGGACCATTCATCTAATGGCTTTCCATATAATAAGACTTCTAATTACGGCAAGCCAATTATGATTGGATTTCCATTAAATATATGATTGATACATATTAGAATTTTTTTTATATAGATTTCCAATATGGTAAATCTTATTCATGCCAGGGTTTATAAAAGTTTGATGCATACAATTTGAAAAATAACACACAAAAAAAGAAGGAAAAAAGAAAAGGTGGCAAGAGTGCTTGTGCAACTTTGGGAAGGAGAAAGAAGGATTAGAGGCCGTTTCGGAGAAGAAGATCAATTTTGGGTATTTTACGTTGTCCTCTATATTCGTGGTTGTAATCTATTTTCTGTTCCAGTGAGTTATGGTGATCCGTGTTGGATCAGAAGGAGCTTGTGGAGGTGTATTCTCTTTATTCCATTAGTGGAGGTTCTTCCGGGTTGGACTCCGATCGTCTCGTGCTTGTCCCTGCAAGGGTTTTCCACGTAAAAATCTCTGTATTTGCGATTTGTGTTGGCATTTTTGTTTTGCATGCTTTTGCTCGGTTCACTCGTAGGGCTCTCTAATTTGGGGGAACGATTTCCACACTTTGTTCCTAACATTAAGTTGGGAACTTACTCCTACACCTAAAGATCATCCGATAATTGGTATCGAATGGGTATTCCGAATGAACTCACTGAGGATGGATTAGTCGCACGTAACAATGTACGTCTCATATCTCTATTCAGAAAGGAAGTAGGAAAAGGATGTAGGGATGCTCAATGACCCGAATAAGAAGAAAGGAAGTAGGAAAGCTCTCTATACACTCTAGGATACTACAATATACTACTAGTATACTCACTCTATACACTCTTACTTATGCATGCCTTTTGAGGCAATCAACGTTATACTAGATTTCCAAAAAAATCTATAACTCTGGTAGGCCCAAAAGGCTTGGCATAAGTAAATTTAATTTCTATAGAAGGACTTAAAATACTATACCAATTATACATACACTTCTAGGATACTCTATATACTGTAGGTACTATGATACTTCTTAGCAAAGTTCTCAGTGTAGGTAATCTCCAATATTTTAGGATACACTATACAATCTAGGTACTAGGATACTCTATACACTCTAGAGGATACTCTATAGGTACTAGGATACTCTATACACTCTACGTACTAGGATACTCTATACACTTCTTAGGATACTTTATACACTATAGGTACTGGCACAACCTACATCTATACTCACATATATATATGTAAATCTCAGCAAAATTGAACTCCCAAACTATATTGCCTTTAACCCATATGTGTAACTCTGAAAACTGAGTTGCATCTAACTCAATTAGTCCTACGCACACATATATATAACATATACATAATTGGTAACCCATGAATAACTTATAACCTATAATATAACCTACATAATCTGAACAGAACTTCACCTCCGTCTCAGAAAAACTCACAGATAGCAGGAAACTGGCAACCCTCACATATACAACCCCACATGGCTATACTCACATAAACATACATCATATATATATTTATCAGATATTATATGTATACAAACTCACATAACCTCAGATATCTATAAATACTCATATCAAACATATATACATATACAATCTCATAAAACTATGAACTCTCAAAACCTAAATCTGCAGCAGGAGGGGTTTCTGTGTGCATGTATCATGCTAGTGTGTCTGTATCGTGTCAGTGTGTGTGTGAGTCAGTGTGTCTGTATCGTGTCGTGTCGGTTAGGGTTAGGTATACCTATACGGGGTTGGGTCGGGGTTGGGTCGGGGTCGTCGGAGTAGAGGACGAGGGGGTCGGCGGTGGAGGAGCGACAACAAGGACACCAGCGGGCGAGGAGGGTCATCGGGGCAGGGAACAAGGGGGAGTGGTGTCGCCGGTGGGAGGGGTCGCCGGGGAGAGGGGTCGCCGGAGATGAGAGGGAGAAAGGAAGAAAGATTTGGGGTCTCGAGCGAGAAAATAAAATTTTAGGTGAAAAAAATGAAATCGATCGGACTAGCAAACCCTATATAAAACATTTTAGTAACGTCGAAAGAAGACGTTGCTAGAGGTCATTGTTCACTAACAAACCGACGACATTCTGGAGTAGGCATCACAAAACATCGCTAAATAAAACAAATTAGCGACGTTTGTTTGCCATTGATTGTAAAAGTATAGAACAATTTTATAGGAGGACTGAACTTAGACTCATATTACAAACTCTTTCGTACAAAGAAAGCCTAGGAATCAAAACCTAGATATAGCAATCTAAGTACGATTGTTCATTTTTGATTCTGGGGGGTGACGGTAGAGGCTCGGAAAAGTGACGGCAGCTCTGTCTTACTTCTTGGACGATCGGACGTAGCCTTGGCTCTGATGAAGAAATGCTCTCGGAATGTGTGGAGAGACTCTTCTGTGCTTGTCTTTATTTCTCTGTGTATTCCGCTAGAGGTCCTCTCTCTCTCTGGAATTCTTCTCCTCTCTCTTATTGTTGCAAGGGAATGGCACCGCGCTACTTATAGGAGTGGGGTGTGATCATTAGGGTTTACAATGATTGCCCCTAAAAAGTTGGCGGTTTGGGGATTAATTACCATTTTCTTTGATCCTGTTTTGTTGGCAATTAATCTAGGCCATTAATCTTGATTGCAACAAATCTGGGCTGTTAATGTTGATTGCGCCAAATCCATATGGGCAATTAATGCTGATTACCACGAATCTTCATGATTTGTCATGACAAGATTGGATCTCCCGCCACGTGTTCAATCTGCTTAATTACAATAAATCTGATTTGATCTGGGTAATTATGGTGATTGTAACAAATCTAGGTTGTTATGATTTGCTAGCAGCCATAACTCCGAGGGGATAAGACTGCCACGTGTCTCAACTGTCATGAGGACTACCACGTGTCTCAACTGTCGTGAGGACCGCCATGTGTCTCAACTGTTATGAGTGGGACGTCTTGACAGAGCCGCATGAGTGCGGTATCTAAGTGAACCGCATACGGGAGGCCCCCCACGATCCTAGCCGCATGAAGGTAGCAGCCGTATGAGGGTGGCAGTCTCGTGAAGGAGGCAGCCGCATAAAGGAGGCAGCTGCATGAAGGAGGCAGCCGCATGACGGTGGCAGCCGCATGAAGGAGGCAGCCGCATGAAGGTGACAGCCGCCTGAAAATGGCAGCCATATAGGGGTGGCAACTGCATAGGAAGCTTTGTGACTTGGCAGATCATGCCAGCTATAAAAGATTTTCTTCTTTTCCCTAGGAATATGCCATCATGTCAGAGACATTATTTGGAGTTTATGTCAGAGCTTCCATTTGTCAGAGCTGTCATTGTTAGGGCTGCCATCAGAGTAGTTAATTAAGCTGCTATTTTATGGCTAGTTGTCGGAGCGGGTAACGTGAGGCCACGTGGTGTGGAGCCATCCGAGCTACATGAAGGACTTTTGGAGCCGCATGAGGCTCCTTCTGTTTGCGAGCCGCATGGGATCCTGAAGAACTTTTGAGCCGCATGAGGCTCCTTCTGTTTTGAGCCGCATGGGCTTTTCTTTGTTCTTTTTCATGCTTCTAGAAGACCCCCTTCAAAGTTTTCAATTTGTAAAATTGAAATACTTTGAATAAGAAGCACGGCTATATGTAAGCTCTTCTGGCCGTATAGGATATTCTGACCGCATGGGCTTCCTAGCCGCATGGATTTTCTAGCCGCATGGACTGTCTGGCCGCATAGACTCCATGCCACGTATGCGCCTCCTACCACGTATGCATCTCCTACCACGAGTGCGTCTCGTTAATTACTCTTAATTGGCTTTGGATTTAAAGCCGCCTTTTGGGACAGGATTCCAAGGGTCGGTTTTAAATATTCAGATTTGTCTCGATGACTAAAGAGTCGATTTTATTTTTATGCAGCACGTGGATCGAAGTGTCCCTCGGTCTATGAGGTCCCCCCTGTCTACCTATAAATAAGAGCATTTTTGGACAGAGAGACTTCTTTACTTTCTTCTGTCTTCAACTCTTCTTACCCTAAGTTGCTGTCTTCCTTCTCTGATCATCAATGGCCCCCAAAACTGCCAAGACTTCCTCTGCTGCGGCGAAGGGGAAGAAAACAGCTTCTTCTTCGACTGTATCCTGACGTCCACCCCACCATTAAGGGTAAGGATCTGGGAAAAATTACACGAAACTCGAAACTCTAATCATTATGGCTACGTCGCATGTTTATGCGCGAGCCTTCTTCGTCTCCATCGAACTGTTCAAGTTCATGGGGATGAATCCGCATAACACACTGTGTATGCCGCATGTCTATCTCATGTCCGAGCCGTATGGGGGTATCCTCCGAGCCGCATGAAATCATCATGTGGCCGTAGAAGCACTTTTAAAACTGGACTGTACGAAATACCACTGAACAGAACCACATAAGCTCCTAATGAACTGGGCCGCATGGAGTCCTCCTGAACAGAGCCGCATGAGTTCCTGATGAACTAGGCCGCATAGAGTCCTTTGAATAGAACCGCATATGAACCTGCTAAAATAGAGCCACATGAACTCTGATAAAATTAAGCCGCATAAAGACCCGTCCAAACAGAGCCGTATGAACTCTATTAAAGCTGAGCCGTATAAGGACCCGTTCAAACAGAGCCGCATGAACTCTGTTAAAACTGAGCCGCATAAGGACCCGTCCCAACAGGGCCGCATGAACTATATTTAAAAATTGAGCCGTATAAGGACCCGTTCAAATAGAGCCGCATTAACTCTTTTAAATATTTTCTGGCCATCTCCTGACTTGGTTTCTTTTGTCTTTGTTCAGTGAATCAGCCAGTTAATATAGTGGGAGAGCCTCTGGTGGGTCGCGCCCAATCTGCTGTGGGCTATCGATATGACCACATAGTCGAGTATGTGACGAAACAGCTTCCAAAATAGCCATTGGAGAGGCTGAATGCTATCAAGAACCAGCCCTTTTACTTTCTCTGCGCCATGATGAACTCGGGGCAATTGGAGGGGAAATACCTAAAGCCATCGTTCCTCTTTGGGGATGATTTATCTGTAAAGAACCCCCGAGTACTGGATATATCCGAGAGTTGGGACTTTAATCTTGACGGGGTGGAGATCCATATCCCTCCGATAGAGCGTCATTTTCCTCTGTCATGGTTCAACATGTTACCGCTGGACAGAAAGATGGTAGACTCCTTGACTCCAAGCAAGTCGGGGATGTTTGTGGGAAACATCTATTACAATAGGAATTTGGGGTCAGCGTATGTGGGAAGGGAACCGGTCAGTCGGTACGTGATGGGACTGGCTCCGGGTACCTTCATAAACGCATCGGATCCTAATTTCACATTCTCTCGAGATGACACCTTCTTGAACCAGCTTGTTCGAAAAGGATCCTATCCCGTCGGCCGGTTGGCGTTGCTGAAGTGGATAAACCCTATTCCTTCGTGGGCCAACTTAACTATGTAGATTTTGTGGAAGTACGAGACTCCCCTGCGTGAGATCGGCCTCTACCACGCCATTCGGGGCACCTGTCATGGTCTACCCATAAATAAGCCGTTGTTCTTGGCTCTCCTAGAGATGTGCAATCGGCGGACGAAAACTTTCTTCACGCCTGGAGGGGAGCTGGGACTCGTTCTCCACGAGATGTACGTTATCTCCAAGCTGCCCTGGGGGGAAGAAGTCTTTGAAGTGTACACCCCTACGAGCGAAGAGCTCGAAGATTTGGATCGGCAGTTCCCGGGATTTGTTGTTGTATATCGGGAATTGTTATGTCACCACAGTACTTGTCACCAGACGGCCATTAAGAAGGATGGTAGCTCGGAAGGGAGCATTCCTCACACCAAGTACTGGGTCTCATACCTTTTCACACAATGCGCCTCAGGCCGGGTTTCTTTCCGAGGTCCTCAAACCCCGGAGGAGGTACAAAACCAGGTGTCGACTGCCAAGAGATCGAGGTCCACGGACGACATATTTGGGAGTCAAATTGACTCCTTTAGTTATTTTTATCATGGTACTCAGCGATTGTCGAAGAAGGCGCTCCTTGCAGGATTTCTGATGGTGTGGCTACGGAACTGCGTAGTCTCAGGAGGAGCGGGTTCCATTGAGAGGATCAACTGCCACTTTATCCTCTCCGCCGTAAAGCTGGTCTTTGGGTTCAGACTGGCCCTTCTTCCGGCCATGTGTGCAGCATACATCATGGCCTTTACGCCTTTTATTCCAAGGTCATCGCCCGTGACACAACGATGGATTTTGAGCGCATAGAGCTGCCATACCATTATCTGATGGGGTGGCTGTTAATGCACTGCCGGTCTTTGATGAGGCCTGGAGCAGAAGGCGAAGTTACGGTTGATGACGCTTTCATTTTTTGATTCCACCATCAGTCCTGGGAGTGCAGCACCATGCCAGCCTGTCGGAGGACGCTGGCGAGAGTGGACGGATACGACTTTTTGTGTCTGTTTCTCGTTTTACCGCAGAAGAAATAAGGAGCGTACATGTTGATGGTAGCGGACCTCCTCTCCTCTTACCTGAGAAAATGCTCCTTTGGCTGCGTAATATCCGTCCAGCGCACCTAAAATATCGTAACCGCAACGTCTACCTGAAGCCCTACTTGCCCAGCAGGTTCTCCTGCTAGTTCGGGTATAGCCAGTTGTTTGACAGTCCCAGCTCTTGCCTAGGCTTTTAAGGTAGCGTTGTAACACCCCAGTCCCAAAATACTTAGGACTAGGTACGTATCCATGCCAGCTGCATACATACGAAGTATACTCCAATATATGAAAACCTCGTATAAATACGTAAGCTGTAAAATGCAGTAAATCCAGAATAACTAAATATCATCCACTAGATAAATAAATGACATAAGAGCAACTTTGAATTTGTCATGTATACAATCGTTGGGCGGAGACAAAGTCCACTACCAACTATCTCAAATAAAATGTACAAGAAGGAATAGATGAAATAACAAGACTAGCCAAGTGCAATCATCTTTGAAAGGATGAAGAAGATCACGGCCTCGACTAGAACACCTACAAATTTACAGAAGCACACACCTGGAGAGATAACCAGGTCCTCAGAGGGACGTAACAAGACACATAATATCATGCCATATAAACTGAATAAATATTGCTCAAATAAATAAGGGATGCCTGCAATAGGGTACCTAACCGTACTATAGTGAATGCAATAAGAACAAACCTTTGACGCATGGGCCGGATCAGGAATATCAGGAATCAGGACCGTATCTCCTACTGAAGATAACCGACAATCAGGACCGTACCTCCCACAGGAGATAACCGGCTATCAGGACCGTACCTCCCACTGGAGATAACCGGCTATCAGGACCGTACCTTCCATTGGAGATAACCGGCAATCAGGACAGTGCATATATGACCCATACATTAAGGAACTGTTCTTCCTACCTAATGTCTATTATGTTGTATCCACAACATAAATCCTCTATTAACCGCTAAGTCAAACTAAGCATGCAACCTCTATTAGCGGTTATTCCTATCGCATGGCTTGTACGTACTGGTGGCCAGCCAATCACGCACGTCCGTGTTCAACATACGACACACAACTTTGTGGTACAACGTATCAAGGCCATGAATGCAACACACAAGGTGGTCCCTTAAATCTAGGTTTAATGTGTAAGAAAAATAATACATAGCAGGAAATATAAATGAACAGTAAGTTCTAACAGGTTATGCCATGTATTACAGTTTATTTTGTATAAAGAAAATAAATAATACATGAAATATGAGCTAAAATAAATAAATAGTAAATGGCAAGGTGTCTTGCCGGAGGTCCTTTCTGGTGAAACCGACAATCCCGTTGGGTACAGAATAGTCACAGGGCTACACAAGATGAACTCAGACGATGTGACAAACTTCTAAAATAAAAACCAAAAATAAAATATTCCAGAAAATTTTTAGGAAAAATATATTATATGTATTTTTCTGTCAGTATTCCGAAACTTCAAACGGATCGTGATTCTGATTTCTGGTTCTCCCAGAATCTCAAAAACACTAAAACGTGTAGATTTCGGACCACTGACACTCCACAAATTTTCCAGAAAATTAAGTTCCAAATTTATGAAAATAAAATTTACATTAAGAAAAAATACCTCAATACGATTCCAACAAAAAAATTGGAGGTCAAAAGGAGTCCGGAGTTGGGAGTTATGGTCATTCGAAGTTGCTACAACCTTTGAAAATTGAGGCTGAATTTATGACGAAAAAAAGAGAGAAATTTTGACAAGGATAGTTTGAAAGATGATTTATGGTGAAAATAATATGGAGGAGTATCTGCCTATTTATAGGATGTGGAAATTCCCAATTAGATAAGAATTAGGATTCCTTTAAACCCAATTTAGATATTTTCTAATTTAATTCAAAAGCAATCAAATCCAAATCCAAATCTAATTTAAATCAAATCAAATTCTCTTAGTTTAAAAACAAATCAATTAAATCCAATTTAAATCTATATAATTTTTAGCTCAAAATCAAATGGGATAAATAAATTTTGAATATTTAACTATTTAAATAAATCCAAAAATCAAATCAAGATTTAAATGGCCACCATAACTTCCAAATATATTTTTCAAAATACCAATAATAATAATTTCGAAAATAATAAATATTTTTAAATATCTTTTTGAATAATAAATCTCAAAAATTATATTTTTATTTAAATTAAACTAGCAAATATTTATGAAATATATGTATGCATGAATAATATTATTTATTCCAAATAAAAGGCCTTTCATAAATAAAATCATAAATTTAGAAAATTTTGATAGCTAAATTAAATATTACATATATTATTTTGAAACTATAAAAATAAAAAAATGTTTTTTCTCAAAATATGTACGCTCGCACATATTCGCACTCGTCGAGCAACTACGAAAAATAAAATTTCGTGCGCGACGTACAATACGACTATGCGACGTACAATACAAAAAATTTAAATCAGTACCAAATTTAATATATATAAAAATATAGTAGAAATTTAGGAATTTTACAAGCGTCCTCGATGGTATCAGGGAATGGCACTATTATGACACGGTTCATACCCAAACCACCTTTTCGGTCCCTGATAGTGAGGCGCCAGGGGACATTTTGTATATGGAGGCCCAATACCATGTTACAGTGAGCAAGCCTCCCGTTAATTTTGACCCGAGTACCAGTTTCATTGTGGGTACCGGCTTAGCGGAGAAGCCCAAGGGGTCTAAGACGAGGAAGATGAGGGCGAACACAGTTTTCATGCCTGACTCGGAGTCCACTAATGCGGACGAAGAGAATGACGAGCGCGATGCAGATAACTCTTTCCCTTCTGTAGAAGATGTTGGGGCGGGTCAGCCGTCTGTTGTGCCAGATGAGATGGTGGAAGATCAGCCGCCTGTTGCGTCTGATGGGATGGTGGCAGCGCAGCCGCCCGTTGCGCCTGGCTCTTCACGCAAGCAAGGCAGGCGTGATTCTATTAGTGGAAGGCTCTACCAGCGGAAATCTGGTGGGAGGGAGTCTGCCACCTCCCCTTCCAACTTATACTGAGGGGTCTCCTGCCAGATCGAGTTTGGGCGATCAGGTGGTGTTACGCCCCAGAACCAGAATACTGGAGAGCGGGGGCAGACATAGCCAGCTACGTATATTGAAATAGAATACATTTCAACTATACGGTCACGGCTGTCTAGATATGAGGGTTTACTACAAGCCAACAGTCTCTTAAGGTCAAGCCTATTATCTCAATCTCAAGCAAGTGATATAATTACAAGATGTTTGACCACCAAATATACAATAAAAGGCATCCCAAATATTACATATCAGCTGATCATGAAGCTAGTCGTACAAAATGCGAGGACTAGCAAGAGTTTAACTCATACATGATCAACCCTAGGATTTGTCAATCATGTTTACAGCCCGTAGGCAGACAGTAAGTAAAGTGCATCGAGCTAACAGGTGCTCGTCAGCTAAACGTCTCAAAAGAATAACTTTACAATAGAGTGAGCGAAACAAAATAGAAAATCCACTCGTAGCCCGGGTTCCTTCTAGTCGCCACCATTGGGCTGGAAGCTTGGTAGATCCTCGGGAGCTGCTCCGAAATCTGGCCACACAAAACCAGCTGGGTCAACCCCAGAAAGAGCAAGTGCCACAAGGGGGCCACGAAATAAGAACAAAAGCCACCAATTATCACAAGAAAATCTAATATTTAAACTAGAATTTACGAAGACATGGCAGGATGATATACGACGAGATAACCATGGAACTATTCCGACAGCCAAGTTACAACCCGTAAACAAAACAAGGACCGGGGTTGTAACCCTTCATCTGAACAGAACTTGGTTTCCTACCATTTATCGGAAAGATAATAATGTAAGAAATCAAGACAGGAAGCAATCTTGTACTGGATCAAGACATGGCTAAACTGGGTATACCTCATTCAATCAATCACGGCCAAGCAGATACTACGGCTTACTACTTTAACTAACTAGGGTTATCACAGGCCTAATTACTAACAAGATGCAGCGAGATTGTTCCACAGCCACAAGCCCTGCAGACCATCCAGGTTACCCAGGTCGAAAATTAGGGGTTGAATTCAGGTGGGTACATCGCCCGGAAGACAAATGTACCCTTAGGTGACTTAGAGGGTGCAACACGCGACGGTGTGCTGGAAATGTGCCCTACTCGACGGCAGGCTACAGATCCCAAGAGCGCCCAGGTAACGGGACTGCCTGTAGCTGTGTCATCTCTTCATGACTACTGTGTTATTCTAGTTATTAACCTTAATCCATTTTAGTAGGTATCCCTGACCGTGGTACTCAGGAGTCCCATCCTAGACATGATGCAAGACAGGATAAGTGGATTTAACAAGCAAGCAAGAAAGAACTACCCACGGTGTCAAGACAAGCCAAGTTAAGTTATCAAGATAAATCATGTCAGGGTACTTGTCAGGAGTGCACCACTACGGGCCACTATCATATCAGGTTGGTCATGTCAGGAGTGCACCACTACGGGTCACTGTCATGCTATGCTAGTTCCTTGTCATACCATGCCTTGGGCAATAATCATTCCAAACACATTAAGTAAAATCAAGTTCATGACAAAAGGCGTAAGGATATAAAATGGGCATAAAATATCTAATAAAATATCAAAAGACAGGGTTATAAAAGAGCCAAGCTTAAAGAAATAAAACTAAAACTCCAAGAGCCAATGGGTTAAGCAAAGGGATCAAGGGACAGCATACGTGCAAAAGCACGCACGCAAGGCTCGCTCAAGTCCGCGTACCAAGGCACACTTAAGGGGAGCAGCGTACGTAAAAGTCACACACGCTCAAGGGAGCAGCTGCATGAAAAGTCACGCACGCTCAAGGGAGCAGCTGCGTGAAAAGTCACACACGCTCAAGGGAGCAGCTGCGTGAAAAGTCTCGCACGCTCAAGGGAGCAGCTGCGTGAAAAGTCACGCACGCTCAAGGAGACACGCTTCCAACAGGAAGCGTACTCAAGTCTGCGTACGCAGCGCTAAAGAGCACGCGTAGTTCAGTGTGCGTGAGTTTAAACAGCTCTGCACACTGCTCACTGTCTCCTCCAAACAGCAAGAACACCATGGATGAACCCAAAGCTTCCAAGCATCATAACTTGGCCATCCGAACTCCAAATCCGGATTTCCAAGTTCCAACTGGAGTGAAACTGAATGCTTTTCCACATGGAAACATCAAAACCTATAAAAATCCAACCAAAACAGCTCAAACCACGCCAAATCCGAAAATGGGAAAAACCTAGATCTAGAACAATGGAGACTTCAAATCACAAAATACCAAGACCTAATGTTGATCACCATGTCCTACTCTAGCAAATGGACAAATAAAAGAGGGCTCTCATGTAGTGGCAAGGTGCACTTGCCTAGGGTTGGGAGAGTTGTGTAGAGGAAGGAGAAAAAGAAGAAGGAAATTAATGGTGGTGGTAATGAAGAGAGAGAGTGGTAGGTGGGAATATAAAGAGGGGGAGTTGTGGTGGGGATGAGGGGTAGCATAGGACTAGGGTGTTCCAACACATAAAACCGAACCAAACCAATCTATCCCCAATAAAACCGAGCCATGCCAAAATACGAGAAATACCAAAATTCCATAAGTTGAGGAAAATAAAATACATGCCAAAATCCAGATACGAGTATAAATACGAAATACGGGAAATACGAAAAAATGAGGGTGACAGGTGGCGACACAGCCGGGGCAAGGAGCCATGGTCCCTATATCCTCCTCTGCTCATGTAGCTTCGGGGGTCGACCTCTCTGCCTTGCCGAGTATCCAGGTTCTCCGGGCCGTGGAGGAGGAGCTAGCTGCTATCCATGCATCTTTTCGCTCGAAATTTATTTTACTGGTGGCAGGGATGGCAAGTTCAGGCGCATCTCCTTCGATATAGCCAGCTATACTTCCTCTGACGTCGTCCTCTACGAAAGTTATGGATGAGGTGTCACAGGATATGGCTGACAGTTTCTACCGCCATTTGAAGAGAGGGGTCGAAGCTGCTGTGGAGCGGGGGACCCCCTTTGCCTTGTCCCGACAATGCGCCCGAGGCCAGATTGACATTCTTAAAACCCTTCCTGGTGGGGCAGGGATAGCTGCGCTTTTGGAGCCCAAATTATTAGAGGTTGGTCAGCTCGTGGCCCAGTTTCAAGTGCTACGGCAAGCTGATCTATCTACATCAATAGATCAGGAGCGGGGCTTCCTTACTACTGTCTTGGAGAAGGTAGGGGCTATACGATATAAGTCCAAGCCGGTTATAATGAAGGACCTCGGTAACCTATCTCTTTAATATGATCAGCTAAGCCGTAGGAGCGAGAATTGCCTAGCTTGGGAAGCTGCCGCCTCTCGCGGAGTAATTGATACAAGGGAGTAGATCCTCGAACTCCAGAGGAAGCTGGCCTTCTTTGAGTCTGAGCTTGAGGCTTCCTGTGCGTATAAAGAACTGATCGTTCAGGGGGCCGAAAAGGTCTCTCGAGCTTCTGCTAGCCTAGAGCGTGCTTTGAAGAAGCTCGAGGATGGCTGGCGGGCTCATGCGCACCTAGAAGACGCGGGACGGCTGGCTCAGGAGGCCGAGCGTCGGGCCAAGCAGGGGTTCGGGCGGTCGACCGTCTTGCTGAGGGACCGTCTCATGGAATTGTGTATCGCCGAACTATAGTCGGCTTTTTTTTCCTTCTTTCGTTTTCATTCTTTTCCTTTCTTGAGGGGTACACGGTCTCTAGAACATGTAGTACTTTTGAATTTCAAATAAAAGAGTATATTTTATTCTACCTTCCATTTGTACTGCTTATTGTGTTTGTGGTGTTGTGGCATTTGCCCCACTGGGGGACTGTTTGTGGACTTGCTACACCTGGTATACCTTGGTTTCAGTTATGGATAACAAGTTTGATGGGGATACTTAGAAAATTCAACAGTGAGGTGGCCATGGACGTTCCCGTTATCGGGAGAAAGAATTCCATGGAGCAGCTAGGCTCCCGGGACATGATGAGAAATTTGCGGTCAACAGAGGACAATTGTGGTCACTTGAGGACATGTATGGTCAACTAAGGACATTTATGGTCAACTGAGGACATTTGTGGTCGACAGAGGACATTTGTGGGCCTATTATCCTTGGCGTACTCCGGTCGTGGGTACGGATAATAAATCGAGAGATAAACCAACATACTTACTCAGAGGTAATGAGGACGTGGTAAATATGAGGGTTTCTTCGATAGAGCCTTCCCACTCAGAGGTAATAAGGACATGGCAGGAGTGGGCTCCATGAAGGGATACATAGAACGACTCAGAGGTAATGAGGACGTGGAAGTGCTATGTGAGGGGGCGGTTTGTTTTTGATGGAAGGAAAACAACTGAGAGGTAACATCGACGTATTGTTTTGGAAAATTTGTGGATCTGTTACCCTGTTTATGCACTGAGAGTGCGGGTATTGGATCATGAGGAGGGAGCTCTTTTAGGAGGAAAGTTCAGAGGCATGATCATACATGATTTACTACCTAAAAGACGCGATGTAGATTCATCTGTAGTGACCAGAGTGTGAGTTCAACGGTACTTACGGGTACATAACTCAATAATCTGGGAGATTTGGAGTTAGAATGTGAGTTCAGCGGTACCAGAGGGTACCTAACCCATCAATCAGGGATATTTGGATTTGGAATGTGAGTTCAGCAGTACCAGAGGGTACGTAACTCATCATTCTGGGAAATTTGTAGTCGAAATACGAGTTTAGCGGTACCAGGGGGTACATAACTCGTCATTCTGGGAAATTTGTAGTCGAAATGCGTGTTCAGCGGTACCAGGGGGTACATACTTCGTCAATTCGAGAAATTTGTAGTCGAAATGCGAGTTCGCGATACCAGGGGGTACATAACTCGTCATTTTGGGAAATTTGTAGTCGAAATACGAGTTTAGCGGTACCAGGGGTACATAACTCGTCATTCTGGGAAATTTGTAGTCGAAATGCGAGTTCAGCGGTACCAGGGGGTACATAATTTGTCATTCTGGGAAATTTGTAGGATGTCATTTTAGACGTAATACTTCTTTAAGAACTTTTCGTTGATGGGCAACATGAGCAAGTTTCCATTTTGTTTTGCGAGACGGTAAGCTCCATTGGAGAATACAACATCGATGATGAGCGAGACTTCCTACTTTGGCTGGAACTTGCCGACTGTTTAGTGAATCATAACCATCGGCCTCCGAACTGCCAGAACGAGATCGCCTACTTGGAATGTTATGATTTTAACCTTCTTGTTGAAGGTTCCGGAGATACGGGCTTGGTACAGCTCGATTCGTTGTTGAGCTAACAGGCGCTTCTCATCTAGGGCCTCCAACTCTTGTAGTCAGCGATGGTGATTATTATCTGTTGTCAACCGATAGGTGAGAGCGACACAGAATGGGGGGATTTGAGTCTCCAGTGGGAAAATTGTCTCACTTCCGTATACCAGAGAGAATGGTGTGTTCCCGGTGGCAGTCTTTACGGTAGTACGGTACGCCCATAAGCATTCGCCGAGCTTTTTATTCCAGTCGCGTTTGTTTGATGACACGAACTTCTTGAGAAGCTTGATGATTGTTTTGTTGAACGCTTCAGCCAGACCATTAGCCGCCGGGTTGTATGGTATTGAAGCAATATTCTGGATTCGGTATTTGTCACAAAACCGATAGAAGTGTGGCTTACGAACTGCGGACCATTATCGTGGATGATCCTTCGGGGCAGTCCAAAGCGATAGATGACGTGATGCTTGAGGAAGATACATTTGAAGTCTTCACTTCTGCTAGCGGAATAGCCTCCGCCCATTTGGAAAAGTAATATGTGATTGCGAGTATGAAGCGGTGTCCTCGGGACGAAGGCGGAGTGATCGGACCGATGATGTCCATTCTCCATGCTTCGAATGGCCAGGATGCCACTGTCGGATATAGAAACTCGGATGGCTTGTGGATGAAATCTGTGTGGACTTGACAAGCTTTACACTTTCTTGTATAGTCTATCGCATCGGTAACCATCGTGGGCCAGTAATAGCCCATTCGGCGAAGGCGATCTTGTAATTTTGGGCCAGGCTGATGGGCTCCGCAGATGCCATCATGAGCTTCACGCACGGCTTCTTTGGCTTTTGTATTTGACAGACATCGAAGTAGTAATCCATCGTATGATCGTCGATACAGCATTTTTGTCTCTGTATCGTAGAACAATCTGAGGGAACGTCTTCTGATAGAAGTGGCTTTCTTCGGATTCTCTGGCAGGATATCGTAGACAACGAAGTCGATGAATGGTTGTCTCCAGTCTGGTGCTTCGTCGACTGTCAGAGCGGAGTAACTCTTAAAACATTAAACATTTTTCCTGGGACAGACCAATTCATGGCCTATTATGTCAACCAAGTGGTGAGCATGATTTGGAACTGCTAAGGAAGCGACAAGGCCTGCTAGGGCATCAGCTTCAATATTCTGGAGCCTGGGAACGTGTTCTATGAAGAACCTTTCCAAGGATGAGATGATGTTGATCGCTATTTGGTGATAGGGGATCATGTCTTCATGACGCACTTCGTATGAGCCCCGGATCTGGTTAACGATTAGCTGCAAATTGCTGTATGCTTCAAGGTATTCTACCCCCAGCTTCTTTGCGAGTCGGAGGCTAATGACCAAAACATTATACTTGGCCACATTATTTGAACAGTGCTCCGTGAGGGAATAAGCCTGATTGATTACCAGCCCGGTGGAAGAAATCAGCACCACTCTGACTCCAGCGATGATGTTGCCCTTGGGCCCAGTTCTAGAAGCACCGTCGAAGAACATTCGCCATATATACGGCATCATGGGAGGCCACATTTGAATTGGCAACCTCATCTGGAATCTCTTCGTCTATTCTGGTTGATTCCGAACCTGGATGAGCTGCTAAAAAGTCTGCCAGAGCTTGACCTTTAACAGCCTTTTGTAGGAGAAAGATCATGTGGTAGGGGGACAGTAATATCGCCCTGGTAGCGAGGCGAGAGCTGAGTGCCTCTGGTTTGGTCATGAGGACCCTGAGGGGGTTGACTCGTGATATCACGTGTATGGTTTGTCCCGTGACGTAGTGTCGCATCTTCTGAATAGCGAACACTAGAGCAATGCATTCCTTTTCTACGACAGTGTATATGTACTCTGGCCCCATTATCTTTCGACTGAAGTAGTATATAGCCTGCTCATGGCCTGTATCGTTGTTTTGTGCTAGCAGAGTACCGAGAGAATGTTCCATCGCTCGCATATAGATCAGGAATTGCCTTCCAGCAACCGGGGCTACCAGGACTAGAGGGTTCGATAGATATTCTTTGATGCTGTCGAAGGCGCGCTAGCATTCCTCATCCCATATGAATGAAACACCTTTCTTCATGAGGTGGGTGAATGATTGACATCGCCCGGAGAGGTTAGAGATGAATCTCCTGATGTAAGCTAGCCTCCCTTGAAGGCCTCGGAGTTCACGGAGATTTCTTGGAGGACCCATCTCCATGATTACCTTCAATTTTTTGGGGTCTATGTGGATGCCCTGGGACGTAATGGTGAAACCCAAGAACTTCCCGCTGGATACGCCCAAGAAGGATTTTGTGGAATTTATCTTCAAGTTGTGCGATCACATCAGGTCGAACACTGTCCTCAGATCATGCAGATGATCTTCCTTCGAGCGGCTCTTGACTGCTATGTCGTCGACGTAGCATTCCACTGTCTTGCACAAGTGGTCTCTAAAGATGACGCTCATAGATCTTTAATAGGTGGCGCCATCATTCTATAAACTGAAAGGCATGACTGTGTAGCAGTGTAAAACCCCTAAATTTCTACTATTTTTTTATATATATTAAATTTGGTACCGATTTAAATTTTTGAATTGTACGTCGCAGTAGTCGTATTATACGTCACGCACGAAATTTTATTTCTTTTTTGAATTTGCTCGACGAGTGCGATTATGTGCGAGCGTACATAATTTAGAAAAAACATTTTTTCTATTTTCAAAATAATATATTTAATAAATATTTTTAGTTATCATACTGAAATTTTCAAGTTGACGATTTTATTTATGAAACCCTTTTCGTTTATAACAGTTACTAAAATATTATTCTTCATAAATATTATTTATTAGTACATTTTAATATTATTTTCGAAATTATTATATTGTATTTTTGGAAAATATATTTCGAAATTATTGTGGCGAATCAAATCTTGATTCAAATTTATGGGTATATTTAAATAGTGAAATATTTGAAATTTTGATTTATTCCATTGATTTAAACCAAGAATTTAATTAGATTTAATTGGATTTAGATTTGATTTGGATTTGGAATTAGATTTAAATTTAGATTTGATTTGGATTTGGATTATTGAATTAAATTAAATTATATATGGAATTATCTATTTTGGGTTTAAACTATTCCTAGTTCTTATCTTAATGGAATTCTCACATCCTATAAATAGGCAGGTACTCTTCCATTATTTCTCCACAAGTCAAAATTCCATAAATATTTCTCCACCCAAGTTTGTGCATCGTGTCCGTGCCCTATTTTTTATCCTTTTTATTATTTTATTTACATATAAATTTCATCTTCTTCGTGTCCACATGTCGGACACGAATTCAATACAACAATTCCAATCCTCTAATCCAAAATCCTAATCATATTCTAAACCCTAGGCTCTTTCCATGTCCCACTCCCTGGCCTCGAGCCGCAGCCCCTTCGGCTCCTCCCTGGGCGAACCCATCACCACCCGTCGAACTCCCGACCACCCGCTGACCGACCACACCCGACTCCTCCGGTCAACCCAATCCAGTCCTGCCGACAACAAACCGAGCCACTCGGCAACCATCACCACGGCCACCATGCCGTACCACCGTCGACACCACCCGTTACCACCGTCTCCTCTAACCCTGGCCAACTCCGGCCAACTCCCCTGATTCCTTCGCAGCACGAACACCAACCTAGCGACCCATCCCCTGGCGGTCAGTGCCACCCCACCGATTACCACCACCCTGGCCACCATCACCGGCATTCGACGCCGGCGAACCCACACACCACCGTCAACAACAACCACTGCGGCAGTCGACCTCTGACTCCGCCAGTTCGTCACCACCAGCCGCCATCATCAGGAAGAGGAAGGAAAAATAAAACCTTACCTATATTCGCCTCCGCCGCACTCCTCCGACCTCTCCCAGTTTGCGCCATCCGTCGTGGCCACCGAACCTTTCCGTCGACACCGTGTCCGGCCACCGCAGCGCGTGTGTCGACGAACCACGCGACGGCACCAGCTCACTTCCTCCACCGCTCCGGTGAACCACCTCCGTCGTGCCGGATCTCCGCCCCCTTCCAGCCCATCCGCCGCGACCCCGAACCAAACCCTCTTCGCCTCACCTGAGCGCCGAGCCAGCCCCGAACTCCGGCGACCTTCGTCGAGCCACCCAGGCAGAAACCCTCCGTCTGGCGACCACTCCTCACCGCCCTCAAGAAACCCATCACCTCCGTGCCCCTCCGAGTCGCCCTCCGTCGTCTGACCGGAACCCCCGCCGTAGCCCGCGCGCGCCTCTTCGATCGTTCCCCGGCCGAGCCCCAACGCCGCCGCCTTCACCGCTCACCGATTCCTTTCCCTCTGCGCCGCCTCACGAAACCCTCTCTCCAGCCTCTCGTCCCCGCTCTCTTCCCTTCTCCGATCATCTTTTCTCTCTCCCGATCCCTTTCTTCTCACTCACTTCTTTTTTCTTTTTCCTCACCCTCTCTCTTCTCTTGATTTCGAGGACCAATAAAGAACAGCAGTACATGAGTACTGTTGATTCTTATTATTCGTTTACCCCATTTGCAGAGATAAGGGACTCAAGTTGCATAGATTTTCGGTTTTCGTATTTTATAATATTATTTTATTAGATTCCTTCACTCACCTCCTTTTCTTCAGGTGTGGCTCTCAAAAAGAGAGAAGGATAAGAACAGTAGATGTTAACTTTTGATTATTATTTATTGTTTTATTTTTTTGATTATTTCTGTCGAATTTTATTCCTTTACTATTTTAATAATAATATTGTTATTTTTATTATTATTATCATTATCATTATTAATACTATTATTATTATTCTTAAATATAGCTCTAAAAAGTCTATTTTGACTAAATTGAATTTTTGCACTAAAATAACTATTTTATATATTTTCAAGTAGTTACCTGAAAACATTTTTGACCAGCAAATATATAGTTTTAGTACTATAAAAAGTTTTCCAAATAGTATATAATAAATATTTTCCAAGATATATATATATATATATAAAAAATATATATATATATATATATATATATATATATAATTATTTTCTTCGCATATCTATTCTCATCCATTACTAAGCCAAAACCTTTCTATCATTTCGCCAATTCGAGACTACCTTATGCCATCCCTAGCCAATTTGACTATCCTGGACCCGATGGAACCGTCCATACCATCATCCGAGATCACTTGCATAGTTGTTGTACCGAAGTTGCAGTTCGTACCGCATTGATCATCGCAGCACACCAGGCGTACTACCAGGCAAGACACCTTGCCATTTGCTGTTTAATTATTTTAGCTCATATTTCATGCATGTTCATTATTTTCTTTATGCAAAATAAACTGTGATACATGGCATAACCTGTTAGTATTTACTGTTCAGTATCCTGCTATGTATTATTTTCTTACACATTAAACCTAGATTAAGGGACCACCTTTGTGTGTTGCATTCATGGCCTTGACACGTTGTACCACGAAGTTGTGTGTCGCATATAGAACACGAAAGTGCGTGATTGGCTGGCCACCAGTACGTACAAGCCGTACGATAGGAATAATCGCTAATAGAGGTTGCATGCTAGTTTGACTTAGCGGTTATAGAGTTAGCATTGGGCGGGAAGAACATGATTGGAAGTTGACTACCACCCTATCTATCGTAGACTCGCTCGCTACTGAGGAACGATAGGTAGACTATATGCTATAGACTCGCTCGATACTGAGGAATAGTATATGGTGTTGTGACTCGCTACTGAGGTACTGCGTTGGTATTTTTTTGACTTGACCCGGTAGTCATGCGACCATGAACTGTTCTTAAAGCTGCATTCACTTAGATTTGGTTAGGCACCCTTATCCGTTAGATATTAGTACTTTTGGTTTGGGTACTTGCATCTGACTGTGGCTTGGAACAATAACTTGTCGCGAATTAGTTCGTCACATCTTGTTCTTGTTTGGTTGTAGGTGTGACTTACTACTTCGATGAGAAGGTATTGAACCTTGTTGGGGTCCGGATACCATATTGGATTCATAGCATGGGAAGATACGTTACCGTGAATTAGTTTACCATCTCCTGTCCTTGTTTGGTTGGGGGGATGGTACGCTCGTTCAGTAGGTGCGTATTGGACCAAGTTATAAATTCGATTGACTTATTTAATTGAGCAATATTTATTCAGTTTATATGGCATGCTATTATGTATCATGTTATGTCCCTCTGAGGACCTGGTTGTCCTGCCAGGTGTGTGCTATTATCTTTTGCAGGTGTTCTAGATCTAGCCGTGATCTTCGCTATTTCTTCGAGGATGATTGCATTTTGGATCGTCTTCGCTTCGCTCGCCACTCATTTCATTTTCTATGTACTTTTCTCTATTTTGTTGGTAGTAGATTTGTCTCTGCCCAATATATTGTATCAAGACAATTCATTATCTTTATATGATGTCTTTTAATCATTTATTCTGTGTGGATGAGTTTAGTTATGGTTCTACTGCATTTACAGGTTATGTATCTATACGAAGCCTATGTACTCCATATAAATACAGCTGGCATGTCTATGTTCCTAGTCCTACGTATTTTGGAACTGGGGCGTTACAAGCAGTATGTGCCAATTGGTGTTCGGAATGATGTATGCTTTTTGTCATCAAAGAATATCTTCATTTGGTTGTACCCCGAGAAATCATCCATGAATGACATGTTGAGACAAAGTCACAGTCAACCAAATATCGATAACATTGACTAAATAATACTTGCAAATTCAATACGACACACGACGTCCACATCAAGCTCAAGTCAGACGACAGCCCAGTCTTTGCATTTCAGTTTTATATGAGTCTGTATTTTATACTTTTATTGAGTCTAGACTGTTGTAAACTGTGTCATGCTAAGCTCTTGAGACTTGACCAAAAGCCTACCCAAATCCATAAACTCCACCATCCAGAAATAAGCCCACAGGTCCCTTAGAACCATTCTGTGCTCTGGAGACAGAGTTCGGGCCGAACTCTGTCTCCACACAAAGTTCGGGCCGAACTCTGTCCCCTTAAAATCAGCAACCTAATTTTTAGGGTTAGCTGGTTGCAAGTTGTCCAATGGCCAAATATTTGAAATTTCTACCCGAATTCTGGCCGAATTCTGCCTACAAAAACCCTATAAAAAGGCCAAGAATTCTCTCATTTCAAATCATCCAATCTTCTCTTCTCTTCTCTCTTGAAGCTCAACTAAGCCATACTCTTCCCATCTACTAGACACAAGCATCCTAAGTTTCGAGTGCTCAGCATCTCTCAGTTAGGAGTCTTGTGCAAGAGTTGAAGAAGTCGCTTGGAAAATTCCAAGCAATCGCCACTACGATACTTTGTAAGAAGTTGACGTGCTCTTCTGAAGAAAAGGCACGGGTTGTAAACTACTATTTCACAAATAGTGGATTTAATCCTGAGCTAGAGTTCTCGGGCCTGGACTAGTCCTCCACGAGGGAAACCAGGTTAAAATCGGCTGTGTTTGCGTATGCTCTCTTTCTTCTCACTTTAAATTCCGCATTTACTCTGATTAGTTTTGTTTGTGATAGAGTTGAATTTTTTAATTGGTTATTATCTCTATAAACTCTATTCACCCCCCTCTAGAGTTGCCATCTGTTCTTCAATTGGTATCAGAGCTCTGTTCTCTTTACAAGGATTTATATCCTAGAGCTGATCCATGGCAACCACACAATCCTTGATTTCCAATCACGGTGAAGGACAGTCCACTCATAGGCCTCCCCTATTTGATGGAACTAACTACACGTATTGGAAAACAAGGATGAGTTTTTATCTCAAGTCTCTAGACTTTGACCTGTGGACTATCGTCACTGACGGTTACAAAAAGCCCGCCAGGATAGTTGTCAACGGTGATCTCATTGAAAAATCACATGACAAATATTCTGACGAGGAGAAGAAACAGGCAAGTCTAGACGCGAGAGCTATTAATGCTTTATTCTGTGCTATAGACAGGAATGAGTTCAACAGGGTATCCACATGCACCACATCCCATGAAGTATGGAAGCTTCTAGAAGTGACGCATGAAGGAACCACCCAAGTCAAGGAATCAAAAATAAGCCGTCTCACTCAAGAATACGAGACTTTCAAGATGAAGCCAAACGAGATGATCACGCAGATGTTCACAAGATTTCTCGACATCATCAACCCCCTGTCCTCGCTTGGGAAACAATATTCAAATCACGAGAAGATTCGCAAGCTACTTAGGGGGTTACCAAAAATTTGGAACCCTAAGGTGACAGCCATCATAGAAGGAAACGATCTCACAACCATGTCCATGGAAACCTTAATGGAAAAGCTAATGACTCATGAGCTTGACCTCAAGGACTTCGAAGAGCCTGCTCCTAAGGCTAAGGAGATCGCACTCAAACTCACCGACGGAGGGCTGAACCCGAAGAGACGGATGACGACAACTCAGAAGATGATGATCAAGCCCTCATGGTTTGCAACTTCAAGAAATTCCTTCGCTTCAACCGAAGAAAGAAGGAACCACAAGAAGATAAAGAAGAAGAGCCTACTTGCTACGGTTGCATGAAGACGGGACATGTCTGAAAAGACTGTCCATTCTCAAAGAAAAGCAACCGCTATGAGAAGACATACAAGAAGACCTCTTCAAAGAAATATGCCAACACAAGCATCTGGCATGAAAGCGATGCTAGTGACTCCGAGGAAGAAAAGATCGCTCCTCAAGATACGGCTAATGTTTGCCTAATGGCAACATCCGACAAGGTATCTAACGAAACTCTTGACGACTTCACTTTTGATGAACTTGGCGATGCTTTCACTGATTTACTTAGTGACCATAAAAAGGTCATTGGTAAATACAGACAAGCCAAGGACAAAATCAAAGGTCATGAAGTTGAAATACAAAAACTTTCTCTTTTACTTGATAATATTAGAGACACTGCACCCACGGATATCACTGATGAGGTATCTAAGCTTAAAATAAGCTTACATGATGCCGAGGTACGTATTGAGCAACAAACACAAGAAATCACAACGCTCAACACGGAGCTTGCAGAAGAAAAGAATAGACACAAGATCACTATTACTAAGTTGCATGGTTTGAATGCTAAGATTACTGAATTGTAAGCTGTCTCTAAGAAACTAGAGACTAAATTGGGAAAACAGGTTGCTCAACCTCAAACCCAATCACATGAGACACACACAAAGCATGACACTACTCATACTAGTAAACCACGTCATACTCATGCTGCTCATAATCATGCTTACATATACACACAATTTCATAAACCTCATGCACATATAAATAGTCATCATATGTCACATAAACATCATGCTACACATAGTCATCATCATGTTGCACAAAGACACAATCAACATCACTCCACATATAGACAATCTCATCATACCATGCCATATAGACAATCTCATCATGCCATGCCATATAGACAATCTCATCATGTCATGCCATATAGACAATCTCATCATACCATGCCATATAGACAACATCACCATGCCATGCCATATCAACATCATCACCATGCTGAATCTACATATCATCAATATTCTTATAGACATCATCAGCATGCTCCTAATGTGAATAGAAATGCTACATGCACTTATTGTGGTCTACATGGACACATATCACCACAATGTAGAATCAGAAGATTAGTTGATAAAAAGATATATGCATGGTTTCCAAAAGCTAACTTTTCAGGACCCTCAAGAACTTGGGTACCAAAGGTCACATCTACTCTTGATATAGGTGGACCTTCCCTCCTCAACTAAGAGTAAGTGGATTCTCGATAGTGGATGCTCGCGGCATATGACGGGAGACGCACATATTTTTGCATCACTATCGATGAAGAGAGAAGGATATGTATCCTTCGGAAATAACCTTAAAGGGTATATTATAGGTAATGGTGTTATTGGCTATCCTCCCTCTCCCGTAATAAAGGATGTCTACCTAGTGACCGAGTTAAAGCATAACTTGCTCAGCATCAGTCATCTTGCTGACCATGGTTATGACATTAACTTTGGACAAAACAAATGCCTTATATATGATAGGTCAACAGGAGACATTGCTTTTGAAGGGGTAAGAGAGGACAATATTTATATTTTCTATTTGTCTCTAGATACTAATCATGCAGGTAGATGCCTATATGCTCACAAAGATGAACGGTTACTATGGCACCAGCGTCTTGGTCATGCCAACATGGATACTATATCCAGGCTATCAACCAAGAAGCTAGTTAGAGGATTGCCCGACTTCACATTCAAAAAGGACACCGTATGTGCCGAATGTGAGTTGAATAAGGCAACCAAATCATCTTTCCATTCCATAAACTCTGTAAGCACTACTAGACCCCTGTAACTACTTCATATGGATTTATTTGGTCCTAGTAGAGTAGCCAGTCTTGGTGGAAAACTCTATACATTTGTTATTGTTGATGATTTTTCAAGATTTACTTGGGTTTTCTTTCTTACTTATAAAAGTGATGCTATTTCAGTTTTTAAGATTTTTGTCAAGAAAGTTCAAAACGAAAAAGGCTACATGATCACTCGAATCCGAAGTGATCATGGAGGCGAATTCGAAAATTCTGATTTTGAAAAGTTTTGTGATTCTAATGGTTTTGATTATGAGTTTTCTTGTCCTAGAACTCCCCAACAAAATGGTGTTATGGAGCGGAAGAATAGGACTCTTGGCGATATGTCTATAGTCATGTTGAACAAGTTTTCACTTCCGAAATACTTTTGGGCTGAAGCTGTCAGTACAGCATGCCTCATTTTAAATAGGGTACTTATTCGTCCTATTACGAAAAAGACACCCTATGAGCTTTGGTTTGGGAGAACCCCAAATGTTTCTTATTTTAGAGTTTTTGGCTGCAGATATTTTATCCTTAACACCAAAGACAACTTAGGCAAATTTGATGCCAAAGCTGACGATGGTATTTTCCTTGGCTATGCCGCCAAGAGTAAGGGATATAGAGTTTTTAACAAACGCTCTTTAATTGTGGAAGAGTCTACAAATGTGACTTTTGATGAAGATAACAGTGCAGCAGCTACTCTTGATGATGATGTTGAACCATCAACGTCTACTCCAATGAACACCACGATCGAAACAAATTCTCTGGAAAGCTTGCTTAAGAAATTCTCTTTCAAGCCTTCTCATCCAGAAAATTTGGTAATCGGTAAGGTTTCACGAGGAGTAACTACTAGATCATCATTAAGAGACTCTATTGCTAGCACTGCCTTTATTTCACAAATTGAGCCTAAAAAACATTTCAGAAGCTTTCAATGATGAATTTTGGATTTCTGCTATGCAAGAAGAACTCAACCAATTCGAGAGGAGCCAAGTATGGGAACTCGTTCCTAGACCGGCTAATCACTCAATTATTGGTACAAAATGGGTTTTTAGAAACAAAGTAAATGAAGATGATTCAGTCACACGCAACAAAGCTCGTCTAGTAGCCCAAGGATACAACCAAGAGGAAGGTATCGACTACGATGAGACATATGCTCCTGTTGCTAGATTAGAATCTATTCGGATGCTTTGTGCATTTGCAAATTTTCAAAATTTTAAATTATTTCAAATGGATGTTAAAAGTGCTTTCTTGAATGGTTTTATTAAGGAGGAAGTTTATGTAAAACAACCCCCTGGCTTTGAAAATCACAAATTTCCCGACCACGTGTTCAAGTTAAAGAAAGCGTTATACGGCCTCAAACAAGCCCCCAGAGCTTGGTATGAACGGCTTAGCAACTTCTTACTTGAGAAAGGTTTTTTAAAAGGGAAAATTGACACTACACTTTTCATAAAGTCTCTGAAGGACACTATTCTTTTGGTTCAAATATATGTAGACGATATTATTTTTGTTTCTACTCATGAAACCCTTTGTCAAGATTTTGTCAAGTGTATGCAGACCGAGTTTGAGATGAGCATGATGGGAGAGCACAACTACTTTCTTGGGCTGCAAGTCAAACAAATGTCAAATGGAACCTTCATCTGTCAGTCGAAGTATACAAAGGACATGCTGAAGAAATTCGACCTTGATAACGTCAAACCAATCAGCACTCCTATGGCTACTTCAACCAAGCTTGAACCAGATGACAGCGGCAAACCCGTAGATCAACGTAAGTATCGAGGTATGATAGGCAGTCTACTCTATCTTACTGCTAGTCGCCCTGATATAATGTTTAGCGTTTGCCTGTGTGCTAGATATCAAGTAAATCCTAAGGAATCACACATGACCGCAGTTAAGCGTATCTTTAGATACCTTAAAGGTATGATTACAGTGGGCCTATGGTATCCCAAGTCAACATTATTTGACCTCATTGGTTACTCTGATGCTGATTTTACGGGATGCAAGGTCGACCGTAAAAGTACGAGCGGTACGTGTCATTTATTAGGAAAGGCTTTAGTCTCTTGGTTTAGCAAAAAGCAGTATTCTGTCGCACTATCCACAACAGAAGCTGAATACATAGCAGCTGGGCGTTGTTGTGCACAAATTCTGTGGATGAAGCAAACCCTTGAAGACTATAATTTATCTTTCATGCATATTCCTATCTTTTGTGACAATACCTGTCACGACCCGCACCCTAGAGTTAGGGCACGAGAACGTAACAACGCCCAGCCTACGCCGCAGTGTCGACGGTAGAACGCTGTCCTAGGTCTCAATACATCTAACAGTATAAGACTAAACAGTTTATACTCCCCGAATGGGGGTGACATAGCAGAATGTAAACTCAATCACATCTAAGGTAGAGCATAAAGGAAGATAGATAAAACATGAAATCGAAAAGAGATACAACAGATAGAAGTCTAAGTGTCTAAGATACAAACTCAGAATACATCTCAAAACCCAAATACAGTAATCCATAAATACAACTCAAGATGACTAAAAATAAACTATAAGCAAAAAACGTAGCTATCTATGCAACCTCTACTGTCTCCTCTAGGCTAGCAGGCAACCTCCAGGCTATCTGTAAAATTTATCAACAGGTCCAGTCAGGACTGGAGCGAGCACAGTACATCTCAACAGATCATAACAGGTTAGAAAATATAATCATGCAGTAAAGTAAGATACAGGTACTGAAAGAAAACAGTATGTAAACAGAGAGAGAACTGTAATAGAAATATCTACTATACACAGAGAACTAGCAGTGACTTGTGAGTCAGAGTACAATATGAACATGTAATACTCCCCCCGTACCCCCGATCAATACACAAGGATCCAGCCAGGTTATGTTATATGATGCTATGTAACAGACCCCGAAGGTGATAGACCTCGAAGGTGATAAGCCCCCGAAGGGTGGTAGACCCCGAAGGTGATACATAGTAGTCCCATAAAAATGAGGATTCTGGGGGTAACCCAACAGTATAAGTCCCATAAAAATGGGGATTCTGGGGGTAACCCAACAGTGTAAGTCCCATAAAAATAGGGATTCTGGGGGTAACCCAACAGTGTAAGATTCCAGGAAGACTCTACGATCATGAGGGTACATGTCGTAAGTGATCAAAGAACCAAGAAGCATATGATACGCTATGAAAGTGAAACGCACAGAACATAGAGTACCCGATGCTCCCTAAGGATAACATCTCAAGAAAGGATCCATATAGTACCAATCCGTGTGACCAACGTGACAGTACATGTAAAGTAATCTACTGCAGGAAATAATTCTAAGCAGGATATGAAATGATCAGAGAATGTACTCGCCTGAATTCTGAATGTTCAAGGTAAAGATACTATCCGAAGAGAGGTGTCTAGCTCCTAATTAGAACAGCACAAGTCACAACATATCCAGAAGGGTAATATAAAGCACGACAATGCATTCTACATGAATCTAGGTCAAATTAGGCTAAAGTCAACCCTTGGTCAACTCTGGTCAACTGTACTAGTCAAACTAGGTCAAAATAGGTCATGTCCTAACCCAGCAAGTCTTACTAGGCCTAACGAAGACTATCCTAGCAAGCACACATCAATACAAGGCTATACAAGCCAACATACACCCAACTCTATATTGCATGTAATTATTCAATACTCAAATAGGCAAGAATTCACATTGGATATACACTAGGTAATCTATTACTTTAAGCTATTTATGTCTACACATATATACACATGCATATATTGGTATTCAACATTAGGTCTATAATCATGGCATTACAAATGGTTATATAAACTTATATATTACAACACAATATGTTAACATATATATAATACACATACATAGCTAAGTTAACTATATTCATAAATACTTATTTAAGAGGCTATGTGTGTGTAGGTGAACATGGCAAAAGGGGCAAGTGAGGGTTAAATGGGCATACATAGTGTATACATATCAAAGAGTGTCAAAGTGTAAGTGAACAAAGTGTCAAGTGTGATAGTGTCAATATAGTGTAAGGGGTACATGAGGTAATATAGGATTTGTGTTAACATAGAACATTACATCTCATTAACTTGTATATTGCATACATTACATCTATTATTATATTACATTCATGCTTGCATTCATTCATCATTCATTTATTCTCTTGCACTACTATATGCACCATACATTACATACTATGGAACCTACATATTCATTGCAAGCCATACTTATACATGCTTACATTAGATAGGATACTTACACCTCATACATCATTTATTTAACTATTTGCTCATGCTTGTATTCTCTATTTAGTTACATAATGTATATACATTAACATGGGTTAAAATCAAATAGAACATTATATTACACACAAGGGTGCACAAAATGCATATGCCGAATAGTAACTCCTACTAATAATCAATACTGTACCATCTCTGCATGAATTAAAATTTAGGATTAAAGTATGTTATAGATCTATGTGTTAGCTTTCCGAAACTTCAAACGGATCGCATTTTCGTTTCCGGAAACTCCCAAAATCGCGGAAACACCGAGAACGCGTTTGTCTTTCGTACAGCTGACACTCAAATAATTCTCCAGAAAGTTACAGAAAGAATTAGGCCTATTAATACATGTTTTTGGAAAGCTAACTTCAGTACGCTTCTTTTAAAGAAAAACAGGAGATTAAACCGAGCTTTGAGCTAGAAGTTATGACATTTCTAAGTTAGGGCTGAAATTAAAAACGTGGATAAAAATCATGACGGATTTAGATAGTTTGAGCCAAAAGAATACACAATATATATCCTAATTATCCACAACAATAATAGCAATAATAATATGAGGAACCACACTCACAAACCTGATTATATAATCATCATGAACCATTTATTACATATATAAATATAGATACACTCTCATTACAATATATATATATATATAAATCTATATATGTAACATGAACACATCCACAACACAAAGGACACTCCTATGACCTCCAAATGGACACAAAATGGACACAAATGGAGATACAACCATGGGGGTCATTCCTATGGGTTCAAAATAGACCTATATGCATGAGAAAATGAAAAGGAGAAGGGATTTATACCTCCCGGTAGATCGAATCGAAGAAAAACCTTCCCGGAGCGACACCGACACGTAGAGATTCCAAAAGGACACGAACGAGCTCCGAATCCTCCCAAACTTGGGTAGCTTCCTCCTTGGCTAGAATGGAAAAGAAAAGAAGAAGATTTGGTGGTGAAATGGAAGGATTTGGTGGAGAAATTGCTAGGGATTGCTCTCTAGGAATTTGGGGAAGAACAAAAGAGAGAAAAATAGATGGATAATGACAAATGGGAGGCTCAACCCTATCCTTATTGTGGCTGGCCATAAAGGTGGTTTTGTCCTATTAGGAAAAGTCCAAAAGCCCCTACTAACCTATTCTATGAGTATTAGGAAAGGGCTAATGGTTGGGGCTAAATTAGTCATTCTAAAGTCTCTAATCACACTAACCTTATCTATAATAATTAGTCAAACCTCTAACTAAAATATTTCTATCATGTGGACTAAAATTAATATCATGTGGGCCATGCCTAACTAGTGTGTGGGTCCCACTAGAGTCAAACCCCCGGGTCCCCGTTTCAAGTCGGATTGAGTTGAAATTCGAACCCGACTCAAATAACCCCAAAACAATATCATAAATAATAAAATAATATCAAAATAATTCAAAGAGGTCAAATGCAAAAAATATCCTTAGGCCAAAAATGATATTAAAATATTATAATCACATGGTTAGGCTCTAGGTCAAACAGTCTCTAGGGTTTCACTAGCAAAACGTCAAAACCACAAGTCATTGATTTAAATAATTTTAAAATGATTTAAAATTACCAAAAATCATATCATTAATTAAATATCATTACTAAAATAATTATAAACACAAAATTACAAAATTACCCTCATTTGGGAAACTGGGTGCTACAACTCTACCCACCTTAGAAAAATTTCGTCCTCGAAATTTAAGATCGATAGTACTCCTTCTAGAGCCTCTAACCTACCCAATATCTAAGGTAACACTTCCTAATACTGGAATAATAAACGGACATCTAAAAAGTATCAATCTAGGAATACCTCCAATACTGCTCTGCTGTACGACGGTAATGGAACTTCAATAAAATATGGACTAGAACCTATATTCAAGGGACTGGACCTATTTTAAAGTGGTCTTAACTAAGGATGAAAAGGAACTGATCATAGGCTATAGGTATGCTCAAACTATTATCTTCCTATTAACCATCTATTAATACATTCTATTACCATAGGAACGATGCATTACTAAGACATATAGGCCCCTATCTCTCATAACACATTTATACTCACCAAAAGACTAGTACATCCTATCAAGGCTGATACTATAATCTCTCCTAAATCTCCTAAGCTACATGTTTGTAGCATCTCCACATCAAGGACTAACCTATATATATCTACAACTGATACTAATCGGGTGACGTCCATATTTCCTAACAATCAAGGTCTAAATTTTTTTTTATCTAAATTATGTAATTTGAAGGAATAGTATACAAGGTCAGGGCATACCGTAGCATTTGGAAGTCTCACCTAAGTGCACTGGTCATTCTAGGTCAAAACAGTACTATGGTATCAACACACAAACAATCTAGGGTGTCCTAATTGGGAAGGTAAGGGAACAACAACCATCAAGGTTGTAGGGCTGTCTACCATCCTATATAAAAATTGGTCATTAACAAGCAACTAAGAAATTATTAAAAGGTTACTATTCCATAAAATGGCAAAAATTGAAAATTTAGGCACAACAAATCACAAATAGATTTTTGTCTTGACACGATCGAAGTTGATCAATTTTGGGATAAAACGAGATTTGGGCAAGAAAGAAAATTAATGAAATCAAAGTATGAGCACGAGCATCCAATGATGGAGGTTCAGGTCATGATTAAATTTAATTCGACTGAGTATGAATACGAGGTTCATAGGCGATGAAAAGATTTCAAGGAGAATTGTCAAGGCTGTCGCGAATGAGACTCTAGGGTTAAGTTTAACTATGTCTCCATTCTCGTAGATTGATACATAAAAAAGCGAACCAAAGTGCAATAGGTTGATCAGACCATCATGTACCGGTTCTGATTAGACAATATGTTAGTGGGTGGCCACCCAATAAAATATGTCATGACCAAGCTCGAAAATAGATAAGCTTGCAAAACTAAGGCTAATTTAGCAGCACAAGATATAAGGGTGGTAATGATGAAAGGAATAACCAACGGGTCAAGTAATCAGATAAGGTACAAGGTTAAGCATCTAAGGAAACAAGCAGAACACCATCACATGTCGGGTCGAAAGAATTGAGTCAAGGCTGGATTTCTAATTGAAATAAAAAAAAATTTAGTATAATGGTAGAGGTTATAGTTTAGCCAGTTGACCAGAAAATTATATCAAGAAAATAGAGTACAAGAAGACGGGTTTTAGTGGGACATGATATACCTACACGAAGGTGAGCTCGTCTAGGTCTTGCATATAAGATTTGTTGGAGGGTAACAGCTAGTATTACTTTTCGAATATCAATGTCACGATAAGGAACGTCAAGGATCTCAATTAGAAAGTGGAAGTTCAAGAGGTGGTAATTAATGCACAAAAATAATGAAGATTGAGTTAGTCATCTGCTCTGATACTCTTAATTTCATCTGGTCATAACTTGCCAATCATATCTTTACCTCACCAGTCTCCATATGAAAATTTAACCTTTACTTAAACCCTTACCATGACTACCGTAGGCAATTCCCAATTTCCAAACATCACTCTTGAAGCACAACCCTCACATTTAGGAATCAACATTAACCATTTATTTAAATTTCCAAGTTCTTTCACCTTGTCTTAAATTTGACACAAAATCTCTAAATCCCGTTTACGAATTCCTTGAACTTGTTCAAATTGTTCTCCTCGTATTATTTAA
The DNA here is from genome assembly GCA_029216955.1 of Iris pallida. Taxonomy (NCBI): domain Eukaryota; kingdom Viridiplantae; phylum Streptophyta; class Magnoliopsida; order Asparagales; family Iridaceae; genus Iris; species Iris pallida. Next base: position 18,071,463 of record JANAVB010034417.1, read on the forward strand.
TTTAAATCTCTAGGCCTTACAAAACTTATCTTTCATTATAAAATCAACTTCCGTATTTTCTTTGACATACACCCTTGAATATTATTCTCCTAAAAATATTTTACAACAATTTTAAACTTTCATAACTTTGTGCTCTCTCTATCCCTAGTAATTTCCTCGCAACATCTTGTTTAATATCCTTATTAAACACAATTAACTTCTCTTTTCTATTACTAACCTTCTACATAGCCTCAGAGTAAAAGTTTTCCCCAAAATCAATAACCAAGATTTTCTAAGTTCTCAAAACTAGGTTGACCTCTGATATCCTCATTAGTTTTGAATACACCTATAAACTATCTCATAACCCCAAAATTTCTCTAAATGTAATTGTTTCCAGATTGGCAGTATACATCTCCTTATTCTATTCGAGACCTTTACCACATTTCTATCTCAAGTTTCCATATGGAACACTCCACATTTGATTTCCTTTAGATCATCATAAAATAATCAATTACGTCTTCTCTGAGCTACATAATTTTCGTCACTTCGTTAGCCTTCCCCATGAAAAAGATACAAAGATTCAAGGGTTTCGAAGTACATATAGTAGGGACGACAAGATATGGGTAATTAATGTAATGAGACAGAGTTTAAGATAAGAGGTAAATAAGAATACAAGGGAATAATGGCGAGAAAGAATAATGAAGATATGTTCCTTCTCATCGGTTCAAACGAGAGGAACCCATCAAGCTTAAATTCAATAGCAAGGAATGAGGGTGAATCCAAACAAGAGGAAAAGGAATTCCAATTGAAGTTCAAAATGAGTTTCTCAGGGGTCGTCCCAGAAATCTCTCAAAGAATCCTAAGTGTGATTGAGTACCTTAGATTTGAAAATATTAATGTAAATACAAAATTAAATCAACAACTACAAAAATTTATCAAAATCATCAACTAATACCAGGATTCAAAGTTCTACAATGAATCCACAAAATCAAATTCAAATCAAGGAAAAAGGTGAATCAAAACAAGGAAAAGAAGTTTAAATCAGAATTCAAAATGAGATTCACAAGGGTCATCCCAGGAATCTCTCAAGGAATCCTAACAGTGATTGAGTATCCTCTCATCCTGACATCTTAATTTATATATCCTATAGCAGGCTCGTGGTAGTACAACTAAGTCGTTGCTCTACTACGAAATCGCACTAATGCGAATCTCGACCTGCATGGGCCACCACTAAAAATGTGTCACGACCCGTACCCTAGAGTTAGGGAACGAGAATGTAACAACGCCCAGCCTACGCCACAGTGTCGGCGGTAGAACGCTGTTCTAGGTCTCAATACATCTAACAGTATAAGACTAAACAGTTTATACTCCCCGAATGGGGGTGACATAGCAGAATGTAAACTCAATCACATCTAAGGTAGAGCATAAAGGAAGATAGATAAAACATGAAATCGAAAAGAGATACAATAGATAGAAGTCTAAGTGTCTAAGATACAAACTCAGAATACATCTCAAAATCTAAATACAGTAATCCATAAATACAACTCAAGATGACTGAAAATAAACTATAAGCAAAAACCGTAGCTATCTATACAACCTCTACTGTCTCCTCTAGGCTAGCAGGCAACCTCCAGGCTATCTGTAAAATTTATCAACAGGTCCAGTCAGGAATGGAGCGAGCACAGTACATCTCAACAGATCATAGCAGGTTAGAAAATATAATCATGCAGTAAAGTAAGATACAGGTACTGAAAAAAAATAGTATGTAAACAGAGAGAGAACTGTAATAGAAATATCTACTATACATAGAGAACTAGCAGTGACTAGTGAGTCAGAGTACAATATGAACATGTAATACTCCCCCCGTACCCCCGATCAATACACAAGGATCCAGCCAGGTTATGTTATATGATGCTATGTAACAGACCCCGAAGGTGATAGACCCCGAAGGTGATAAGCCCCCGAAGGGTGGTTGACCCCGAAGGTGATACATAGTAGTCCCATAAAAATGGGGATTCTGAGGGTAACCCAACAGTGTAAGTCCCATAAAAATGGGGATTCTGGGGGTAACCCAACAGTGTAAGTCCCATAAAAATGGGAATTCTGGGGGTAACCCAACAGTGTAAGATTCCAGGAAGAATCTACGATCATGAGGGTGCATGTCGTAAGTGATCAAAGAACCAAGAAGCATATGATACGTTATGAAAGTGAAACGCACAGAACATAGAGTACCCGATGCTCTCTAAGAATAACATCTCAAGAAAGGATCCATATAGTACCAATCCGTGTGACCAACGTGACAGTACAAGTAAAGTAATCTACCGCAGGAAATAATTCTAAGCAGGATATGAAATGATCAGAGAATGTACTCGCTTGAATTCTGAATGTTCAAGGTAAAGATACTGTCCGAGGAGAGATGTCTGGCTCCTAATTAGAACAGCACAAGTCACAACATGTCCAGAAGGGTAATATAAAGCACTACAATGCATTCTACATGAATCTAGGTCAAACTAGGCTAAAGTCAACCCTTGGTCAACTCTGGTCAACTGGACTAGTCAAACTAGGTCAAAATAGGTCATGTCCTAACCCAGCAAGTCTTACTAGGCCTAACCAAGACTATCCTAGCAAGCACACATCAATACAAGGCTATACAAGCCAATATACACCCAACTCTATATAGCATGCAATTATTTAATACTCAAATAGGCAAGAATTCACATTGGATATACACTAGGTAATCTATTACTTTAAGCTATTTATGTCTACACATATATACACATGCATATATTGGTATTCAACATTAGGTCTATAATCATGGCATTTCAAATGGTTATATAAACTTATATATTACAACACAATATGTTAACATATATATAATATACATACATAGCTAAGTTAACTATATTCATAAATACTTATTTAAGAGGCTATGTGTGTGTAGGTGAACATGGCAAAAGGGGCAAGTGAGGGTTAAATGGGCATACATAGTGTATACATATCAAAGAGTGTCAAAGTGTAAGTGAACAAAGTGTCAAGTGTGATAGTGTCAACATAGTGTAAGGGGTACATGAGGTAATATAGGATTTGTGTTAACATAGAACATTACATCTCATTAACTTGTATATTGCATACATTACATCTATTATTACATTACATTCATGCTTGCATTCTGTAGAAGCATGGAAAATATTAGAATAATGATCCATGCGGCTCTGAGTAAGAAGCTTATGCGGCTTGCACAGGAGCGGCCCTATGCGGTTCAAAGAAGACTCTCAATCGCATGCGGCTCGGGAGCGTATGCGGTTCAGCAAGGCATATGCGGCTCAATGGACGCCATGTGTGATACTTCCCTACAGCTGGTCGTTTGAGTAGTGGCCTCATTTATTGCTCCAGCACGATTCACCGTGGCGGCCCTGACATAAAGTTTCATAATAGCTTTGCCATAATGACTGACTCCTCGGGAAAAGAAGAAAATCTCTGACCAAATCCGTCAGAAGTCCCAGATTGCCACGTGGCAATCAGTCATATGCGGCTCCCTGAGAACCCGTTCCATGCGGTTCGATACAACACTAGCTCATGCGGCTCACAAAGATTACGCATATGCGGCTCGATGAAGCATCGTCCTATGCGGCTTACAAAGAGTATCTCTCTGCGGTTCGAGGATCGTCAATCCTATGCGGCTCTGACAGGACTCACAATTAAGACACGTGGCATGGGATCAATAAGAGATTTAATCGAATCTCAACAAATATATTTGACATCATCGTCATAATTACTGAGATCAGGGCATATCATTTATCATCAAGCTAATGGGACACGTGGCGAGCAATCAGACATTGGCATAATCAATCACGAGGATTTAAAGCAGCTAGCATTAATTGCTCATGAGATACGATGCTATCCGCATTAATGGTCGAGATTCACTATAATCAGTATCAAGGGTTCAGATAGAATGAAGGAGCGCCGACATTCCAAACAGATAATCATTAGCAAACCCTAATGATCACCCCCCACTCTTATAAATAGCCAGCATCATTCCCTTGTAAAAAGAAAAGAGAGGTCGACAACAAAAGAATAAAAAAATAAGAAGAGAGAGTTCTACACAGAGAGAGCTTCCCCCTTTTTTCTTGATAATCACAGAGAGAGAGAAGCCAGGAGAGCAATCCGAGGAGAGCAAGAAGAGCATTTCTTCATCAACGTCGAGCAGATCTTTCCCGAGCCAAGGCTGCATACTGATCGTCCAAGGAGTAAGGCAGAGCGGCCGTCGCTTTTCCGAGCCTCTATCGTCACCCCCCAGAATCAAAAATAAACAATCGTACTTAGTCTGCTGTACCTAGGTTTTCGTCCCTAGGCTTTCTTTGTACGAGCGAGTTTGTATTGTGATTCTAAGTTCAGTCCTCCGATAATTATTCTGTTTTTTTACAATCAATGGCAAATACGATGGCGACTCTGCTGGGGACTAACTTCTCCACGGCTGAGGAGTTGGTGACACAATCAGATGCAGCCAAACTTGGCTCCACACAAAAGAAGATGGTCGTCCGCTTCGACCAACAGGCGTTCGAAGAGATGCTCTCTGAAGACAGCGCTGGCCCGATCCAGAAGCGCACCCGCACCACGAAGGCTCACAAAGAATGGAGACCGAAGTCATTTGCTCCTCCTCAAGCCCTCGATGGGATGCCCTCTGTTGCTCAAGACGGCGAGAAGGATTCTCCTGCGGTCCCACTTCAGATCGTAGACAACTCTGCTGTCCCCAAGTTCGGCAGAAGAAAACATTATGATGCTGGACTTGCAGGGAAAAAGAGGGACTCTACGCGGACCGAACCGCAGAAGAGTATTAGCCGCAAGGAGAAAGCCCATGTGGCTACATCCGCCAACCGCATGAAGAAAACTCATGCGGCTACTTCTGTCAGCCGCATAACTTATGCGACTACAGTTCCCGACAGCATGGATGAGACTCATACGGCCAGTAAAGTCAATCATTTGCAGAAAACCCATGCGGCCACAGATGCCAACCGTATGCGGCCAGCCTGCACGGTCGTGACCCCTAGCCGCATAAGAACTCGTCCGAAGACAGGAGACAACCGCATGCAGACAGCCTGCACGGTTTCCGCTCCCAGCCGTATAGCATCTGCTCCATGCTCCTCTCGATCAGTTTTCGACCGTCTCTCGTACGGTCCGAACCCTGATGACTCTCTGGATGATAAGCCAGACTCTGTGATGTTCAACTTGGACTCTTCCTATTATGCACCCACAAGTGCTAGAAAGAAGAAGTCTAGGACAGCGCGGGCTCATCAAGCCCAGACAGCTGCCCCAACCTCTGACTATCAGGGCGTCCCGCTGATTATCAGACGGGCCTCTGATGGGAAGTTGTACAGAACCGCTCAAGTCCAATCCCCGGGGGCGAACGGACGGAGTGGTTCCTCTGACCTGCGTGAGGCGATCCTCCACAAATGCAAGAAAAGAGAAGGGGCCTCGGCGTGCAAAGAATCCTCACATGGACGTCACTGTACCCAGATCATCGTCAACTGCTGCTGCAACAACGCGGCAGTGACGGAAGATCGTCCGTCCGTCTTCCACAGACTACAGCACCCGAACTCAGAAGATGAGGCACCTCCTGTTGTCTCCTGCAATTCCGCTCAGAAGGTCCCCGCCGAGGGGAGAGGGAAGAAGACAAGCATCTCCAGTCCAAAGATATCAGCCACTACAGCTAAGAAATTGTCGGCTAAACGGTTGCCCTCCACCGGAGTATACCAACACACCCGTTCGAAGACAAAATCTGCTGCAACATGAGACTCATCGTCCCCGACCCTGGGGGTCGTAGGAGCTGGGGGTAGTACTCCTCCGAACGTCCACAATAATCCAACGTTTCAAGGAGACGAACCCCGAGAAACAACCCTCCCATCGGGTACAACAGATGCTGATGTCCCCGAGGACATCCATAATTCTCGAGATGAAGCAAGCTCCGAAGCTGGGGGTACTGTCCCTTCCGAGGCCGAACCTGAAGAGAACAGCCCTACATATCCAGATGATTTCTCGACGCATGGGTACGACTCGGAGGGTACATCCTCCACCACTCCCTCCGTCGCTCCTCATGTGAAGACGGTATTCATGACAGACAGCAATCAAGGCGGTTCCAGCGATCGCCAGCGCATCGACACTTTGGAGGCCATATTGCATGCCTTGGTCAAGTCTGTAGACGAGATCAAAGTGACACTTCCTACTCTGCAGGGAGTGACACCTGGCCAGACAAGCACGGGTCCCGCAATCAACGTAGATTCAAATTCAGCGGCACCAAATAAGGGCAATAATCCTTCCGAGATAACGGCCCCTACCGCGACAGATGAGGCCCGAGAAGTAAGAAGAGAGGTTCAGGAGCTTCGAGCAATGTTCCATGCCCGAGAAAACTCTCAAGACCTCAGAATACGGCAACCATATCCTGCTGAATGGAGGGATGTTCCCTTTCTGCCAAGATATAAGCCGTTCAATATCAACCCATATGATGGCAAGACTTCAGCAAGTCGATACATCACTTACTTTGAGGTCACTACCGACCATCTGCCCCATGATGACGCTATCCTCACGCGGTTATTCATTGGGGCATTGGAAGGAGTCGCCTTCGATTGGTACCGCAACCTGCCAGACAATTGCATCCACTCCTTCGCTGGCTTCAAACGCTTGTTCTTGGAGAGGTTCTATGAGGTAGGGCAGGACGTTACGATGTCTACCCTCATGGACGTCGTTCAAGGAGAGAAAAAACTGACGAAAAATTACATTGAGCAGTTTCATCAAACCGCAATGAAGTTACCATCTGGCAACCCGGACTCTTCTTTGATTGAAATTTGCCAAAAGAGACTACTTCCAACAATTAGTCTCTGGATGGGCGAAAGTCAGTTCAAGGACTGGAAGGCTTTTATCATCAGTGCTACAAGTGCTGAAGAATGATTGAAGAAGGCTCGCCAACTGGGGTTGCATATCTCGGAGGGAGAGAACAAGAGCAAGCGTTCCAACACCAGCAACAACAATGGGGGTAGCCCCTCCAACAACCGGGACAACAAAGGCAAGCAGGCTATGGTGACCGATACAGCCCAGAAGCCCGAGCCACAGCCGGCAGACAAACAATGGCCTCAAATCACTTATTCCTTTGAAGACGTTCACGTCAAGCCTATCTTGGACATGCTTATACAAGGAGATAGGATTCAGCTTCCTCCACCAAGACGGGAGCCTCGGCCGGCTGATCTGGAGAACCCAAAGTTCTGCCATTACCATTGCTACGTCCACCATGCTACACACGACTGCTACCAACTGAAACGGTATATCCAAAACCTCATCGATTCGAATGCCCTGGCCATCGATTTCGAAGAGGTAACCGTGGCAGCCAACATGGTGTCCGTATAATTCGGCAGCTTCCCTCCAACAGAGACTCAGGACGGGGTTATACCCATCCCTCTGGCAACAATGGAGATTGCTAATCTGCCGCCTGCTCGCGATCAAGCCGCTGGTCTAGTACCCCTCACCACATCACGAGGGAAAATCATGTGGGTCCATCCGGACCTAGTCCACGAGGTAACGCAGCCCTCTCCACCTTCTAAAAGGAAAAGTGAAAAAGTCAGATCCTGCCGCACTGCCTCGGCGAAAGAAGAAGAAGTCTCGGCCGTCACTACTCGATCTGGAACACAAGCCCAACCGGTGACCGAAAACGCGACTGATGATCATCCGCCCACTACCAATGATGCTCCGGGACCGGCTCAGCCTTCGACGACCGACAAGCCTAGGCCGAAGGAGACTCGCTTCGACAAGTCCCTCCGGAAGGAGACACCTCAGGGGCTGGAGAGGCCCTACAACTTCGACATCTTAGCGCAATTAGCTAATACCCCGGCCAAATTGTCTTTATATGAACTCTTCAGGCTCTCAAAGGATGTCCGTACGGCTTTAAGTGAGGCGCTCTAAAATGCCGACGCATACTTGGCTCAGGTCAACCTCACGGGAGATAACTAACCTGCAGAGCTCCAAGATGGTGCGTGTACGGGAGCAATGCCCAATATCGTCTTCTCTCCGCAAGATATGCTCATCAAAACTAACCTGCATGATCGCCCGCTATACTACACTGGATACATCGGCGACGTAAAGGTGGACCGAATGCACATTGATCCTGGGTCCTCTATAAGCATCATTCCGAAGGGTCTGCTATATCATCTTCGCATTCCGATGCATCGCCTGACACCTACAAGCACCGCCATTAGCGGTTTCAATTCGGGCAGGAGCTACCCAATAGGGAAAATCCATTTGAAGTGTCAGATCGGCGATCTCCAATCAGAAGTCACCTGTTATGTCATAGATGCCGACACTTCTTACAATATCCTTCTGGGGCGGCCTTGGATACACGATTACATGATCGTGCCTTCCACGCTACACCAGTGCTTCAAATATGTCGATAAGCACGGCTTCATGAGGACAGAGTTTGCCGATATTGATCCCTTCAAGGGGGTCGAATCTTATTACTCAGACTCCTGTCTGTACGAAAAATCAAAGAAGCATCTGGTCGAAGAAGATGTGCAAGCTCACAACAAGACGGCTACAGGATCAGAAGAACCTCTAACGATCCACCTTCAGGCTCGCAAACCGGGCAATTACCGCTCACAATACGCCTTCCCAAGAAGGTTCTTCACCCCGATGCGAGGTCTGACACTTCTAGCGAACCAGCCACCCCTCGCCTCACATCAAGTACCAAACTGGGGGTTGCTAGTTTACCAACAACTCCACGATCTGCTCCGCCAGTTGAGCCTCTGAAGATCAAGCTGACTAGGTCGTCCTCTCAGTCTTCATTTATACAGGGGGTGGCCGAAGAAGAACCAGAATTGACCAAGTATGTGGCTGCCCACTCCGATACCCCTTCCGCAGATGATGTAATCCCTCTAGAAAAGATACCTTACTTCATCAATAAAGGGTTATATTTGAACTACACCGAGCTCAATAAGCTATGTACAATGTATGCTATGGAACACGGTATAGGCACTCACCTACATACACAGGTGACAAACGTGTACACCGCCATCTGACTTACTCCAGTAGAAGATACTTACCGAATAGTCGAGGGAGGGGACCACCCGATCAACTTCGGCCGGACGAACAACCCACATCCCCTCGCTTTGGAAGAAATCGACTTCGGGTCAGATGCTGGAAGACTGCCTCTGTATCTCTATAGCCCTCAATCCAAATATCTCATGCAGAAACAGGGGTATGATCTAGAGACAACACCAGGACTGAACTACGGAACTGGACGACGATTACCTTTGAAGTCGCCAGCCCCGACAGGCAAACCACGAAACTACTATAACAAAACCCGATGCGGTTTAGGGTATGTAACGCCTACTACGACCCCTAAAAGCTCAGATGAAGAATGCGACTGGCAGTCACATTCAACCGGATCACCGACTTCTGACTCAGATACCAGCATCGGAGATGTATTCAGACAAGTCATGTCAGTCGACATGGCGTTCGCTGACGCTTACGAGGAAGACGAAGACAACCCCAAAATCCTTGAGCTAGAGCCGTGGGCCCAGCAATTAGACGTGCAATGGGAAAAGCGGTTCGAACTGAGAGAACCTCCTACTGAAGATGAGGTCATACAAGTGGATCTCGACAGTGAATCTTCTCCAAAACCGATCTTTATCAGTAAAAGCCTGACAAATGAAGAACGAGAATCGCTGCTGAAACTTGTCAGAGAATATATCGACGTGTTCGCATGGAGTTACGAGGACATGCCGGGGCTAGACCCCGATATCGCTCTTCACAAACTCAACATACGGCCAGATGCAAAGCCAGTCAAGCAGCAACAACGACGCTTCCGCCCAGGTGTCATGGACGCAGTTGAAGCCGAAGTCAACAAGCTAATAGCCAGCGACTTCATTCGTGAAGAGCAACATCCTGACTGGGTCGCCAACATAGTACCGGTCCTTAAGAAAAATGGGAAGATCCGAATCTGTATCGACTTCCGTAATCTGAATGAGGCGTGTCCGAAGGACGAGTTTCCCCTCCCCATCACAGACATCATGATCGACAACACATGCGACTTTGAACGTATGTCATTCATGGATGGATTCTCGGGGTACAATCAAATCAAGATGTCTTTCAACGACGAAAAGCACACATCATTCCGAACGCCGATTGGTACATACTGCTACACAGTCATGCCATTCGGTCTAAAGAATGCTGGCGCTACATATCAGCGGGCCATGAGTATCATTTTCCGAGAACATTTACGCAAAACAGTAGAATGCTATGTCGACGACATCGCCGTCAAGAGTCGCCATAAGGAAGATCATCTGCAAGACCTGAGAACGGTATTCGACCTGATGCGAGCCCACAACCTGAAGATGAACCCTACGAAATCATTCTTGGGCGTATCCAGCGGGAAATTCTTAGGCTTCATCATCACGGCACGGGGCATCCATGTAGACCCTGAGAAGACGAAGGCAATCATGGAGATGGGTCCCCCGAAAAATTTCCGCGAACTCAGAGGCCTCCAAGGGAGGCTAGCTTACATCAGAAGGTTCATTTCCAACCTCTCCGGGCGATGCCGACCGTTCACACACCTCATGAAGAAGGGAGTCTCATTCGTATGGGACGAGGAATGCCACCGTGTTTTCGACGACATCAAAGAATATTTGTCGAATCCCCCAGTCCTGGTAGCCCCGGTCCCCGAAAAACCATTCCTGCTCTACGTACGAGCAATGGAACACTCCCTTGGTGCCCTGCTAGCACAAAATAACGATGTAGGCCACGAGCAGGCCATATATTATCTCAGCCGAATGATGATCGGGCCAGAACATCGATACACCGCCGTAGAGAAGGAGTGTCTCGCCCTGGTATTCGCTATTCAAAAGACGTGGCACTATGCCATAGGATAAACCATACATGTGATCTCGCAAGTCAACCCCCTCAGAGTCCTCATGACTAAACCAGGGGCCCTCAGCTCTCGCCTCGCCACATGGGCAATATTACTGTCCCCCTATCATATGATCTTCGTCCCGCAAAAGGCTGTTAAGGGTCAAGCCCTAGCAGACCTTTTGGCAGCCCACCCAGGATCGGAGTCATCCAGAATCTATGAAGAGATCCCAGACGAGGTCGCCGATTCGAATACAGCCACCCACGATAACATATGGCGAATGTTCTTCGATGGCGCCTCAAGGACCGGACCCAAGGGAAACATCGTCGTCGGGATCGGAGTGGTATTAATTTCTCCTACTGGGCTGGTGATCAATCGCACCTACTCCCTCACGGAACCCTGCTCCAACAATGTGGCCGAATATAACGCTCTGGTCATTGGCCTCCAACTTGTAAAAGAGCTGGGGGTAGAATACCTTGAAGCATACGGCGACTCCCAACTAATCGTCAATCAAATCAGGGGCTCATACGAGGTTCGTCATGAAGACATGATCCCCTACCATCAAATTGCGATCAACATTATCTCATCATTCGAGGAATTCTTCATCGAGCACGTCCCCAGACTCCAAAATATCGAAGTCGATGCCCTAGCAGGCCTTGCCGCTTCCTTAGCAGTGCCGAACCAAGCTCATCATTCGGTTGACGTAATAGGCCACGAACTGGTCTGTCCCAAGAACAACGTTCAAGCCATGGCAAGTTATTCTGCCCAGACGATCGACGACACACCGGACTGGAGACAGTCGTTCATCGACTTCGTCGTATACGACATCCTCCCAGAGAATCCAAAGGAACCTACCTCTATCAGACGGCGTTCTCTCTGATTCTTCTACGATATAGAGACGAAAATGTTGTATCGTCGCTCCTACGACGGATTATTGCTCCGGTGCTTGTCGAACGTGGAAGCTACAAAAGCTGTACGAGAAGCTCACGACGGTGTCTGTGGGGCCCATCAACCCGGCCCTAAGCTACAGGACCGCCTTCGCCGGATGGGCTACTACTGGCCCACGATGGTGGCAGATGCGATAGATTATGCCAGAAAATGCAAGGCCTGCTAAGTCCATGCAGACTTCATTCACCGACCATCCGAATTTCTACATCCGACAGTGGCGTCCTGGCCATTCGAAGCATAGGGAATGGATATCATTGGTCCAATCACCCCACCTTCCTTCCGAGGACATCGCTTCATGCTTGTGATCACTGATTATTTCTCCAAATGGGCGGAAGCTGTCCCACTCGCAGAAGTTAAAACTTCAAACGTGATCAGCTTCCTTAAGCATCACGTTATCTATCGCTTCGGACTACCACGAAGAATCATCCATGATAATGGTCCACAGTTTATAAGCTATGCATTCTACCGATTCTGCGAAAAGCACCGCATTCAGAATGTCGCTTCGATACCATACAACCCGACAGCAAACGGGTTGGCAGAGGCATTCAACAAAACAATCATCAAGCTCCTCAAGAAGTTCGTCTCCTCCAACAAACACGACTGAAACGAGAAGCTCGGCGAGTGCTTATGGGCTTATCGCACCACGATTCGAACAGCCATCGAGAATACACCATTCTCTCTGGTGTACGGGAGCGAGGCAGTCCTCCCTTTGGAGACTCAGATCCCCTCACTCTGCGTCGCCCTCACTTATCAATTGACGACGGATGATAACTACCGACGACGACTACAAGAGTTGGAGGCTTTAGATGAAAAGTGCCTCCTAGCTCAGCAAAGGATCGAGCTATACCAAGCACGCATCTCAGGAGCCTTCAACAAGAAAGTTAAAATCAGAACATTCCAAGTGGGCGATCTTGTTCTGGCAGTCCGGAGGCCGATGGTCATGACTCACAAGACCACCGGTAAGTTCCAGCCAAAATGGGAAGGTCCATTTGTCATCGAGACCGTGTTCTCCAACGGCGCCTACCGCCTCGCTAAGCAGAACGGAGATTTGCTCATGTTGCCCGTCAACGGCAAGTTCCTGAAGAAATACTATGTTTAAACATCATTTTCCAGATTATCGAGTCATGTACTCCTTTAGTACCACTGAACTCTCAAACATCATTCTCCAGATTATCGAGTCATGTACTCCTTTAGTACCACTGAACTCTCATCCATCATTCTCCAGATTATCGAGTCATGTACTCCTTTAGTACCACTGAACTCTCATCCATCATTCTCCAGATTATCGAGTCATGTACTCCTTTAGTACCACTGAACCCTCATCCATCATTCTCCAAATTATCGAGTCATGTATCCCTTTAGTACCACTGAACTCTCATCCACCCTATTTCAGATTATCGAGCCATGCACCTGCTGGTGCCGCTGAACTCTCACTCCCTCAATAGCCCAAATTACCAAGTTATGTACCAGCTGGTGCCTCTGAACTTACATTTCGGTCACTCTTTCAGATAGTAAGTCAAGTATGATTATACCTCTGAACTTTCTTCCTGGCAGAGATCCTTCCTCAGGATTCACTACCCGCACTCCCAGTGCACAAAAAGGGTAGTCGATCCACCAATTTTCGAAACGACCATGTCCTCATTACCTCTGAGTCGTCTTCACTTCCACCAAAAACAAACCGCCCCCTCGCATAGAACTTCCACGTTCTCCTACCTCTGAGTCGTTCTATGTACCCAATCTTCATTGAGCCCACTCCTGCCATGTCCTTATTACCTCTGAGTGGGAAGGCTCCGTCGAAGAAATCGTCATATTTGCCATGTCCACATTACCTCTGAGCAAGTATGTCGGTCCTCTTTTAACCTATTATCTGTACCCACAACCGGAGTACGACAAGGATAATAGGTCCACAAATGTCCCCTGTTGACCACAAATGTCCTCTGTTGACCACAAATATCCTCTGTTGACCACAAATGTCCTCTGTTGACCACAAATAGCTTTCGTAAAGTCTCTCTTGCCATGTTCTCATTACCGCTGAGCAGGAAGATTTCACGATAAAACCTTCATGTTTGCCATGTCATCATAACCTCTGAGCAAATGTGATCGGTTCCCTTTCACCCCATTATCCGCATCCTGAACTAGGGTACGCCAAGGGTAATAGGTCCACAAACATTCATTCGCTAAGCTTCTTAGCATAAATCCACCATCTTATCATGCCCCGGGAGCCCAGCTGCTCTACGGTATTCCTTCCCCCAGTACCGAGAACATCCATGACCACTTTGCCGTGGCTGTCCCGGACATCCTATCTAAACTGTTATCCGTACCTAAAACCAAGGTACGCCTAGGATAACAGGTCCACAAATAAATCCCCCAGCAAGTCCAAATTCCATAAACACCGCAAGTGCAAGAAAGAAAAGATGAGTTGAAACATGCTCATTTATTCAAAAATCAAAGGGCTACATCAGCAGGGATCACACCCCCCTGCAAAAATTAAAAAGAAAGAAAAAAAAAGAGAGAAAGAGAGAAGAAGAAGAAGACAGAAAGCCGATCACTGCTCTGGAACACATAATGCCGTAAGACGGTCCTTTATCAAGGCAACCGACCGCTCAAGCTTCTGTCTGGCTCGGCGCTCCGCTTCCTGATTCAACACCGTCGCATCCTCCAGATGAGCATGGGCTCGCCAGTTGTCCTCAAACTTCTTGAAGGCCCGCTCCAGGTTGACAGAGGATCGGGAAATCCTCTCGGCCTCTCGAGCAATCAACTCTTGTTCTGCACGAGCAGCCTCCCGCTCTGACTCTAAGAAGACCAACTCCTTCTGGAGTGCGAGAATCCGCTCCTTCGTATCAGCGACTCCACGAGAGGCAGATTCTTCCCGGGCTCTACAAGCCTGACTCCGACGACCCAGTCGGTCATAAGAGACGGAGAACTTGTCAAGGTCCCCCTGTACAGTCGGTCCGGCAGTTTCTCGAGCGAGCTTAATCCTGTCCCTAGCAGCGACCAGGAAGCTCCGCTCCTGTTCAGTCACGGCGGGCAAGCCAGCCTGCCGCACTGCCAGCAGTTGGGTCACAAGCTGGTCAGCCTCTGTCAACTTAGGCTCCAAGAGCGCTGCTAACCCCAGCCCGCCAGGAAGACCCTTCAGAGTGTCAATTTGGCCCCGAGCTCCCCGTAGAGACAGAGAAAAAGGGACCCCCCCCCGTTCCACGACAGTGTTTACACCCCTCCCTAAGTGGCGATAGAAGCTGTCAACCACATCCTGCGTCACCTCGTTCAGAGCCTCCGAGGAAACCGGTGTCAACGGGAGTGTGGCTGGTAGCACGGAAGAAGATGCGACGGAATCTGCCGCTCCTGCCACAAGAGAAACCAACTCCGCACGGAAGGACGCTTGAACATCGGTCAATTCCTCTTCAGCGGCCCACAGAATTTGGATGCTCGGCAGGGTCGAGAAGTCAATCTCCGGAGCCGTATAAGCAGCCGAAGACGAGGCCGGGGCCAGCACCAACTCCATCCCCATCTGCCCAGAGCTGGCAGGATGTCCCTCAACATGCGATGACGAAGGAGAGGAAACGCTCATTTCCCCCTGATCACGGTAGACCAGGCCTTCCCCAAGAACATCAGCGGCGGGAGATAAAGGGTCAGGACCTGCACGGCCAAGGCAACCATGAATCGACTTGACCCGAAGGATATGCTGATAGAGCAAATAAGCCCCCTCGGTGGTCAATATGTGGCTCAGCTTACCAGTGGAGGAATGTGGAGGCTGAGGTTCGCCTACAGCCATCATAACCTCTTCACCAACAGCCTCCGAGTCAGGAATAAAAGACTCATCCGCCCTTGCATCCTCGGGAGGGGATGCACCGAGGATGGCGTCATCTCGCTGAAGTTCAGAAATCTCAGAGACGGGCCCAAGGAAACTTTCGTCACCCTGGGCTGGGGCCTCAGCAGCTTGGGAGTCCTTAGCCGCCGCTGAGAGAGCCCCCGCAGAGAGGACCGCGGCACACATGTCGCTAATCAACGCGGCAAGGGCCGGATCAACTACTGAGGCAGCAGATGGTTCAGGAGAGCCTGGTTCGTCAGACGCCTACAAAGAAAAATGATCAAGTCATATCCCCGAGAGGAAAGAAAGCTACAACAAAGATAGAACTCCGACTTGGACTTACCTCCGGAACATCGTCTGCACCTTCACCCTTCTCGGTGATAGGCGTCCCACGAGACCTAACAGCGGCTCTCTTCACGAAAAAGGTCGCTCTACTGTCAGGAGATTCGTATCTGACCCGTTTACGCGAGGGACCAGATACAGCTGAAGGGTGTTCTTCTCTCACTGCTCCCTCTTGTGTAGTAAGCGACGGATCTTCCGCCGGTTCATCAAGTGGGGGAAGCGGTTGATCCGCCACTTCTTCATCCCCACCAGAAAGGAAGTCTTCGCTATCATCCTCCTCCTCAGCCGACTCGGAAGGTTCTGATTCAGAGAGAGGAATCTGGAGCGCCAGTTGCTTTCTAGCCTTAGCCCCCTTAGGCTTCTCCTCTAAACCAGTACCTACGATGAAGCTGGTACTCGGATCGAAGTTAACAGGAGGCTTGTTCGCCATAACGTGATACAAAGCGGCCACGTACAAAATTTCCCTAGGCGCCTTGGCATCGGGAACCGAAAAGCTGGCCCGAGTATGATAAGCGTCATAATAATTCCACGCTCGGACGCCGTCAAGAACGCTACCTTCAAAACCCAAACAAGGGTTGGGACAATCAAGGAACAACTGGCTATAACCAAATTGACGGGAAAACCTACTGGGTAGGTAAGGCTCCAAGTACACATTATCCCGGTTGCGATAAACCAGATGCGCGGGGCGGATATTGCGCAACCAAGCAAGCATATCTGGAGACAGAAAATGAGAAGGTCCAGTACCATCAAGGTGTACCTTCCTCACTTCCTCATCAGAAAAAGGAGGAACAGACACAAAGAGATCACACCCATCCACTCTCGCCAACGCTCTCCGACAAGCTGGCATAGTGTTGCATTTCTAAGACCGGTGATGGCATTTGAAGAGGAAAGCATCCTCGGCCGTAGCATCTTCCACTATCCCAGGTCCCAGCAAAGACTTATAGTGCATCGCCGACCACCCCATCAGGTAGTGAAAGGGCAGTTCTACGCGCTCAAAATCCAAAGTCTTCTTGCGAGCAATAACCTTGGACGAGAATGTCCGCAGACCATGATGTATGCTGCATACAATAGCAGGAAGGAGGGCCAGCCTAACTCCGAATACTAGCTTAACGGCAGGGAGGATGAAATGACGACCAATCCTCTCGATAGAGCCCGCTCCGCCTGAGACTACGCAGTTCCGTAGCCATATCATCAAAAATCCAGCCAGAAGCGCCTTCTCCGACAGTTGTATGGTCCCGTAGTGAAAATAACTAAGAGAGTCAGCTTGACTCCCGAATATATCACTCTTGGATCGCGACCTTTTGACATTGGACATCAGATCCCTTACCTCTGCATGCGTTCGAGGGGCTCGGGAAGTAACTTCACCAGAAGGATCAACCCTAAAGAGATAATTAATCCAGGATGTAGTATGGGGAGCGGTCCCCTCAGAGCTATCCGTCGTTTTTATAGCCATTTGATGACAAGCACTATGGTGGCACAACAACTCCCGATACACCGTAACAAAGCCCGGAAGTTGCCTGTCCAAGGCCTCGAACTCCTCATTCGACGGGGTATACACCTCGAAAGGCTCATTCCCCCATGGAAGTTTAGAGACAATATACATCTCGTGAAGAGCAAGCCCCAGTTCCCCTACTGGTGTAAAGAATGTCCCCGTTCGCTGGCTGTACATCTCCAAGAGCGCTACGAACAGTGGTTTATTAATGGGAAGCCCGTGACAAGTGCCCCGAATGGCATGGTAAAGCGCCACCTCCCGTAAGAATGCTCCATAAGTCTGTAGAACCCAAGCAGTCAACTGGGCCCACATAGAGGTGGGGTTTATCCAGTTCGGTAGTGCCAGCCTACCAACAGGATAAGACTTCTTGCGAACAAGCCGATTCAGGAAAGTATCAGCTTGAGTAAGTGTGAAATTGGGACCGTATACATTCATAAAAGAGCCCGGGGCCAGACCCATCATATACCGGAGGACGGAATCCTTACCTGCATACGCTGACTTCATATTCAGATTATAATGGATGTTGCCCATCAACATCCCTGATTGAGTGGGAGTTAGGTTACACACCATCTTCCGGTCCAGCAACACCATATTGAACCATGACAAAGGATAATGACGTTCCATGAGAGGAATATGGATTGCCACCCCATCCAAAGAAAAATCCCAGTTCTCAGAAGGAACAAAGGCTTCAGGTATTTTCCATCCAGCTTCCCAGTATTCATCATGGAACGGATGTAATGAAGGGTTTGATTCTCGATAGCCTTCAACCTCTCCGAAGGCTCATCAGTAGGGAACTGATTCGATACATGCCTAATTAAGTCGTCAAGACGCACGCCCAGGGCGAATTGATTCGAACCTACTATAAGCTCCCCAGCAGGATTTACGGGCAAGTTCACTGGAAAAATATGAAAGAAACGAGGTTAGAAGGTAGTCAAAAAACAGAAGCATTGGAAAGGTCATCTGAGCCTATGTGGCTCGGCTCGTTACAGCTTCATGCGGCTCAGCATTAGATACGTATATGCGGTTCAGTGCATCATAGCCTCATGCGGCTCCGAGTTAGCCGAGTTCATACAACTCAAGTCCAGACGAACTTATAGATCCATGCGGTTCAAGTTAAGCACGCCTACAGAGTCAGATTCATGCGAGCTGACGTGAGCAGACGAATTTCTGCGGTTCAAAAAAAAGTGAGCAACGCTTATGCGGCTCAAATCAAAAACACGTATGCAAACTCAGATCGAGTATAACAAGTTCATGCGGCCCATAAGACGAAGGGCTCATGCAGTCCCATCGATAAAGCCCCGTATACGTGGCTTGTGCATAAAGTATATAGCAGAGCCATGGCGACAGTTAGGGTTTTCAGACGATCTCTTACCAGCGATAGACGGGTGGACATCGGGATGGATGGAGTGCGCAATGACCGGCGGAGGGGCGACCACGTTCGCCACCGCAGTCGCCGTAGAAGCAACTGCCTTACCCTTAGCGGCCTTCGATGCTGCAGCCTTCTTGGGAGCCATTGTCGGTTGCTAAAAGACGAAGAGCAAAGACGGCAAATAGAGAATCAGAGCAAAGAGAGAAGGTAAAGAAAAGCCCCAAGAGGCTAAAAGACTCCTATTTATAGGCAAAAGAGACCCACGAAACGAACAGACGTCTCGAAGTATGCCTCGGATTATGCGCCGCCCCCAAAGAATAAAGGCAAAACACTTCGGTCAAGGCAAAACCGACTCTTGGGATCCTCCCCCAAAAGGCGACGTTAAATCAAATCAAAGGCACTTAATGAATATTTGCACACGTTATCAGGACACGTGGCAACAAGTTTATGCGGCCAGATAAATTTATGCGGCTAAGGTACTTATGCGGCTAGGAAGCTCAGGCAGACAGAAAAATCCTATGCGGCATGAACGGGGCCATGCTTCTTGTTTAAAGTATTCCAATTTTTACAAATTGAAAACTTTGAAGGGGGTCCTGTAGAAGCATGGAAAATATTAGAATAATGATCCATGCGGCTCTGAGTAAGAAGCTTATGCGGCTCGCACAGGAGCGGCCCTATGCGGTTCAAAGAAGACTCTCAATCGCATACGGCTCGGGAGCGTATGCGGTTCAGCAAGGCATATGCGGCTCGATGGACGCCATGTGTGATCCTTCCCTACAGCTGGTCATTTGAGTAGTGGCCTCATTTATTGCTCCAGCACGATTCACTGTGGCGGCCCTGACATAAAGTTTCATAATGGCTTTGCCATAATGACTGACTCCTCGGGAAAAGAAGAAAATCTCTGACCAAATCCGTCAGAAGTCCCAGATTGCCACGTGGCAATCAGTCATATGCGGCTCCCTGAGAACCCGTTCCATGCGGTTCGATACAACGCTAGCTCATGCGGCTCCCTGGGAACACATTCCCTGCGGCCCAATACAACGCCAGCTCATGCGGCTCACAAAGATTACGCATATGTGGCTCGATGAAGCATCGTCCTATACGGCTTACAAAGAGTATCTCTCTGCGGTTCGAGGATCGTCAATCCTATACGGCTCTGACAGGACTCATAATTAAGACACGTGGCATGGGATCAATAAGAGATTTAACCGAATCTCAACAAATATATTTGACATCATCGTCATAATTACTGAGATCAGGGCATATCATTTATCATCAAGCTAATGGGACACGTGGCGAGCAATCAGACATTGGCATAATCAATCACGAGGATTTAAAGCAGCTAGCATTAATTGCTCATGAGATACGATGCTATCCGCATTAATGGCCGAGATTCACTATAATCAGGATCAAGGGTTCAGATAGAATAAAGGAGCGCCGACATTCCAAACAGATAATCATTAGCAAACCCTAATGATCACCCCCCACTCTTATAAATAGCCAGCATCATTTCCTTGTAAAAAAAAAGAGAGGTCGGCAACAAAAGAATAAAAAATAAGAAGAGAGAGTTCTACACAGAGAGAGCTCCCCCTTTTTTTCTTGATAATCACAGAGAGAGAGAAGCCAGAAGAGCAATCCGAGGAGAGCAAGAAGAGCATTTCTTCATCAACGTCGAGCAGATCTTCCCCGAGCCAAGGCTGCATACTGATCGTCCAAGGAATAAGGCAGAGCGGCCGTCGCTTTCCCGAGCCTCTATCGTCACCCCCAGAATCAAAAATAAACAATCGTACTTAGTCTGCTATACCTAGGTTTTCGTCCCTAGGCTTTCTTTGTACGAGCGAGTTTGTATTGTGAGTCTAAGTTCAGTCCTCCGATAATTGTTCTGTTCTTTTACAATCAATGGCAAACACATTCATTCATCATTCATTTATTCTCTTGCACTACTATATGTACCATACATTACATACTATGGAACCTATATATTCATTGCAAGCCATACTTATACATGCTTACATTAGATAGGATACTTACACCCCATACATCATTTATTTAACCATTTACTCATGCTTGTATTCTATATTTAGTTACATAATGTATATACATTAACATGGGTTAAAATCAAATAGAACATTATATTACACACAAGGGTGCACAAAATGCATATGCCGAATAGTAACTCCTACTAATAATCAATACTGTACCATCTCAGCATGAATTAAAATTTAGGATTAAAATATGTTATAGATCTATGTGTTAGCTTTCCGAAACTTCAAACAGATCGCATTTTAGTTTCCGAAAACTCCCAAAATTGCGGAAACACCGAGAACGCGTTTGTCTTTCATACAGCTGACACTCAAATAATTCTCTAGAAAGTTACAGAAAGAATTAGTCCTATTAATACATGTTTTTGGAAAGCTAACTTCAATACACTTCTTTTAAAAAAAACGGAAGATTAAACCGAGCTTTGAGCTAGAAGTTATGACATTTCTAAGTTAGGGCTAAAATTAAAAATGTGGGTAAAAATCATGACGGATTTAGATAGTTTGAGCCAAAAGAATACACAATATATATCCTAATTATCCACAACAATAATAGCAATAATAATATGAGGAACCACACTCACAAAATTGATTATATAATCATCATGAACCATTTATTACATATATAAATATAGATACACTTTCATTACAATATATATATATATATATATATATATATATATATATATATATATATATATATATATATATATATATATATATATAAATAAAAATATATATATATATATAAATCTATATATGTAACATGAACACATCCACAACACAAAGGACACTCCTATGACCTCCAAATGGACACAAAATGGACACAAATGGAGATACAACCATGGGGGTCATTTCTATGGGTTCAAAATAGACCTATATGCATGAGAAAATGAAAAGGAGAAGGGATTTATACCTCCCGGTAGATCGAATCGAAGAAAAACCTTCCCGGAGCGACACCGACACGTAGAGATTCCAAAAGGACACGAACGAGCTCTAAATCCTCCCAAACTTGGGTAGCTTTCTCCTTGGCTAGAATGGAGAAGGAAAGAAGAAGATTTGGTGGTGAAATAGAAGGATTTGGTGGAGAAATTGCTAGGGATTGCTCTCTAGGAATTTGGGGAAGAACAAGAGAGAGAAAAATAGATGGATAATGACAAATGGGAGGCTCAACCCTATCCTTATTGTGGCTGGCCATAAAAGTGGTTTTGTCCTATTAGGAAAAGTCCAAAAGCCCCTACTAACCTATTCTATGAGTATTAGGAAAGGGCTAATTGGTTGGGGCTAAATTAGTCATTCTAAAGTCTCTAATCACACTAACCTTATCCATAATAATTAGTCTAACCTCTAACTAAAATATTTCTATCATGTGGACTAAAATTAATATCATGTGGGCCATGCCTAACTAGTGTGTGGGTCCCACTAGATTCAAACTACCCCCGGGTCCCCGTTTCAAGTCGGATTGAGTTGAAATTCGAACCCGACTCAAATAACCCCAAAACAATATCATAAATAATAAAATAATATCAAAATAATTCAAAGAGGTCAAATGCGAAAAATATCCTTAGGCCAAAAATGACATTAAAATATCATAATCACATGGTTAGGCTCTAGGTCAAACAGTCTCTAGGGTTTCACTAGTAAAACGTTAAAACCACAAGTCATTGATTTAAATAATTTTAAAATGATTTAAAATCACCAAAAATCATATCATTAATTAAATATCATTATTAAAATAATTATAAACATGAAATTTTAAAATTACCCTCATTTGGGAAACTGGGTGCTACAATACCAGTACTATTAACTTGACTAAGAACCCTATTTGTCACTCACGCACAAAGCACATTAAAATTTGACACCACTTTTTGCGTGATCATCAGCAAAATGGTACGATTAACTTAGAATTTATTGACACTGATCATCAGTTAGCTGATTTCTTCACAAAACCATTATCCGAAGAGCGCTTCAATTTCCTTTGTCGTGAACTTGGAATTTTAGATGAAGCCGTCATAAATTAAAATACACCTACGTAAATATCAATTATATTGTGATTCTCTTATGATGAACTTGCTATGAGTACAAGCCGAAAGGGCCCTTCTGACAACAAGGCGTAAAAGCCTAAGCGACACGGTGCACTAGTCCTCAGGACTACCGATAGCTGGGATCCGGCCCCTGCAGCTAACTCATGGCAAATTCAAAATATTGAATTATAATATAACTCCTTGTTTATTATACGGTACATTTTGATTTATCACTTGCTGATATGCTATTTTTCAATTTCATATTGCTATCTTTCTACTTCTACTATCTGGTTTATTGAATTTCTTAATCATTTTTCTTTATAACTTATCTTGATTTCCCATACTTAACCATTTTTTCATCCTTTCTGCCTGATTTCAGTTCTGGGACAAGGACCCAGAATTTGGGCCGAACTCTGCCCTTACCAGAGTTCGGGCCGAGTTCGGCCTCCCTGTTCCAGAATCAGGGACAGGTTCCAGCCGTTGATCAAAACTTGATCCAATGGTCCTGATTCACTCCGACCAAGAGAAACCCTTTCCTTATATTCGGTTTCTCTTCCTCCTCCCTCTTTCTTATCACCTTTTCTTCTTCTCCTCCACTATTTTCTCAAAACCCTAACCCTAATTTCTTCTCTATAGTGCTCCATTCTTTCCCAAATTCAAGGAGAAGGGCTATTTTCCAATTCTCTTTCACTGTTCATCATTTATTTGAGGTATAACTTACTTTTCTTCTCTATTTCAATTTTCTCTATTTTGTGCTATGGCTCCTCGCTTGTTCAACCGAGGGAAGAGAATTCGGACCGAGGGAGCGTCCTCGTCGAATCCTTCTCCTCCCGTTGAGCAACCCGTTGAACAACTACAACCACCTCATCCATTGTTCAACCCTTCATGTCCACGTGATCCAAACACCTACGACGACTGACTTTTTATATCACTAGATGCATCCAATGAATGGTTTAGTGATTTTCGGACACGTCCGGTGTTTGCGGGACACCCCATAAACTTCACACTTTTCTCTCAATATGATGCACTCTTTAATGACCTCTGTCTTGATGAACTTGTTACTTCTAATTCGGTCATATATCGTAGTACCATACAAATGTTTTACTGCAACTTGACTTATGATGATACTCACATCTATTCACGTGTTGCGGGTATTGATATCTTATTTGATGATTTTGATTTAGTCGAATATCTTGATCTTCAAGAGCCTAATTCTTGGAAAAAGCTTGTTGAAGCTCGATCGTTCCGTTTTCCCGACGGGACTTCCCTTGAAAGCTTCAAGGACGACTTGTGCACTCCGAACACACGTCCTCGCAAGCTTATGGCTAAATATCTTAATCCTTATTTCTATGAACTTCATCGGATTGTTTTCAACACCATTCTACCCAAAGCGGGTTCTACCGATGAAATTACCTATTTTGAAATATCTGCTCTTTATCACCTTCACTTTTGTGTTCCTTTTAATCTTCCACGTACCATGATGGACTGGATGATTAACTGTAGGAAGAAACCACGAGCCTTGGTTTATGCCTTATATCTTCCTATGGTCTTTCGTGCATTCCATGTACCTCTTGATGATTGTCCTTTCTTGCCTGCTCCTGCCTTCTTATCTAAGGCACGACGACTTCATGCAGTCATAGCCTCCCCTGCCACTTCTGAGCATTCCGATGATGAGGAGCCCGACGCCCCTCCACTTGGACAGGATGCGCCACCTCCTCCTGCTACTCTTGACTCCATCCAGACCATGCTCCGAGATTGCTTTACTTTAGAGGACGATCGTTGGACTCAGATGGACTACCGTACTACCCTGCAGATGAGTGCCCTCAGCAACTCGCTGCACGATATTCGGTATTCTATGTTCCGTCATCCTTCTATGCCTATTCCCATGGAGCGGGATCCCGGTCGCGAGGGATATCGCATTAACGATCCCTGGGTCATGCGCTACCTGGATCCGGATGCTGTTATTGTGGACCTCAGCCGTTTCTTCACTGATCCTTCCGACTCTGCTGGGCCTTCTCGTGCTCCATGATGGAGATGGCTTCCACCAGATGATGCTGCTGCTGATCATAGTTTATGTTTTATGCTTTCCAGTTTTTCAGTTGTTTAGTTGGATTTATGTACTTGGTTATGTTTTAGTTGTGATGACTCTTATGATTACTCTTTATGTTTTAGTTGTGATGACTCTTATGATTATCATCGCTCTCTTACTCTCTGTTCGTTATATTCGTTAATATGCAATTTCTTCTCTTTTGGTGTGTTTGCCCATTATTACTTGCTTATATTGCTAAATGCCAAAAGGGGGAGAGATTTGTATATTGTATTCAATTTCGTTTTTGTATATATGTGCTTTTGGTGCTTTTTGGGAGATTTTCCTTATCAGGCCAACAGGTTCAACGCATCATTTACGGGGGAGCTATCTTATTTAGCTCGACACCGATTATGGGGGAGCTATGCTTTTGTCATTGACTGTGTCCAGGTATGAATATTGAATATACAATTATTATTTTGTCAATTATCAATATGGGGGAGATTGTTGACACAAAGTCACAGTCAACCAAATATCGATAATATTGACTAAATAATACTTGTAAAAATTTAATACGACACACGACGTCTACATCAAGCTCAAGTCAGACGACAGCCCAGTCTTTGCATTTCAGTTTTATATGAGTCTGTATTTTATACTTTTATTGAGTCTAGACTGTTGTAAACTGTGTCATGCTGAGCTCTTGAGACTTGACCAAAAGCCTACCTAAATCCATAAACTCCACCATCCAGAAATAAGCCCACAGGTCCCTTAGAAGCATTCTGTGCTCTGGAGACAGAGTTCGGGCCGAACTCTGCCTCCACACAGAGTTCGGGCCGAACTTTGTCCCCTTAAAATCAGCAACCTAATTTTTAGGGTTAGTTGGTTGCAAGTTGTCCAACGGCCAAATATTTGAAATTTTTACCCGAATTCTGGCCAAATTCTGCCTACAAAAACCCTATAAAAAGGCCAAAAATTCTCTCATTTCAAATCTTCCAATCTTTTCTTCTTTTCTCTCTTGAAGCTCAACTAAGCCATACCCTTCCCATCTACTAGCCACAAGCATCCTAAGTTTCGAGTGCTCAGCATCTCTCAGTTAGGAGTCTTGTGCAAGAGTTGAAGAAGTCTCTTGGAAAATTCCAAGCAATCGCCACTGTGATACTTTGTAAGAAGTTGACGTGCTCTTCTGAAGAAAAGGCACGGGTTGTAAACTACTATTTCACAAATAGTAGATTTAATCCTGAGCTAGAGTTCTCAGGCCTGGACTAGTCCTCCACGAGGGAAACCAGGTTAAAATCGGTTGTGTTTGCGTATGCTCTCTTTCTTCTCACTTTAAATTCCGTATTTACTCTGATTAGTTTTGTTTGTGATAGAGTTGAATTTTTTAATTGGTTGTTATCTCTATAAACTCTATTCACCCCCCTCTAGAGTTGCTATCTGTTCTTCATGACATACGCTCGAAGTCGCAAGTGTTGTCAATCATGGTGTCTGTGATAGGAAGGGAAACGCATCCTTAGGACACGCCTCATTCAGGTTCCGGAAGTCGATGTAGATTCAGATCTTTCTATTCTTCTTGAGGACCGGTACTATGTTGGCGACCCAGTCTTGATGCTGTTCCTCGCGGATGAAGCCGCTGCCTGTCAGTTTGTTGACCTCAGCTTCAATGGCATTCTGACGTCGGGGCAGAACCGTCGTTGTTGTTACTTGACCGATTTTGCGTCCGGACGAATGTTGAGTTTATAAAGTACAACCTCGGGGTTCAGTCCTAGCATATCTTCGTAGCTCCAGGCGAACACTTCGATGTATTCTCTGACGAGTTGCAGTAGCAATTCCCGCTCTTCGTCTGCCAGATTCTTGCTGACGAAGATGGGCTTCGGGGAGGACTCATCACCGAGATTAATTTGCACAACCTCATCCTCGGTGAAGGCTCTCTTTATTCAAACCGTTTCTCCTATTACGCATCTAGTTATTGTGCCCACGATTCTGACTCAAGAAGTTCAGAAATGACTTCATCTTCTTCGTAGGCGTCAACAAATACCATATTGACGGACCAGACTTACCTGGGCACGTCCCCAATGCTGACATCAGAATCGAAAGTGGGTGATCCGGTTGAGTGTGAATGCCAGTCGCATTCCTCGTCTGAGCTTTCAGGGGTCATTGTCGGTGTAACATAACCTAGCCCACATCTGGTTTTATTGTAATAGTCTCGTGGTTTCTCAGCCGGGACCGACAATTGTAAGGGTAACCGTCGTCCAGTACCGTAGTTCAAGCCTGGTGTAGTTTCCAGATCATACCACTATTTTTGTATGATGTACTTGGATTGGGAACTATACAGATAAAGGGGCAATCTTCCGATGTCGGGTTCGAGCTCAACTTCTTCTATCCTGAAGGGTTGTGGATCATTCTTCCGGCCGAAGATGATTGGATAATACTCTCCCTCGATTATGCGGTAAGCGTCTTCCACTTGAGTAAGTTGATTTACGGTGTAGGCATTTGTTACCTGTGTGTGCAGGTGGGTGCCTATACCGTGTTCCATAGCGTACATTGTACAAAGCTTATTAAGCTCGAGGTAGTTCAAAGATAACCCTTTATTGATGAAGTAAGGTATCTTTTCCAGTGGGATTACATTATCTGCAGAAGGAACATCGGTGTGAGCAGCCATATACTTGGCCAGTTCTGACTCTTCTTCAGCCACCCCTGTGTAAATGAAGACTGAGAGGATTACTTGGACAGCTTAATCATCAGGGGCTCCATGGGTGAAGTAGAACGTAGAGTCGTTGGCATACTAGCCACCCCCAGTTTGGTGCTCGGTACTGGATGGAAAGTTGTTGGCTGGCCAGCAGTCTCCGGCTTAGTGCTCGGCTGTCGATTCATTCTAGGAAGACGAATCGTCATCGGTTTGACATAGGGATTGAGCTCCTCTTGTCACCCTCATTTTTCGTATTTCCCGTATTTCGTATTTATACTCGTATCTGGATTTTTGGCATGTATCTTATTTTTTTCTCAACTTGGAGAATTTCGGTATTTCTCATATTTTGGGTTTTTGGCATGACTTGGTTTTATTGGGTTGGTTCGGTTTGGTTTAGTTTATGAGTATTGATCACCTTAAGCCTATGCTACACCCTCAATCCACCACAACTCACCCTCTTTATAACTCCACCAACATTTTCTCTCTCCTCATAACCACCATTTATTTCCTTTTTCTTCTTCTTCTCCTTCCTCTACACAACTCTCCCAACCCTAGGCAAGTGCACCTTGCTACTACATGAGAGCCCTCTTTTATTTGCCCAGTTGCTAGATTAGGACATGGTGATCAACATTAGAACTTGGTGTTTTGTGAATTGGAGTCTCCATTGCTCTAGATCTAAGTTTTTCTATTTTTGGATTTTTGCATGGTTTGATCTGTTTTAGTTGCGTTTTATGGGTTTTTGATGTTTCCATGTGGGAGAGCATTCAGTTTCACCCAAGTTAGAGCTTTGGAAATCCGGATTTGGAGCTCGGATGGCCAAGTTATGAACTTTTGAAGCTTGGGTTCTACCATGGTGTTCTTGCTGTTTGGAGAAGACAGTGAGCAGTGTGCAGAGCTGTTTAGCTTACGCACACTGAGCTGTGCACGCTCTTTAGCGCTGTGTACGCAGACTTGGGTACGCTCCCTGTTGGAAGCGTGCTCCCTTGAGCGTGCATGACTTTTCACGCACACTGCTCCCTTGAGCGTGCGTGACTTTTCACGCACACTGCTCCCTTGAGCGTGCGTGACTTTTCACGTACACTGCTCCCTTGAGCGTGCGTGACTTTTTACGTACGCTGCTCCCTTGAGCGTGCGTGACTTTTCACGTACACTGCTCCCTTGAGCGTGTGTGACTTTTCACGCACACTGCTCCCTTGAGCGTGCGTGACTTTTCACGCACACTGCTCTCTTGAGCGTGCGTGACTTTTTACGGACACTGCTCCCTTGAGCGTGCGAGACTTTTCACGTGCGCTGCTCCCTTGAGCGTGCGTGACTTTTCACGTACGCTGCTCCCTTGAGCGTGCGTGACTTTTCACGTACACTGTCCCCTTGAGCGTGCATGACTTTTCACGTACACTGCTCCCTTGAGCGTGCGTGACTTTTCACGTACACTGCTCCCTTGAGCGTGCATGACTTTTCACGTACACTGCTCCCTTGAGCGTGCGAGACTTTTTACGTACACTGCTCCCCTCGAGCGTACGTGACTTTTCACGTACACTGCTCTCTTGAGTGTGCCTTGGTACGCAGACTTGAGCGAGCCTTGCGTGCGTGTTTTTGTGCGTACGCAGCTTCCCTGTATGCGTACTTTTGCACGTATGCTGCCCCTGACCCCCTTGCTTAATCCATTAGCTCTTGGAGTTCTGGTTTTATTTCCTTAAGCTCGGCTCTTCTATAGCCCTGTATTTTGATATTTTATTAGATATTTTATGCCCATTTTATATCCTTACGCCTTTTTGTCATGAACTTGATTTTACTTAACATGTTTGGAATGACTATTGTACATGGCTTGGTATGACAAGGAACTAGCATAACACGACAGAGACCCGTAGTGGAGCACTCCTGACAAGTTTCCTGACATGATTTATCTTGATAACTTGATAGTGGCCCGTGGCGGCGCACTCCTGACTTGACTTGACTTGATAACTTAGCTCGACTTGCCTTGACACCGTGGGTGGTTCTTTCTTGCTTGCTTGTTAAATCTACTTGTCTAGTCTCGCATCATGTCTAGGATGGAACTCCTGAGTACCACGGTCAGGAGTACCTACTAAAATGGATTAAGGTTAATAACTAGAATAACACACTAGTCATGAAGAGATGACACAGCTACAGGCAATCCCGTTACCTGGGCGCTCCAGGGATCTGTAGCTTACCGTCGAGTAGGGCACATTTCCAGCACACTGTCAGGTGTTGCACCCTCTAAGTCACCTAAGGGTACATGTGTCTCCTGGACGATGTACCCACATGAATTCAACCCTAATCTTTCGTCCTGGGTAGCCTGGATGGTCTGCAGGGCTTGTGGCTGTGGAACAATCTCACTGCATCTTGTTAGTAATTAGGCCTGTGATAACCCTAGTTAGTTAAAGTAGTAAACCGTAGGATCTGCTTTGCCGGGATTGATTGAATGAGGTATAATCAGTCTAGATATGTCGTGATCCCGTACAAGATTATTTCCTGTCTTGATTTTCTTATATTATTTTGCCGATAAATGGTGGGATACCAAGTTCTGTTCAGACGAAGGGTTACAACCCCGGTCCTTGTTTGGTTTACGGGTTGTAACCTGGCTATCGGAAGAGTTCCATGGTTATCTCATCGTATATCATCCTGACATGTTTTCGTAATTCTAGTTTTAATATTGGTTTTCTTGTGCTGATTGCTGGCTTTTGTTCTTATTTCGTGGCCCCCTTGTGGCACTTGCTCTTTCTGGCGTTTGACCCAGCTGGTTTTGTGTGGCCAAATTTCGGAGCAGCTTCCGAGGATCTACCAAGCTTCCAGCCTAATGGTGAACACTAGACGGAACCCGGGCCAAGAGTGGGTTTTCTTTTTTGTCTTGCCCACTTTATTGTAAAAATATTCTTTTGAGGCGTTTAGCCGACGAGCACCTGTTAGCTCGATGCACTTTTACTTACTATCTGCCTACGGGCTGTAAACATGATTAACAAATCCTAGGGTTGATCATGTATGACTAAACTCTTGCTAGTCCTAACATTTTGTAATGACTAGCTTCATGATCAACTGAATATGTGATATTTGGGACGCCTTATTATTGTATATTTAATGATCATACATCTTGTGACTTTACTTACTTGCTGTGATTGAGACATTAGGCTTATTCATGACCATAAGAGACTGCTGGCTTGTAGTAAACCCTCATATATCTAGACAGCCGTGACCGTATATCGAGGTGGTTTCCCTTTCAATATACGTAGCTGGCTATGTATGCCCTCGCTCTCCAGTATTCTGGTTCTGGGGCGTGACATGGTTTAAGTGGTGGCCCATGCAGGTCTTGTAAATCAAGATATGTGGGGGTTTACCAGATAGATGTCTCAATCAGTACTCGTCCTTGATCTCTGTTCGTACCCTCTGAATCCCTGAATTCTTGTCCTGAATCCTGTACTTATATCATTGATCTGTCCTGGTCCTTTCCTTATTGTTTCCTGTGTCATTTTCTTCAGCGGTACTGTACCTGGTCCTACCGATCAACGAGGTGGAGCACTTCCCGTGGATCAGCATCAACCCAGAGATCAAGCCCAGCATTCCGGGGTAGCCTCTAGAGTTGTGCCTACTGGAGGAGAGTCACCAGTTCGGCCCGTCCAGCCCGCAGAGCCAGATGATGGTACCTTAGTAGGCCTCATCAGAACCTTGATAGCTTCCCAGGATCGTCGAAGCGATGCCCTGCACCAGACAGTTCAAGATGCTTTGACCCGAGGCGGACATCCAGGGAACCAGGCGGCCAACAGTTTCAAGCGCTTGAACCCTCCTTTCTTCGACGGCAGCGAGGATGCGATTGCCGCGGATGCATGGCTTCAGGATACCGAGGTGATTCTGGAAGCAGCTAGGACACCCGAGAATGAGAAGGTGGCGGTGGTACGCCTGCAGTTGTTGGACTTGGCTCGCAGTTGGTGGGCAGCGCAAGCCATGGGATTAGTGGCACCCATTGCTTGGGCAGTGTTTAGAGAGAGATTCCAGACGAAGTACTTTGATGCTGCGGCTCGGTACGACCTGCAGACCAGATTTACCAACTTGAAGCAAGGAGGCAGGACGGTCGACAGTTATGCGATCGAGTTTTCTAGACTGAGTAGGTTTGGCCCCACCTTGGTGGCAACCGAGCTCGATAGAGCCCAGCGGTTCCAGCAGGGGCTGCATTTGGAGATCTTGTTGGCGGTTGAGCAGTTCGAGCACCAGACGTTCGATGCAGTCTTGAGATCAGCTAGGAGGCATGAGTACACCTTCCAGAGGATCGTGGATAGGACCGGAGGTAGGAAGCGGTCCCACAGTCAGATGCACCAATCATCAGCTCCAGCCCCGGCAGCTAGGAGATTGACCATTGGAACTCCGAGGCGGGCGGCCTCAGTAACGTCGGTTCAGCATTCGACCCCGACGTACCCACAGCAGCAGAAGCAGAAGCAGACTTCCGCGATGGGATATTCTCATTACGGAAAGCCAGGGCATGTAGTGGCAGATTGTCGTAGGGCGCAGGGATTGTGCCTGGCTTGTGGAGCAGCAGATCATAGGATAGGGGCTTGCCCGAATAGGGGTGGTTCATCAGCATCCAACCCTTCTAGCTCTTCGGTGAGAGGACCGACCCCAGTACCAGTTCAGCAGCAGCAGTATCAGTCTTCGAGGCCCTTGCCGCCTCAGTCTCAGGCATTCCAGCAACAACACCACCAGCAGTATGCACAAGCCCAAGCTCAGACCCATAATAGGCAGAGAGGTTTCCAGCAGAGGGGACCAGCAGCCAGAGGACAAGGTCAGGCCATGATGATGGCTATGGAAGAAGAAGTTGCACCAGGTGAGGTAGTGGCAGGTACTATTCTCGTCAACTCCTTTCCGACTTCGGTATTATTTGATTCTGGTGCATCGCATTCATTCATGTCTGCACGATTCACGATACGGATAGAATTGGAGTCCGAGTCATTATCAGTAAGGCTCAATATACTTACTAGTAATGGTCTTGTAGGAGTAGATCGAGTATTTTCCTCGTATCGGATCCTAGTTAGCGGTAGGGAGTTCCCCGCTAGATTCATAGAGTTTTCTATGGCAGACTATGATGTAGTCTTAGGCATAGATTGGTTGAGGAACCAGTATGCTAGGATAGACTGCCATGTTGGCAGAGTTGTTTTCAGCATTCCAGGAGAGCCAGAGTTTTTCTTTTCCAGAGGTGCAGTGGAGCCATCTTCCCCAGCATTGCGGATGGCAGTAGCAGCAGTGCAGTTACCCCGGATAGTTGAAGAGTTTCCAGATGTCTTTCCAGAGGAGCTTCCAGGGATGCCGCCGGAGCGGGAGATTGAGTTCATTATAGACTTGATTCCCGGGACAGCACCAGTATCAGAGCGAGTTTACAGGATGGCGCCTTCAGAGTTGGAAATTTTATACAAGATGATTGAAGAACTGAGAACCAAGGGATTCATCCGTGCTAGTGGATCACCTTGGGGAGCCCCGATGCTTCTTGTAAAAAAGAAGGATGGTACGTTCAGGCTATGTGTTGATTATCGTACCTTGAATTCGGTGACAATCAAGAACAGATACCCTCTTCCGAGGATAGATGACTTGTTTGATCAACTCAGAGGGGCTTCAGTGTTCTCAAAGATCGACTTGCGGTCGGGATACCACCAGATCAGAGTCAGAGAGCAGGACATCCCGAAGACAGCATTCAGATCGAGGTATGGATATTGGGAGTTCCTTGTTATGCCCTTTGGAGCGACCAATGCCCCGGCCGTATTCATGGACCTCATAAATCGTATTTTCATGCCTTACTTGGATCAATTTGTGATCGTGTTCCTAGATGACATCCTGGTCTACAGCAAGAGTAAAGCAGAGCATGAGCAGCATCTCAGAGTCGTCCTTCAGACGCTTCGGGAGCATCAGTTGTACGCCAAGTTCAGTAAATACGAGTTCTGGCTCGATCGTATTTCATACTTGGGCCACATCATTACCCGAGGAGGAGTGGAAGTGGATCCCTAGAAGATTGTGGCTATCGAGTCGTGGCCGGTACCCAGCTCAGTGGCAGAGATTCGCAGCTTCCTTGGATTGGCCGGCTACTACCGGCGGTTCGTTTCAGATTTTGCAAGGATTTCAGCGCCGATGACCCAGTTGACCCGCAAGGATGTGCCATTTGTTTGGACAGCAGAGTGTCAGGAATCATTTGAGAAGTTGAAGCAAGGTTTGATAACGGCTCCCATTCTCACCCTTCCAGATGGGACCAGAGGATTCACAGTTTATTGCGACGCTTCAGGCAGAGGATTGGGGTGTGTCTTGATACAGCATGGAAAGGTAATATCTTATGCGTCACGTTAACTACGTGATCATGAGAAGAATTATCCGACCCACGACTTGGAATTGGCGGCAGTAGTGTTTGCTTTGAAGTCGTGGAGATACTACTTGTACGGAGATAGAGTGGAGATCTTTACTAATCATAAGAGCCTGAAGTATGTTTTCACCCAGAAGGACCTTAATATGCGGCAGAGAAGATGGCACGAGCTACTGGTGGACTATGATGTGGATTTGTAGTATCATCCCGGGAAGGCCAACGTTGTAGCAGATGCATTGAGCAGGAGAGCCGGAGTTTATTTTCTAACGGCGCAACCAGAACTATTGGCAGATCTTCAGAAAATGGGAATTGAAGTGGTTCTTCCAACCAGCATGGCATTGATGGCTAGCCTACAGGTTCAGTCCAGCATAGTTGAGAGAATCCGGGTGGCGCAGTCAACAGATTCTAAGATCCAGCGACTCAGAACAGAGTGTGAAGCAGGAAGAAGGCCAGAGTTAAGTATCCATGAAGACGGTACACTTCGGCACGGCACTCGTCTTTGTGTACCCAGTGGAGATATCAGACAGGAAGTCATGGCAGAAGCCCACAGTTCACAATATTCTATTCATCCGGGAGGTACGAAGATGTACCGTGACATTCGTCAGCATTTTTGGTGGAATGGCATGAAGAGGGAGATAGCCCGGTTTGTCTCTCGGTGTTTGGTTTGCCAACAGGTTAAAGCTGAACATCAGAGGCCCGCTGGACTTCTTCAACCCTTACCGATCCCAGAATGGAAATGGGAACATATAACCATGGATTTCGTGACCGGGTTGCCCAGATCTCCGGCCAGCAGAGATGCTATTTGGGTAATTGTGGACAGGCTCACCAAGGTGGCACACTTTCTTCCATTTAGAGTTGGGCAGTCGACGGCGCAGCTAGCAGAGATATATCTCAGGCAGTTCGTCAGGCTTAACGGTGTGCCAGTCAGCATCACCTCGGACAGGGATTCAAGATTCATATCACACTTTTGGCACAACTTCCAGGAGAGTTTGGGGACTCGCCTTCAGTTCAGCTCAGCTTATCACCCACAGACGGATGGTCAATCAGAGCGCACAATCCAGACTCTTGAAGATATATTGAGATCTTGTACCCTTGACTTCGGTGGTTCATGGGAGAATCATCTGCACCTAGTAGAATTCTCGTACAATAACACTTATCAGGCCAGTATCCAGATGGCACCCTTCGAGGCTCTTTATGGCAGGAAGTGCAGATCTCCGCTAGCATGGGACGATGTCGGGGAGAGGCAGATGCTCGGACCCGAGTTGATTTTCCAGACGGTTAAAGTGGTCAGGAAGGTCAGAGATCACCTCCGAGTTGCCCAGGATCACCAGCGCCATTGGGCCGATGCTCATCGGCGTCCCTTAGAATTTGCTGTCGGCGACCATGTATTCCTTAGGATCTCGCCTAACCGTGGCGTCATTCGCTTTGGCATGCGGGGAAAGCTTAGTCCTAGGTATATAGGGCCGTTCGATATTCTAGAGCGAGTAGGAGATGTATCCTATCGTTTCGCTCTTCCGCCGTCGCTAAGTGAGGTACATGATGTATTCAATGTGTCCCAGTTACGACGGTATATTCCGGACCCGAGCCACATCCTAGACCATTCGGAATTGGTTGTTGGTACCAACCTTTCGTATGAGGAGAGGACCGTGTCTATTCTGGACCGGAGGGAAAAGATACTCAAGAACAAGACTATTAAATTAGTCCGTGTTGCTTGGGGTCATCACTCTCTAGGTGAGTCAACGTGGGAGCGTGAGGACGACATCCGATTGCGATACCCCTACCTGTTTGACTCGTGAGGTATAATGTCTTTCTTATGCCTTACGTTTTCCCTTCCTTGCTTGCATTGTATGATTGTATGATTGAACTGCTTAGTGTAGCTTGCCTGTGCTTAGTATAGCTTGTCGTGGCAATCTCTAGCTCATTGATTAAATTCCGAGGACGAAATTTTTTTAAGGTGGGTAGAGTTGTCACCCTCATTTTTCGTATTTCCCGTATTTCGTATTTATACTCGTATCTGGATTTTTGGCATGTATCTTATTTTTTTCTCAACTTGGAGAATTTCGATATTTCTCATATTTTGGGTTTTTGGTATGACTTGGTTTTATTAGGTTGGTTCGGTTTGGTTTGGTTTATAGTATTGGATCACCTTAAGCCTATGCTACACCCTCAACCCACCACAACTCACCCTCTTTATAACTCCACCAACATTTTCTCTCTCCTCATAACCACCATTTATTTCCTTCTTCTTCTTCTCCTTCCTCTGCACAACTCTCCCAACCCTAGGCAAGTGCACCTTGCCACTACATGAGAGCCCTCTTTTATTTGTCCATTTGCTAGATTAGGACATGGTGATCAACATTAGAACTTGGTGTTTTGTGAATTGGAGTCTCCATTGCTCTAGATCTAAGTTTTCCTATTTTCGGATTTTTGCATGGTTTGATCTGTTTTAGTTGCGTTTTATGGGTTTTTGATGTTTCCATGTGGGAGAGCATTCAGTTTCACCCAAGTTGGAGCTTTGGAAATCCGGATTTGGAGCTCGGATGGCCAAGTTATTAACTTTTGAAGCTTGGGTTCTACCATGGTGTTCTTGCTGTTTGGAGAAGACAGTGAGCAGTGTGCAGAGCTGTTTAGCTTACACATACTGAACTACGTGCGCTCTTTAGCGCTGCGTACGCAGACTTGGGTACGCTCCCTATTGGAAGCGTGCTCCCTTGAGCGTGCGTGACTTTTCACGCACACTGCTCCCTTGAGCGTGCGTGACTTTTCACGCACACTGCTCCCTTGAGCGTGCGTGACTTTTCACGTACGCTGCTCCCTTGAGCGTGCGTGACTTTTCACGTACGCTGCTCCCTTGAGCGTGCGTGACTTTTTACGTACACTGCTCCCTTGAGCTTGCGTGACTTTTCACGCACACTGCTCCCTTGAGCGTACGTGACTTTTTACGCACACTGCTCCCTTGAGCGTGCGTGACTTTTCACGTACGCTGCTCCCTTGAGCGTGCGTGACTTTTCACGTACGCTGCTCCCTTGAGCGTGCGTGACTTTTCACGTACACTGCTCCCTAGAGCGTGCGTGACTTTTCACGTACACTGCTCCCTTGAGCGTGTGTGACTTTTCACGTACACTGCTCCCTTGAGCGTGCGTGACTTTTCATGTATACTGCTCCCCTCGAGCGTGTGTGACTTTTCACGTACACTACTCTCTTGAGTGTGCCTTGGTACGCAGACTTGAGCGAGCCTTGCGTGCGTATTTTTGTGCGTACGCAGCTTCCCTGCGTGCGTACTTTTGCACGTATGCTGCCCCTGACCCCCTTGCTTAATCCATTAGCTCTTGGAGTTCTGGTTTTATTTCCTTAAGCTTGGCTCTTCTATAGCCCTGTATTTTGATATTTTATTAGATATTTTATGCCCATTTTATATCCTTATGCCTTTTTGTCATGAACTTGATTTTACTTAACATGTTTGGAATGACTATTGTACATGGCTTGGTATGACAAGGAACTAGCATAACACGACAGAGACCCATAGTGGAGCACTCCTGACAAGTTTCCTGACATGATTT
This sequence comes from Iris pallida, assembly GCA_029216955.1. Classification (NCBI taxonomy): domain Eukaryota; kingdom Viridiplantae; phylum Streptophyta; class Magnoliopsida; order Asparagales; family Iridaceae; genus Iris; species Iris pallida. Next base: position 18,108,970 of record JANAVB010034417.1, read on the forward strand.
ATCTTGATAACTTGATAGTGGCCCGTGGCGGCACACTCCTGACTTGACTTGACTTGATAACTTAGCTTAACCTGCCTTGACACCGTGGGTGGTTCTTTCTTGCTTGCTTGTTAAATCCACTTGTCCAGTCTCGCATCATGTCTAGGATGGGACTCCTGAGTACCACTGTCAGGAGTACCTACTAAAATAGATTAAGGTTAATAACTGGAATAACACACTAGTCATGAAGAGATGACACAGCTACAGGCAATCCCGTTACCTGGGCGCTCCAGGGATCTGTAGCCTGCCGTCGAGTAGGGCACATTTCCAGCACACTGTCAGGTGTTGCACCCTCTAAGTCACCTAAGGGTACATGTGTCTCCTGGACGATGTACCCACCTGAATTCAACCCTAATCTTTCGTCCTGGGTAGCCTGAATGGTCTGCAGGGCTTGTGGCTGTGGAACAATCTCACTGCATCTTGTTAGTAATTAGGCCTGTGATAACCCTAGTTAGTTAAAGTAGTAAGCCGTAGGATCTGCTTGGCCGGGATTGATTGAATGAGGTATAATCAGTCTAGCTATGTCTTGATCCCGTACAAGATTGTTTCATGTCTTAATTTTCTTACATTATTTTGCCGATAAATGGTGGGATACCAAGTTCTGTTCAGACGAAGGGTTACAACCCTGGTCCTTGTTTGGTTTACGGGTTGTAACCTGGCTATCGGAATAGTTCCATGGTTATCTCGTCGTATATCATCCTGACATGTTTTCGTAATTCTATTTTTAATATTAGTTTTCTTGTGCTGATTGCTGGCTTTTATTCTTATTTCGTGGCCCCCTTGTGGCACTTGCTCTTTCTGGGGTTTGACCCAGCTGGTTTTGTGTGGCCAGATTTCGGAGCAGCTTCCGAGGATCTACCAAGCTTCCAGCCCAATGGTGAATACTAGACGGAACCCGGGCCAAGAGTGGGTTTTCTTTTTTGTCTTGCCCACTTTATTGTAAAAATATTCTTTTGAGGTGTTTAGCCGACGAGCACCTGTTAGCTCGATGCACTTTTACTTACTGTCTGCCTACGGGCTATAAACATGATTAACAAATCCTAGGGTTGATCATGTATGACTAAACTCTTGCTAGTCCTAACATTTTGTAACGACTAGCTTCATGATCAGCTGAATATGTGATATTTGGGATGCCTTATTATTGTATATTTAATGATCATACATCTTGTGACTTTACTTACTTGCTGTGATTGAGACATTAGGCTTATTCATGACCATAAGAGACTGCTGGCTTGTAGTAAACCCTCATATATCTAGACAGCCGTGACCGTATATCGAGGTGGTTTCCCTTTTAATATACGTAGCTGGCTATGTCTGCCCCCGTTCTCCAGTATTCTGGTTCTGGGGCGTGACACCTCTATTTGTTGCTGACTAGCTCTTGGCAGTCTGATTGTTAGTGTCTCTGTTATGGGTCTTGGCGCTTGGCCAGACCTTGGCAGTCGGATTATCATCTGCTCCTCCTGTGCAGAGAGGCTGATTGCATCCTTACGCAGAGTGGCCGTAAGAGGTATAGTTCTGCCAGGTTTACGGGCTTGGAGGTGGATTGTCAGCGGTTCTTCTGATCCAGCTGCCGCCTCAGTTGGAGCTTGGGTATCTTCTTCGACAAGGTGCTTTTTCGACTTCTCATACAAGCATGAATCTGAGTAGTAGGATTCGACCCCTTTAAAGGGATCGATGTCAGCAAATTCTACCCTCATGAAGCCGTTCTTATCGACGTACTTGAAGCACTGGTGTAGTGTGGGGGGCACGATCATGTAATTGTGTATCCAAGGACGCCCCAGGAGAATGTTGTAGTAAGTGTCCGCATCTATGACATAACAGGTCACTTCTGACTGAAGGTCGCCGATTTGGCACTTCAAGCGGATCTTTCCGATCAGATAGATTTTGCCTGAATTGAAACCGCTGATGGCGGTGCTTGTCGGCGTCAGGCGATGCATTGGAATACACAGATGGTGTAGTAAGCTATTCAGGATGATGCTTATGGATGAACCGGGATCAATATGCATCTGATCCACCTTGATATTGCCAATGTACCCGGTATAATACAGAGGGCAATCGTGCAGGTTGGTTTTGATAAGCATATCCTGCGGAGTGAAGACATTGTTAGGCATTGCGCTTGTCCAAGTGCTGTCCTGGAGATTTGCAGGCGAGCTTTCCCCAGTGAGATTAGACTGAGCCAGATATACGTCGGCATTCTGGAGTGCCTCGCTTAGTGCGACGCGGACATCCTTGGAGAGCCTCAAGAGCTCATATAGCGATAATTTAGCCGGTGTGTTGGCCAATTGTGCCAAGATATCAAAGTTGTAGGGCCTCTCCAACCCGTGAGGCGTCTCTTTTCGGAGCGGCTTGTCAAAGCTAGTCTCCTTCGGCCTAGGCTTATCGGTTGTCGAAGGCTACGAGGGTCCTGGAGCGTCAGCAGCTGTCGGCTGATGATCTTCAGTCGAGTTACTCGGTGTAGGTTAGGATTGTGCACCCGATCGGATGACGACAGCCGTAGCCTCCTCGACCTCCATCGAGATTGTGCGGCATGACTTGAATTTTCTACTCTTCTTCTTGCTGGCGGAGGGAGGTACGGACTGAGTCACTTCAGGTACCAGGTCCGGATGGACCCACATGATCTCCCGCTGTGATGTGGTAAGGGGCACTAGACCAGCAGCCTGGTCTCGGAGAGGTGAAAGATTAGCGACCTCAATCTTTGCTCTGGAGAGGGGTACTACTCCATCTTGAGTCTTTGTCGGAGGAAAGCTGTCGAATTGTACTGACACCATGTTGGCTGCTACGATCACCTCTTCGAAATCAATGGCTAGGGTCTTAGAATCGATGAGATGATGGATATACCGCTTCAGTTGGTAGCAGTCTTATGTAGCATGGTGGACATAGCGATGGTAGTGGTAGTATTTGGGGCTCTCCATTTCTACGGGACGAGGTTCACGCCTTGGAGGAGGGAGCTAAATTCGACCTCCTTGTATGAGCATGTCCAAGATGGGCTTGACATGGCCGTCCTTGAAGGAATAGGTCATCTAAGGCCACTGCTTCTCTGCCGGCTTCGGTTCAGGCTTCGGGGCTGTGTCGGCCACCATAGCTTGTTTGCCTTTGTTGTCTCGATTGTTGGAGGGGTTACCACCATTATTGTTGTTGGCGTTAGGGCATTTTCCCTTGTCCTCTCCTTCCGATACGTGCAATCCAGTTGGGGGGCATTCTTCAACTTGTCTTTTGCGCTAGTGGCGCTGATAATGAAAGTCTTCCAATCCTTAAATTGACTTTCGCCCATCCAGAGGCTGATTTTGGAAAGCAACCTCTTTTAGAAAATTTCAATTAAGGAGGAATCAGGGTTACCGGAAGGCAACTTCATTGCGGTTTGACGAAACCACTCGATATAGTTCCTTGTCAGCTCCTTTTCTCCCTAGACAACATCCATGAGGGTGGACATTGTCACGTCTTGTCCTACTTCGTAGAACCTCTCCAGGAACATACGTTTGAAGCTAGCGAAGGAATGGATGCAGTTGTCCGATAAGTTACGGTACCAGTCGCAGGAGACCCCCTCCAGTGCCCCGATGAACAACCGTGTAAGGATGGCGTCATCATGAGCCAGATGGTCGGTTGTGACTTGAAAGTAGGTGATGTACCTGCTTGCAGATGTCTTACCATCATATGGATTGATGTTAAATGGTTTATATCTTGGAGAGAAGGGAACATCTTTCCACGCAGCAGGATACGGTTGTCGTATCCTGAGGTCTTAGCAGTTTTCTCGAGCGTAGAACATGGCCCGGAGCACTTGGACCTCTCTTCTTGCCTCCCTAGCCTCGTCTGCAGCGGTGGGAGCCTATATTTTAGGAGGATTATCACCCGGGTCTGGTGCAGCTGAGTTCGAGTCCACATTGACCGTGGAACCTAAGCTTGTTTGGCCAGGCATTCTTCCTTGCAGAGTTGGAAAGGCCGCTTTGATCTCGTCCACGGACTTGACCAAGGCATGATGTATGGCCTCAATGGTGTCGATACATTGGCGATCACTGGGACCGTCTTGGTTGCTGTCCATCATGAACACCGTCCTCACATGAGGAGAGATGGAAGGAACGGTGGAGGATGTGCCTTCCGAGTCATACCCTTGTACAAAGAAATCGTCAGGGTATGTGGGAATGTTCTTCTCTGGTTCGGACTCAGAGGGAGTAGTACCCCCAGCTTCAGAGCTTGTCTCATCTTGAGATTTTTGAACGTCCTCGGGGACGTTGGGATCTGCGGTATCTGTTGGATGAACCGTTTCCCCTGGATTATCTTCTTGGAACACCGAGTTGTCATGGATATTTGGAGGAGTGCTACCTCCAGCTCTAGTGCCTCCCAACGATGTGGAAGACAAATCTCTAAGTGTAGCATATTTCGTCTTTGAGCGAGTACCTTGGAAAACTCCTCCCGCAGCGGTCGTGGACAACTGTTTGGTTGAAATTTTTAGGCCGGTGACGTTTGTTTTCTTCCCTCTCCCGCTGCCAGGGATCTTGTGAGCTAAATTATAGGAGGTGACGAGAAGCACTTCGTCTTCTGAGCTTGGGTGTTGTAGCCGTTGGAAGACGGACCGTCGGTCTTCTTGTGTTGCCGCCTTGTTGGAGCAGCTATTGACAATGACTTGAGTGCAGTGATCTCCCCGAAAGGACTTTTTGCACACCGAGTCTTTGTCTCTTTCCTTGCGTTTGTGAAGAATTACGTTGCGCAAGTCACCCGTTTTGTGGGTCTGGGAGTTCTGAGCACATGAGTGTGTTGGCATCCTGCCTGCTCCCTAATGTGGAGGTAGTACGAGATCATTGTTGGGAGATTCTTGGTAACTATTCCGTTCGTTGGCCGTCGGGGGCTGGATACGGATAGTTTTATACAACTTTCGATCGGGGGCCCGCGTAATAGTCAGCGGGACGCCCTGATAGTCAGAAGTTATGACAGCTGTCTGAGCTCGACGAGCCCGCACTGCCCGAGACTTTTTCTTCTAGCACCTGAGAGTGCATAGTAGGAAGAGTCCATAGAGATTGGCACATAAGAGCGTATGGGGTCATGATCGACTGAGAGGCGGTCGAAGACTGATCGTGAGCCGTATGGAGCAGATGGTATACAGCTGGGTTTGGTGGTCGTGCAGGTTGTCTGCATGCGGCTGGTATGTGTGGCCGTATGACCCTTCTGTATGCGGCTAGGAGTGGTGGCCGCATAAGCAGTCTGCATGCGGCTGGCAGTCGTGGTCGCATGAGCCTCCTTCATGCGGCTGGAAGTTCTTGCCGCATGAGCCTCCTACATGCGGCTGGCTTCTGTGGCCGCATGAGTTTTCATGTGGCTGGCGTTCTCATACGACTTCTTCTTGGACCGCACAGAGTTCCTCTTTGCCCGTGTAAGTCCAGCATCGTAGTATTTTTCTCTGCCAAACTTGGGGACAGCATAGTCCTCTATGGCCTGAAGTGGGGCCGCCTTAGAGTTTTCTCTGCCGTCTTGAGCAACAGAGAGTACTTCTTCGAGAGTTTGGGGAGGAGCGAATGATTTGGGCCTCCACTCCCTACGGGCCTTCTTCGTGCGGGCTCGCCGCTGGACCGGGCCAGTGCTCCTATCGGAGAGCATTTCTTCAAACGCCTGTTGGTCGAACCGGGCAACCAACATTTGTTGAGTGGAGCCCAGTTTGGCTGCGTCCGATTGCGTTACCAACTCCTCAGCCGTAGAGAAGTTAGTCCCCAGCAGAGTCGCCATCGTGTTTGCCATTGATTGTAAAAGTACAGAACAATTTTATAGGAGGACTAAACTTAGACTCATAATACAAACTCGCTCGTACAAAGAAAGCCTAGGAATAAAAACCTAGGTATAGCAATCTAAGTACGATTGTTTATTTTTTATTCTGGAGGGTGACGGTAGAGGCTCGGAAAAGCGACGACAGCTCTGCCTTACTCCTTGGACAATCGGACGTAGCCTTGGCTCTGATGAAGAAATGCTCTCGGAATGTGTGGGGAGACTCTTCTGTGCGTGCCTTTGTTTCTTTGTGTATTTCGCTAGAGATCCTCTCTCTCTAGAATTCTCCTTCTCTCTCTTTTTGTTGCAAGGGAATGGCATCTCGCTATTTATAGGAGTGGGGTGTGATCATTAGGGTTTGCAATGATTACCCCCCTAAACAGTCGATATTTTGGGGATCAATTACCTTTTTTATCCTGTTTTGTTGGCAATTAATCTAGGCCATTAATCTTGATTGCAACAAATCTGGGTAGTTAATGTTGATTGCGCCAAATCCATATGGGTAATTAATGCTGATTGCCACAAATCTTCATGATTTGTCATGACAAGTTCAGATCTTCCGCCACGTGTTCAATTTGCTTAATTGCAATAAATCTGATTTGATCCGGGTAATTATGGTGATTGTAACAAATCTGGGTTGTTATGATTTGTTAGCAGCCAAAACTCCGAGGGGATAAGACCGCCACGTGTCTCAACTGCCATGAGGATCGCCACGTGTCTCAACTATCGTGAGGACCGCCACGTATCTCAACTGTCATGAGTGGGACATCTTGACAGATCCGCATGAGTGCGGTATCTAAGTGAACCGCATACGGGTGGCCCCTCCCACGATCCTAGCCGTATGAAGGTAGCAGCCGTATGAGGGTGGCAGAATCGTGAAGGAGGCAGCTGCATGAAGGAGGCAGCCGTATGAAGGTGGCAGCCGCATGAAGGAGGCAGCTGCATGAAGAGGGCAGCCGCATGAAGAAGGCAGCCGCATGAAGGAGGCAGCCGCATGAAGGTGGCAGCCGCCTGAAGATGGCAGCCGCATAGGGGTGGCAACCGCATAGGGAGCTTTGGAACTTGGCAGATCATGCCAGCTATAAAATTTTTTCTTTTTTTCCTAGGAATACGCCATCATGTCAGAGTCATTATTTCGACTTTATGTCAGAGCTGTCATTTGTCAGAGCTGTCATTGTCAGGGCTGCCGTCAGAGTAGTTAATTAAGCTACTACTTTATGGCTAGTTGTCGGAGCGGACAGCGTGAGACCACGTAGCGTGGAGCCATCCGAGCCGCATGAAGGACTTTTGGAGCAGCATGAGGCTCCTTCTGTTTGCGAGCCGCATGGGATCCTGAAGGACTTTTGAGCCGCATGAGGCTCCTTCTGTTTTGAGCCGCATGGGCTTTTCTTTGTTCTTTTTCATGCTTCTACAACGTTCTACGACTAAACCGCGACATCTTCTTTCTAAACCATAATGCTAGTCGCTAACAGTCGCTAAACGTCAATGACAGTGACGTTCAGTGACGGCACTGTGATACGTCGCTAAAGACACAAAAAATAGCGACGTATTTATCCTGAGTCGCTAATTTCGTCTCCAATATGAGATATTTTGGTAGTGAGTTGGGGAGGGAGAAGTCTGGAGGAGGTATCGGATGTGTGGATGAGGGAGGGAGAAGCTGTGACTTTTGAGTTTTGGGGGAAAAGAAAATTAGGGCAGTTTTTACAACAACTAAAAATTTATTCGCTATGTATTATGTAGAAATTACTGACTACTTAGCAACACAAAATTTTAGTCGTTGAATAATTACAAAATTTAGCAACAATCTCGGGACAGCCTGGCAATTAACTATCTCTATAATTAAACTAAATTATCAATCACTTGAAAATCAGTCGCTAGTTAGTCGCTAAGTTAGCAGTAAGAAAAGGTTAGTCGTCCGGTTAGTCGTTAAATTACCATAATTTTGTAGTGTACCTTCAGGGCACTGCCGATTGGAGACTTTCTTTTGGTGGTGACGAGCCAAAGCTGGTTGGATATACCGAAGCTGATATGGCTGAAGACTTAGACATGAGGCGATCGACTTTGGGCTATGTGATGATGTTTTTTTGGTAGAATGGTATCGTGGCATTTGCGATTGCAGAAGTGTATTGTCTTGTCGACGATAGAGGCAGTGCATTGCGACAATGAGGGCTTGTACGAAGTTGTTGTGGATGAAAAAGTTGTCCTAGGTAGTTGGGCTAAAGTAAGAGCAGTATACTTTGCTTTACGATAGCCAGAGTGCTATTCACCATATGAAGAACCAGACATTTCATAGTCGGTTCAAGCATATTGAGACTCGGTATTATTGGATACGAGATGTGGTTAGGAAGAAGGATACGACGCTTGAGAATGTCCATACTGATGACAATGGAACGAACATTCCCAAGATGGTTCTACCAAGAAGAAGTTTGAGTACTGCAGGCAGATCGTTAGGATGACGAGTTCCTCCACCTAGTTGTGAAGGGGGGATTTGTTGGAGTGGGTGGGTTTCCCAACCTATGTGGAGAATACCTCGGAGTGTGATGAACGCCATCCGTGTGTCGAAGAAGCTCGGGGAGTGGATCGATCGCCAATTTTGGAACATATATGGTAAGCAAGTATATGATTGGATTTCCATATTTACTTTGATCATATATTTATGATTGGATCGTTTATCTAATGGCTTTCCATATAATTAGACTTCTAACTACGGCAAGCCAATTATGATTGGATTTCTATTAAATATTTGATTGATACATATTAGAATTTTCTTTATATATTGGCCTTCCCCGTATAGATTTCCAATATGGTAACCCTTATTCATGCAAGGGTTTATACAAGGTTGATGCATACAAGTTGAAAAATAAAACAAAAAAGAAGGAAAAAAGGAAAAGGTGGCAAGAGTGCTTGTGCAACTTTAGGAAGGAGAAAGAAGGATTAGAGGCTGTTTCGGAGAAGGAGATCAATTTTGGGTATTTCACGTTGTATTCTATATTCATGGTTGTTATCTATTTTATGTTCCAGTGAGTTATGGTGATCCGTGTTGGATCGGAAGGAGCTTGTGGAGGTGTATTCTCTTTATTTTATTAGTGGAGGTTCTTCAGGGTTAGACTTCGATCGTCTCGTGCATGTTCCCGCAAGGGTTTTCCACGTAAAAATCTCTTTGTTTGCGATTTGTGTTGGCATTTTTGGTTTGCGTGCTTTTGCTCGGTTCTTTCATAGGGCTCTCTGATTTGGGGGAACGGTTTTCACACTTTGTTCCCAACATCAAGTTGGGAACTTACTCCTACACCTTAAGATCATCCGATAATTGGTATCGAATGGGTATTCCGAAAACTCACTGAGGATGGATTAGTCGCACGTTACAAAGTACGTCTCGTAGCTCAAGGATATTACCAAGACGAAGGCATTAACTAGCTACGATGATACATATGCTCTTGTTACAAGGCTAAAATATATTCGTATGCTTTACGCATTTGTAAATTCATGAGATCTCAAATTATTTCAAATGGATATCAAAAGTACTGTTTAGAATTGTTTCTGAAATAATAAGTTTTTATTAAGCAACCTCCTGGATTTGAAAATTTTAAATTTGATCATGTTTTCAAATTATAAAAAAACTATACATGGTCTCAAACAAGCCTCTCGTGCTTCGTATGAGATACTCAGTACTTTCTTGATTTAAAAATGTTTTTCAAAAGGAAAGTTTAATACTACATTTTTTATCAAATCTTTCGATAGCATTCTTCCTTTGGTTCAGATTTACGCTACAACAAAAATACCTTTTAATGACGGCTAAAAAGCATCATTAATTGTAAACCATAACGCTTTTTTTCTCAGTCCAAGCGTTATGAAATCGGGTGTTATAAATATTTTTAAAAGCGTTATAGATAATTCATCCAAAACCATCATTAATAGGTTGAATTTCTGCTACGTTTTATTTTCAAAGCGTTATGGATAGTTATGAAAAATCGCTGTATATGGTCGTTGTATCACATTTATAACGCTCTATACTGCATGTTATACATTCCAAACGCTGCTCAATTCAATTCGAAAACAACCACTTTGAACCATATTAACAACAAAGCATTGAAATGTAATATAAAGTACCATTCTCCATTTCATTGTCTCAAAATATAGTATTTTAGCTACCATTCTACATTTCTCCATTTTATTATATACATCTTCTCAAAATATATAGAGTATCCAATATAGAGTACACTTTAGCTACATCAAAACTATCGACATAAAAAATCTCACAGATACTGTAGCGAAGAAGCACACTTAGAACGCTTCAACTTGGTCACATGAAGACTGTCCATAGCACATGTACGTATAGCAAAACCCTGAAAAAGAAAGTAAAACCCTCACTTTTAGGGTCTGTCACTTTTAGAAAGCAAAATCCAACCAACAATTTTAATCCAAATAGCAAAACGTCTCCTACAGCAAAGAAATCTTTCCAGCCCAACATGTATAATAGGGAAAACCTAAACCAACATCCTACAACAAGTATAGGAAAGAGAACCCAAGTAACAATTTATACAAGAAACCCAAACCAACAATGCATACATCACAAATAATTCTAACACCAGCTAAGTAACCCGAAACCAAAAATGATCCAACAGCAAGTAAAGAACCGAACATGATCTAAAGATCATTTCCGCTTCACAAACAAAGACAATCGTAGGATCGTCAAGCCAAAATCGAATCCAACACGTATCAGTCGATCGAAACCCTTTTTATGTAGGGATCGAGATCCAACAACATCATCAACAAACAAAATAAACCTAAAAACTGAAATCAATCAAGAGTTTAGAATTTATACCCCAGAATTTGGTGTCGGAATCCGAAGGGAGCCTTCGGACTCGGCTTGCAGGCACGCACAGCGCCTCGCCAGGTCGCGGCTGCAACTGTGGAGAGGCTACATCATCGATACGAAGGTATCCTCACATCCGTGTCCAGTATCGACTCGTACAAACACGAGTGTATCTGCACCCAGAATGAACAACCCAACAGTACCAACATACAAACTACGACCAACGACAAGAAACGAAATGAGATATATAAGATGTCTCAGATAAGGATCAATCATCATCTGCTGTACTAGCGTGCCATAACATGTATAGGATACGTCCCGACACGGAGCTAGTGTATCCGATACGATGTGCAACGCTTTGTTTCATTTGGTCGAACAACCAACACCAAGAGTATCAGAGTACTCTAATAAAAATCGAAACCGACAAATAAAGTAAAACATCCAGGCATGGCCTAGTGGACGTAGTCCCAAAATCAACGATGTATGCATGCTAATGGAGATGTTAATCCCGAAATAGAAATACTTCCAACTAATATATACCCGCATGTGATTTATATCAAAAGCTTCAAACAAAAACACACACAGTACCAAGTTAAACCCATCATGCATAATAAATAATTAGATACCCAACCAACAATTTTAATTCAAATAGCAAAACATCTCCTACAGCAAAAAAATCTTTTCCAACCCAACATGTATAATAAGGAAAACCTAAACCAACATCCCACAGCAAGTATAGGAAGGAGAACCCAAGCAATAATTTATAGAAGAAACCCAAACCAACAAAACATACATCACAAATAATTCCAACAGCAGCTAGGTAATCCGAAACCGAAAATGATCCAACAGCAAGTAAAGAACCGAACATGATCTAAAGATCATTCGTGCTTCACAAACAAAGGCAATCGTAGGATCGTCAAGCCAAAATCGAACCCAACACGTATCAGTCGATCGAAACCCTTTTTATGTAGGGATCGAGATCCAACAACATCATCGACAAATAAAATAAACCCAGAAACTGAAATCAATCAAGAGTTTAGAATTTATACCCCAGAATTTAGTGTCAGAATCCGAAGGGAGGCTTCGGACTCGGCTCGCAGGCACGCACAGCACCTCGCTGGGTCACGGCTGCAACTGTGGAAAGGCTACATCATCGACACGAAGGTATCCTCACATCCGTGTCCAGTATCGACTCGTACAAACACGAGCATATCTGCACCCAGAATGTGTAAAACCCCTAAATTTCTACTATTTTTTATTATTAAATTTGGTATCGATTTAAAATTTGTGTATTGTACGTCGCATAGTCGTATTGTACGTCGCGCACTAAATTTTTTTTTCGTAGTTGCTCAACGAGTGCGAATATGTGCGAGCGTACATATTTTTAGAAAAACATATTTTTTTTCTATTTTTATGGTTTCAAAATAATATAGGTAATAATTATTTCTAGCTATCATTTCAAGTTTATGGTTTTAATTATAAAAAGCCTTTTATTTATGCAGTTATAATTATAAAGTATTTCCCATAAAATAGTATATTAGAAAGTATGTTTATGCAAAGAATATTTGTGCATACATATAGCTCATAAATATTTATTAATTTATTTTAAATAAAAATTCAAATTTCAAAATTAATATTATTAGTATTTTTGGAAAGCATATTTTGAATTTATTGTGGAGATTTAAATCTTGATTTGAATCTATGTATTTATTTAAAAAGTTAAATAATTGAAATTTGATTTATTGATTCGATTTTAAACTAAGAGAATTTAATTTGATTTAAATTAGATTTGGATTTAGATTTGGATTTTGATTTGATTGCTTTTAAACTAAATATGGAAATATCCAAATTGGGTTTAAATATCCTAAACCTTATCTTATTGGGAATTCCCACATCCTATAAATAGGCAGGTACTCCTCCAATTTATTTTTATCATCCAAATTGTTCCACAAATATTTCCACAACCTGTACGTGCCTCGTGTCGGTGTCCATCCCTTCCGTGTCAGCCGTGACGGCCTCGGGTCAGACCTCGGGTGTCTTTCCAATAGGTTAATTCTTTTACAATTACATTGTTATCTTCCTCATGTCCACACACGGACACATGTTCTCATCAACCCCTTCGTGTCCGACATGCCGGACACAAACCCTCGACACAAAAACCAAAATCCCTAACCTAATCCACTCGTCGCCCCCGACTCATCTCCACCACCGGCCTCGACCGCCATCATCACTCCGTTCCCGACTAGCCAACCCCGACCATCACCGGCGTTCGACGCCGGCGAACCCAAACACCACCAGCATCCATCTCACCCGAACTCCTCCCTGGCAAACCGCAACACCACCGCCCCTACCAACACCATCGTCGCCACCACCTCGTACAATCACCAAAACGCCACCAGCCACCACCTTCATCAACACCCGAACTCCACCACCGAGCCCTAGCCATAGACAACCACGGACACCACCCTCACCATCAACGTCCCAGTGAACCCAGCCACCACGAGCGCCATCACCGACTTCCCCACACAAACCCGTCAACCACCTTGGCCGACCAGCCGGCCACCCGAACAACCGCACCACCACCATCACCGACATCTCCAGAAAACAGCGCCACCCCCACCAAAATACCAAACACAAGAAAGGAAACCTACCTCGCGGCGAGCCCTGTCGCCAATAGATCTGCAACCGGCGCTCCGCCTCCAAGCCATGGTCGCGCGATCGGCGTCTGCGTCGCCAAGACCAGTTCGCCATCGGCCGGCGTGCCTCCCCAGCACCACTGACCTGGCCGCCTCCTCCGTGCGGTCGCCCGGCAAAGCCCTGACCACTGGACCATCTAACCACCACCGAGCTCCTCCACCCGCGCGCAATCTCGCCACCGCCTCCTTCTCGAGCCCAGAACCCCAGAAAACCCTCATCGCCGACCTTCTACTCCGATCCGCCCCTTCCTCTTCCCCTGATTCCTTCCTGCTCGACCTCTCTCCCCTTTCGACCCCTCTCCCTTTCTCCGTCCACCGAGATCGGGCCACCGCCCGCCTCTCTCACCCTCACTTCCCTCTCGAAATCTTTTCCGACTCCTTCGTCTTTTTCTTTTTGTGCTCGAGTCTTCTTTGAGAAGACAGAAGAGCACCGTTCAGTTTATTTTTTTTATTTTTTTATTATTATCATTTTTTTAAAACATTTAACTCACTGGTTATTTCAACTGTTATTATTATTATTATTTTATTTTTGTATTCTGTTATTGTTTAATCATTATAATTATTATAAGTATTATTATTACTATTATTATTAAGACAAGGTATATATGTTATTGTTATTTTCATATTCGTATTTCTGCAGTCTTTAAACAGCTGTGATATTTATCATTAGAAATATTTTAATATTTTTATTATTGTTATTTCATTATTATAATTATTGTTATCATTATTATTAATATTATTGTTAGCATTATTATTATTATTATTATTATTATTATTATTATTATTATTATTTAGTATTTATTATTATTATTACTGGTTTTACTGATATCAATATCGTACTTGTTATTAATCGATATATTGTAATATCTCAAATTTTATTATTGCCTTTTCGTGGTATTCTATAAATTTTGATTTAAAAATATTATTATAGTATTTCTATTTATTTTTCAAATGTAGTTTTGGCAAAAAATTATATTTTGACAAAAAATAGGATTTTGGATCTAAAATGATTTTACTCATCTAAAATATTTTTAGTTTTCTAGTATTACAAATAATTTCCTAAAATCATATATATTGTTTTATTTCAAATTTCTTCGATTATCTCCCTCTTCCGCGATTAGTCCTATTCACAATCCCTTGCCAATTCAAGCCTATCTTATGTCCACGCTAACTAATTTGACTCTTCTGGAACCAATGGAACTGTCCGTATCACTATTCGAGGTCCCCTTGTGTAGTTGTTACACCAAAGTTGCAGATCGTGCCACCTTGATCATCGCAGCACACCAGACGCCCTACCAGGCAAAACACCTTGCCATTCGCTGTTTAATTATTTTTAGCTCATATTTCATGCATTATTTATTTTCTTTATGCAAAATAAACTGTGATACATGGCATAACTGTTAGAACTTACTGTTCATTTATATTTTTTGTTGTGTATTATTTTTCTTACAAATTAAACCTAGAATTAAGGGACCACCTTGTGTGTTGCATTCATTTGCCTTGACACGTTGTAAACACGAAGTTGTGTGTCGCATGTAGGACACGGAAGTGCGTGATTGGCTGGCCACCAGTACGTACAAGCCGTGCGATAGGAATAACCGCTAATAGAGGTTGCATGCTAGTTTAACTTAGCGGTTATAGAGGATAATGTTGTGGATACAATATAGTAGACATTGGGCGGAGAGGACAATTCCTTAGCGTATGGGCTTCGATACACTTTCCTTGTGACCCGGACTCTCCGCTGGAGATACGGGGTTGATGACCCATGATTACTGACGGCCACTGACGATTCTGCGAAACGTCATGCTCTTCCTAATGGGGCCTCTGGTGCCCAAAGGGGGACTACGCTGATCCTATTCAGCCAGGGCCCATGCGTAGGAAGGATTTTTCTTAACAACATTTCACTTAGAATGGTAGGCTACCCTATCCGTTAGGTACGAGTACTTTTGGTTTGGGTACTTGTATCTGACCGTGGCTTGGAACAATAACTTGTCGCGGATTAGTTTGTCACATCTTGTCCTTGTTTGGTTGTAGGTGTGACTTACTACTTCGATGAAAAGGTATTGAACCTTGTTGGGGTCCGGATACCATATTGGATTTTTAGCATAGAAAGATACGTCACCGTGAATTAGTTTACCATCTCCTGTCCTTGTTTGGTTGGGGGGATGGTACGCTCGTTCAGTAGGTGCGTATTGGACCATGTTATAAATTCGATTGACTTATTTATTTGAGCAATATTTATTCAGTTTATATGGCATGCTATTATGTGTCTTGTTACGTCCCTCTGAGGACCTGGTTGTCTTGCCAGGTGTGTGCTATTGTCTTTCACATGTGTTCTAGCTCTAGCCGTGATCTTCGCTATTTCTTCGAGGATGATTGCTTTTGGATCGTCTTCGCTTCGTTCGCCACTCATTTCATTTTCTATGTACTTTTCTTTATTTTGTTGGTAGTGGATTTGTCTCCGCCCAACATATTGTATCAAGACAATTCATTATCTTTATATGATGCCTTTTATTCATTTATTCTGTGTGGATGAGATTAGTTATGGTTCTACTGTATTTTACAGCTTATGTATTTATACGAGGCTTCCATATATTGGAGTATACTTCGTATGAATACAGCTGGCATGTCTACGTTCCTAGTCCTACGTATTTTGGGACTGGGGCATTACATGTTTTTGTGGTGGCCCATGCAGGTCAAGATAAATTGTTTGGTTACTTTACCGTACCAAGCAAGCCTGCGTATAGGATTAGAAGTCTAGGATCTCATCCACATACTTGACCTCTTTCCTTAATTTTATCTACCGTTTGACTCATCAATTGCATCTTGCTTGCTTCCTTCCATCCCCATTCTTATCTACCCTTTGTGCTTGCTAGAGAGTGACCTACTAGCTAGTTGTCCCAAAACACCATTAGTTTAATTCTTTAAGTTGGGTAGACTACCTTATGACCTAGCAACCCCTTTGACCTAGCGACCTATATAGCAAGCTTATTTAGATCCTAGAATCTAGAGGACCTAACCCGTCTAGCCAACCAAGGACTTGGACAAGAAGACTATAAGACGACTGTATGACTTAGAATCATTCTACCTTCTTTAAATCTTAATCTCGTGCCTATATTTTTACTATCTAGACTAATGATGCTAATGTAGCCTAGTTTTTGCAAGCTCAAATCTTTATCAAGCTTGTTCATGACATATGTTATTGGAAGAATTCCCACTAACATAGCGTCTAATTAGAACCGGTGCATGATGGTCTGATCAACCGAGTGTACTTGGTTCGCTTTTGCCTATTATTCTACGTGGATGGGGACATAATTAAGCTTGTCCTCTAGAGTCCCATCCACAACTGCCTTGACAATTCCTTTGAAATTATTCGATCGTCTTTGAATCATGTATTTGTATTCGATAATGCCTCCTTCGAACTCTATATTGCTTTCGCCTTCACCTATTTTAGAAAGACGAAGGCGTTATACTAGCACTCCCTCTAGCCCTCGTATCGGCTATGACCATACCCCCTCGATATTGCTATATCTTTATCCCAAACTACTCGACCCTATCAAAACCCTCTAATCGCTTAACTTAAGCGAATCTATTTCATTCTCTTAACCGTGACCCTCATTCATTACCCATGACCATACCGTATTGTTCTTCTACGATCTAGATCGCGATTTCTTTCGACATGATTTTGTTAAAACATTGTCATCATTGGATCCCCATTGATATCCCCTTGTGTCCTCTTACCCCCTACTAATTCTTAATTTCGAGGACGAAATTCTTTTAAGTTGGGTAGGATGTAAAACCCCTAAATTTATACTATTTTTTTATTATTAAATTTGGTATCGATTTAAAAATTTTGTATTGTACGTCGCATAGTCGTATTGTACGTCGCGCACGAATTTTTTTTCGTAGTTGCTCAACGAGTGCGAATATGTGCGAGCGTACATATTTTTAGAAAAACATATTTTTTTTTCTATTTTTATGGTTTCAAAATAATATAGGTTATTTCTAGCTATCATTTCAAGTTTATGGTTTTAATTATGAAAAACCTTTTATTTATGCAGTTATAATTATAAAGTATTTCCCATAAAATAGTATATTAGAAAGTATATTTATGTAAAGAATATTTGTGCATACATATAGCTCATAAATATTTATTAGTTTTTTTTAAATAAAAATGTAATTTTCAAAATTAATATTATTAGTATTTTTGGAAAGCATATTTTGAATTTATTGTGGAGATTTAAATCTTGATTTGAATCTATGTATTTATTTAAAAAGTTAAATAATTGAAATTTGATTTATTGATTTGATTTTAAACTAAGAGAATTTAATTTGATTTAAATTAGATTTGGATTTAGATTTGGATTTTGATTTGATTGCTTTTAAACTAAATATGGAAATATCCAAATTGGGTTTAAATATCCTAAACCTTATCTTATTGGGAATTTTCACATCCTATAAATAGGCAGGTACTCCTCCAATTTATTTTTATCATCCAAATTGTTCCACAAATATTTCCACAACATGTACGTGCCTCGTGTCGGTGTCCATCCCTTCCGTGTCAGCCGTGACGGCCTCGGGTCCGACCCCGGGTGTCTTTCCAATAGGTTAATTCTTTTACAATTATATTGTTATCTTCCTCGTGTCCACACACGGACACATGTTCTCATCAACCCCTTCGTGTCCGACATGTCGGACACAAACCCTCGACACAAAAACAAAAATCCCTAACCTAATCCACTCGTCGCCCCCGACTCATCTCTGCCACCGGCCTCGACCGCCATCATCACTCCGTTCCTGACTAGCCAACCCCGACCATCACCGGCGTTCGACGCCGGCGAACCCAAACACCACCAGCATCCATCTCACCCGAACTCCTCCCTGGCAAGCCGACAACACCACCGCCCCTACCAACACCATCGTCGCCACCACCTCGTACCATCACCAAGACGCCACCAGCCACCACCTTCATCAACACCCGAACTCTACCACCGAGCCCTAGCCATAGACAACCATCGACACCACCCTCACCATCAACGTCCCAGTGAACCCAGCTACCACGAACGCCATCACCGACTTCTCCACACAAACCCGTCGACCACCTTGGCCGACCAGCCGGCCACCCGAACAGCCGTACCACCACCATCACCGACATCTCCAGAAAACAGCGCCACCCCCACCAAAATACCAAACACAAGAAAGGAAACCTACCTCGCGGCGAGCCCTGTCGCCAATAGGTCTGCAACCGGCGCTCCGCCTCCAAGCCATGGCCGCGCGA
The DNA here is from genome assembly GCA_029216955.1 of Iris pallida. Classification (NCBI taxonomy): domain Eukaryota; kingdom Viridiplantae; phylum Streptophyta; class Magnoliopsida; order Asparagales; family Iridaceae; genus Iris; species Iris pallida. Next base: position 18,127,544 of record JANAVB010034417.1, read on the forward strand.
TCGGCGTCTGCATCGCCGAGACCAGTTCGCCATCGGCCGACGTGCCTCCCCAGCGCCACTGACCTGGCCGCCTCCTCCGCGCGGTCGCCCGACGAAGCCCTGACCACCGGACCATCAAACCACCACCGATCTAATCCACCCGCGCGCAACCTTGCCACCGCCTCCTTCTCGAGCCCAGAACCCCCGAAAACCCTCATCGCCGACCTTCTCCTCCGATCCGCCCCTTTCTCTTCCCCTGATTCCTTCCCGCTCGACCTCTCTCCCCTTTCGACCCCTCTCCCTCTCTCCGTCCGCCGAGATCGGGCCACCGCCCGCCTCTCTCACCCTCATTTCCCTCTCGAAATCTTTCCCGACTCCTTCGTCTTTTTCTTTTTGTGCTCGAGTCTTCTTTGAGAAGATAGAAGAGCACCGTTCAGTTTATTTTTTTAGTATTATCATTTTTTTAAAAACATTTAACTCACTGGTTATTTCAACTGTTATTATTATTATTATTTTATTTTTGTATTCTGTTATTGTTTAATCATTATAATTATTATAAGTATTATTATTACTATTATTATTAAGATAAGGTATATATGTTATTGTTATTTTCATATTCGTATTTCTGCAGTCTTTTAACAGTTGTGATATTTATCATTAGAAATATTTTAATATTTTTATTATTGTTATTTCATTATTATAATTATTGTTATCATTATTATTAATATTATTATTATTATTATTATTATTATCATTATTATTATTATTATTATTATTATTATTATTATTATTTAGTATTTATTATTATTATCACTGGTTTTACTGATATCAACATCGTACTTGTTATTAATCGATATATTATAATATCTCAAATTTTATTATTGCCTTTTCGTGGTATTCAATAAATTTTGATTTAAAAATATTATTATAGTATTTCTATTTATTTTTCAAATGTAGTTTTGGCAAAAAATTATATTTTGACAAAAATTAGGATTTTGGATCTAAAATTATTTTACTCATCTGAAATATTTTTAGTTTTCTAGTATTACAAATAATTTCCTAAAATTATATATATTATTTTATTTCAAATTTCTTCGATTATCTCCCTCTTCCGCGATTAGTCATATTCACAATCCCTTGCCAATTCAAGCCTACCTTATGTCCACCCTAACTAATTTGACTCTTCTGAAACCAATGTAACTGTCTGTGTCACTACCCGAGGTCTCGTTGTGTAGTTGTTACACCAAAGTTGCAGATCGTGCCACCTTGATCATCGCAGCACACCAGGCGCCCTACCAGGCAAGACACCTTGCCATTCGCTGTTTAACTATTTTTAGCTCATATTTCATGCATTATTTATTTTTTTATGCAAAATAAACTGTGATACATGGCATAACTGTTAGAACTTACTGTTCATTTATATTTCCTGCTGTGTGTTATTTTTCTTACAAATTAAATCTAGAATTAAGGGACCACCTTGTGTGTTGCATTCATTGGCCTTGACACGTTGTAAACACGAAGTTGTGTGTCGCATGTAGGACACGGAAGTGCGTGATTGGCTGGCCACTAGTACGTACAAGCCGTGCGATAGGAATAACCGCTAATAGAGGTTGCATGCTAGTTTGACTTAGCGGTTATAGAGAATAATATTGTGGATACAACATAGTAGACATTGGGCGGGGAGGACAATTCCTTAGCGTATGGGCTTCGATACACTTTCCTTGTGACCCGGACTCTCCGCTAGAGATACGGGGTTGATGATCCATGATTACTGACGGCCACTAACGATTCTGCGGAACGTCATGCTCTTCCTGATGGGGCCTCTGGTGCCCAAAGGGGGACTACGCCGATCCTATTCAGCCAGGGCCCATGCGTAGGAAGGATTGTTCTTAACAATATTTCACTTAGAATGGTAGGCTACCCTATCCATTAGGTACGAGTACTTTTGGTTTGGGTACTTGTATCTGACCGTGGCTTGGAACAATAACTTGTCGCGGATTAGTTCGTCACATCTTATCCTTGTTTGGTTGTAGGTGTGACTTACTACTTCGATGAGAAGGTATTGAACCTTGTTGGGGTCCAGATACCATATTGGATTCTTAGTATGGAAAGATACGTCACCGTGAATTAGTTTACCATCTCATGTCCTTGTTTGGTTGGGGGGATGGTACGCTCGTTCAGTAGGTACGTATTGGACCATGTTATAAATTCGATTGACTTATTTATTTGAGCAATATTTATTCAGTTTATATGGCATGCTATTATGTGTCTTGTTACGTTCCTTTGAGGACCTGGTTGTCTTGCCAGGTGTGTGCTATTGTCTTTCACAGGTGTTCTAGCTCTAGCCGTGATCTTCGCTATTTCTTCGAGGATGATTGCATTTGGATCGTCTTCGCTTCGCTCGCCACTCATTTCATTTTTTATGTACATTTCTTTATTTTATTGGTAGTGGATTAGTCTCCGCCCAACATATTGTATCAAGACAATTCATTATCTTTATATGATGTCTTTTACTCATTTATTCTGTGTAGATGAGATTAGTTATGGTTCTACTGCATTTTACAGCTTATGTATTTATACGAGGCTTCCATATATTGGAGTATACTTCGTATGAATACAGCTGGCATGTCTATGTTCCTAGTCCTACGTATTTTGGGACTGGGGCGTTACAGAATGAACAACCCAACAGTACCAACATACAAACTACGACCAACGACAAGAAACGAAATGAGATATATAAGATGTCTCAGATGAGGAGAATCGGAGATCCCGACCAATTTTATTAAAAGTGAAGCAAATATATTCATGGAACCGTATGTCATCTACGTAAACATCATGTTCTAAAATGTTATCCATATGGAATGAACACACCTGAGCAATCATGTGATGTGATGTGGCGTTGATATTAAAATCTTGCATCTGTCAAAATTATCATGCGGTAGTCCCAATTCGCAAACAAATAAAAAAACAAATAATGATATTTGTGCACCCATGCCCATTGAACAACTATAGAACATCCTACCTCCTGACAAGTAGCAAAACTAGAGCCCATAACCAAACATATTATCAAGAGAAAGCCACCTACCCGCCAATACCCACAATGTACAACCTCCTGTATTTCTCCCTTTCTGCTCACATTATTATATTAATGTAGAGTAATTTTTTTGCATGTTTGTCAATATATTTTCAGAAAACATGTTTGGGTTCAAATAAAGATTTGTATATACTTCATCAAATTTTTTTTAGATATTGTAACAACATAGTTGTGTAATTTGTGAGCAGGACCTTACTTTCGATGAAGTAATATAAAGTTGTTTGGTTGAGTGTAAAACCCAGGTGATCCTGGCTAAGCACTAACCAATAGATTCTAATCACTGTTTGGTCTTAAATTGTCAGTAAAGAAGTAGAGAAGATAATTGCAAAAGAGAAAATTGCTTGGTTTTATAATAACTCATTTCTCACTGTATACTTCTATTTTGAGCTTAATCATCCCTTGTTGGTTCTTCTCAGTTCAGCTAGGGCTTGACCTCTCTTTAGTCCGATTAATCACATATTTGTAGATGTGAAACCCGAACCCGAAACCGAAAATGATCCAACAACAAGTAAAGAACCGAACATGATCTAAAGATCATTCGCGCTTCACAAACAAAGACAATCGTAGGATCGTCAAGCCAAAATCGAACCCAACACGTATCAGTCGATCGAAACCCTTTTATGTAGGGATCGAGATCCAACAATATCATCGACAAATAAAATAAACCCAGAAACTGAAATCAATCAAGATTTTAGAATTTATACCCCATAATTTATTGTCAGAATCCGAAGGGAGGCTTCGGACTCGGCTCCCCAAATGTAATTACACTCCCTTAAACAAGAACAAACAGAAAAAAAAAAATCAAAGAACCCTTTTAGTGAAAAAAAATCCAAATCAAAAATTAAGAACCCTAATTTTTAGGGAAAAAACTCCCAACAAAATCTTTTTTTAGGAAAAAAATCCAAATCAAAATCACTCACTTAATCAATAGAAGTCAACGATGATGTAGCCCTTTTCGGATCATCGCCGATGTGGACGGAGACGTCGGAAAACCCTAAAATTAAGAACCCTAATTTTGGAGAGATGGATGCATGTATGGTTGTCAAAAATTAGGATATTTTTGAATTTAGGGCATAAAATAAGCAATGATCGAGATTTTAGGATAAACCGGTGGTGAAGGCTACGTCGGTAACAATCTTCCCTCTGCGGTGGAGTCTGTAACCGAGGGAAGCGAGGAACGGGCTGAGGGAAGTTGGGGAGCGGGGAGCGGGCTGAGGGAAGTTGGAGAGCGGGGAGTGGGCTGAGGGGAGTTGGGGAGCGGGAGGAGAAGGAGAAGGAGAAAGAGAGAGGGTTTAGAATTTTTCTTAAGTGCGGGAGAATTGCGGGGGAGTCGAGGTTTCGACTTAAATTTTCGTGCTTCTTTTATGACGCTCGTATCACTGGAGCACTATCAATAACGTTTTTAATGTAAACCGTCATAGATTCTATCTTGCTGAACATTGATGATGCTTCCACATCAGCCGTCATGAAAATCACTTATCAAGCGTCATTAAAAGGTATTTTTGTTGTAGTGTTATGTAGATGATATTTGGTTCTACTGATAACACTATATGTGAAGAGTTTGCTAAGTGTATGCAAACTTTATTTGAGATGAGCATGATGAGAGAACTTACCTTCTTCCTTGGACTGTAATTCAAGCAAAGTTCACAGAAAACATTCATCAATCAAGCGAACTATACAAAGGATTTGCTGAAAAGATTTGATCTATATGGACAATGCAAAGCCAATTGGTACTCCTACGGGAACATCTACAAAGATTAACCTTGATGAGAATGGGTCGAACACATGTAACTATCCAGGTATGATCAGACGGATCGATCGAATTCCTCTAAAAGCTGTGATTCATAAACTGTGACAAAGCCCTGCTCTCTATCACACACTCCTATAGTTTATGGCTTTTATGGGAACTGAGGATTATAGAGGCTGGTTCGAATGATTCCAATGCGACATAACGAGCATCCCTGCACCAGACAGAGGATTGCGGTATGAGTCAATTGGTTTTCTAGAATATAAGAGAGGATCGAGGAATTTCTAGATTTAGATATAGAATCCTCCTATCGTGAGGATTCAAATTTGATTTAATTTAAAGTTCTGTTAAGGGGTGAGAAAATACTAACCGTTAGCAAAAAATGAACCGAATACCGATTAAAAATATTCCAAAAACTGAACCAAAGTTATATCCCAATACCGAATTGTCGATTTGACTAAAATATGGTATAATGGTAGTTGTAGTTGAGTGTAATATCATACCAAAAATATCGAACACACACACACACACACACACACACACACACACACACACATATATATATATATATATATATATATATATATATATATATATATATATATACTAGCATATGTGTACGTGCCTTGCACGTATTTTAACATTTCTTAATTAGTTTAGGAAGACCAAAGGATAGTCTTCCTAATTACTAAGTTGTCCTTATTAAAATTAATGAGCTATTTTTAATTAGTATAAGTATGTAAGGGTATTTTCGGAATTCAAAAGTTTCACCATCTAAGTTTTCCTATTATATATATATATATATATATATATATATATATATATATATATATATATATATATATATATATATATATATATATATTGCAAATCGAAACTTTATTGATAATCAAACATGAGTACAAAAAGCTACCGAAGCCCAAACTTCTCCCCCTTGAGATGCCTACATAATGTCATACGCTTCATTAACTGCCTATGTACTTCATGAACTAGTTGAGCTTTCGAGAAAGCATAACCTTTATATCTCCATTTATTCACATTTGTCTAAAGCACCCAACATACAGCACTGACCACAAACTGTTTTAAATGTTTGTGATCCGTCACCCACCATCTCTAAAGCCGTTGAAGTAAACTCATGTGTCTTCCTCTCACGTGAATGTGTGTTTGCATAGCTTCCCAAACATACTGAGCTACCTCCCCCTGTCAAAAATATGCTCTATCGACTCCGTGGACGCCGACTGACAACAGTGACACATAGAAGCAAGTTGGAAACCAAGCTTTTGCACTTTGTCATCCATTGGAAGCTTTGAGTGTAAAATTCCACACATAAATATTGACCATTTTATAGGCATACAGGAGTTCCAGATGTTTCTAATGTACGAGATAAAAGGCTGTGGGTTTCTAATAGATTTCCATACAGAGTTAACCGAAAACTTGGAGCACCAACGACAGCTATCTCCTCATCTACAAACCTATCTATCAAATCTTGCCCACGTAATAGACACTTCCATACACGTGAAGCGTTAGATGTCAGAGCAACATCCCTAGGATGATGCCTCGAACAAAATTTGGCTTTGACAAATTTAGTCCATAGACTATCTTGTGTTAGGAATTTCCGCCAAAGTTTCACCGTCATAGCATCCGTTACCTCTTCGAGCTTCCTAATCCCCAGACCTCCTTCTTCATGCAGTCGCACCATGCAATCCCAACTGAGCCAATTTTGCTTGTTGATGCCATCCTTCGAACCCCAAAAAACCCACCAAAAAGGTGCTCTAATTGATTTAGAACATGATCAGAGGGTTGCACCTCGCTAAGGTGTAGACTGGAATCGATGTTAAAACTGCCTTGAGAAACACAAGCTTTCCACGTATGATAACACCTTGTTATGCCATCCTTCCACTTTGTTTCTAATTCTTTGCAGTAAGTCTTCATACATACCCCCAGTCTTCCTTCCTACTATAAGCGAACAACCCAAGTATGTAAACGGAGTGTCCCCGATTGAGAAACCCGTCCTGGCAGCTAGCTCCTCGTTCGATCGCCCGATATGAGAGAAGAGAAAATAATTGCTGACTTCATGTCATTTATATTCTGTCCCAAAACACCGACATATATCTTTAAAACATATTTGATCATTTGCACAGATCTAACATCTCCCGTAGAGAACAATAGGACATCCTAAGCATATGCTAGGTGGGTCACTGTCGGGCACCCCCTAGGAGTGTGGTAAGGTGAAAAGGAGTTCATTAAAGTAAAGTTCTTGAGATTTCTCGATAATGCTTCTGCCGCAATAATAAAAAGAGACGGCGAAATGGGATCACCCTGTCGAACTCCCCTAAAAGATTTAAAAAACTACTTGCCTCACCATTAATCATAGGCGAATACCAGACATTGTTAACTAACCTGAGAGTGATGTCGACACATTTGTTGGCAAATCCAAATCGACGAAGAACTTTCAGAAGAAATCTCCAATCTAATCTGTCATAGGCCTTCATCATATCCAGCTTGATAGCTATATTCTTGCCTCTGTGTTTGTAATTCAACATGGAAATGAGCTCTTGAACAAGAATTACGCTATCTACAATGTCGTATCCCTTGACAAATCCACTTTGTTCTTGAGATATGATGCAAGAAAGAACTCCAGATAGACGTCGAGCAAGGAGCTTAGAAATAATCTTTTTGATGACACAAACTGATTGGGCAGTAATCTAATAGAGAAGTAGGCTGCTTGACTTTAGGAATCGGCTCTAAGAAAGTATTAGTTATGGACCGTGGTAAGGAGAACCCATCTATAAACAAACTTACTATTTCGCGCACGTCTTCCTTGACCATATCCCAACATGAGTGGAAGAATAGCGCTGTGAACCCATCGGGTCCAGCTGCACTATTGGTGTCCATACTTTTAATTGTCTCAAATAAGTCTTCAGAAGAAGGAGGTTGTACTAATATTTCATTGTCATCATTAAGAATAGTAGTAATATAAGACAAACTCCTCATCATCTTCAATCTCTCCTCTCTGGTATTGTCCAGAAAAATACTCTATTGCATGACATTGAATGTCCTTAATATCAGTGATACGACTCCCAACATCTTGAGCAAGCTAATGAATACAAAGCTTTTTTGTTTATATGAAACCCGGTCATGAAAATGTCCTGTTTTCAATCTCCATAAATATCCCATTTTACTCTTACTGTTTGCTTCCAATTGGCCTCCTCCAATATCATCCTCTGCTTGAGCTCTGCCGTAGCCTTCGCCACCAGGATTCTATTTTCAGGCAAGTCATCCTTCTTAAGCCTAAATTCAGCAGCAAGCACCACGTCTTCAGCTTTTTGCACTCCTGGAAAATATCCCCGTAAGTACAATGACTCCAGTGAGATAGAGCTCTCCAGTATGCTGCAAGCCTAAGGGCCAATCGAGTGATAGCAGGAGGATGAGTAAACTGAGCTCCACGCTGACTGAACAATCGACTAGAACTCTTCATGCTTAACCCAAAAGGCCAGAAACCGAAATTGCTTTTTACTCCTCGAAGGGATGGAATTAAAGTGAGTTAGGAGCGAAGCATGGTCCGATTCTCTTTGACTAGATGTTCCACGACCGACTGAGGAGCCATATCAACCCATGCTCTATCAACAAGAATCCTATCCAATCTTGATCCTTGCCTATCTCCCTTGTCCGACTTAATCCATGTGAAACTACTTCCAGTAAAAGGAGCTCAGATAGCCCAGCGAACAATTAAAATTTAAGAAATTCACTCAAAGAAACTGAGTTTGCGGGAAGGACTCCTATCTTCTCATCCGAACGAGCTACTACATTAAAATTGCATACAACCACCCACCGGAAAGAATGAATAGACTAAAGATGACGTAGCCTCTCCCACATTTCTCTCCTTCCCTCCTTAGTATTACTGCCATGCACCAAAGAGAACATGGTAACAGTTGACGGAATCATATGTTGGTGCTTTCTTTACATGTAGAGAGCTTGCTCTCAACATGTCTTGTAAATTTTAGTCCCACATCGGAAATGCACCATGAGTTATCTCAACATATATACTTGGGTGTGTTGTTGAGAGATGCACATGGGGTGGTGACCCTAAGGAGGGAACCATGTGGGTGATTTTACTAGGAGTTAAGAATAAGGCTCCAAGGATTAAGCATTAATTCTTTTGTCATTCTCTTGGATTAAATTCCATTTGGAGCTAACGACTCGGACTCGGGCTCATGGGCTCATGAGGCGTAATGTGGCGTTTTGTTGGCGCACTTAGCATGTCAGCAGTCATGCGGTCTTTATGCAGCTCATGCGGCTCATGCGGTCCATGCGGCACATGTGGCCCATGCGGCTCATGCGGCTCACATATATAAATTTTAGTCCCACATCGGAAATGCACCATGAGTTATCTCAACATATATACTTGGATGTGTTGTTGAGAGATGCACATGGGGTGGCGACCCTAAGGAGGGAACCATGTGGGTGATTTTACTAGGAGGTAAGAATAAGGCTCCAAGGATTAAGCATTAATGCTTTTGTCATTCTCTTGGATTAAATTCCATTTGGAGCTAACGACTCGGACTCGGGCTCATGAGACGTAATATGACATTTTGTTGGCGCACTTAGCACGTCAGCAGTCATGCGGTCTTTATGCGGCTCATATGCGGTCATGCGGCCTCATGCGGCTCATGCGGTCCATGCGGCACATGCGGTCCATGCGGTTCATGCGGCTCATGCGGCCCATGCGGTCCATGCGGCCCATGCGGCCATACGGCACATGCGATTCATGCGGCTCATGCGGCCATGCGGCTCATGCGGCTCATGCGGCTCATGCGGCTCATGTGATCCATGCGGCCCATGCGGTCCTTGCGACCATGCGGCTCATGCGGCCATGCGGCACATGCGGTTCATGCGGCTCATGCGGCCATGCGGTCCATGCGGCCATGCGGCTCATGTGATCCATGCGGCCCATGCGGTCCTTGCGACCATGAGGCTCATGCGGCCAGGCTGCTGCTGCTGCCGCAAATAGGGCTCCGCTGACTGTACAGATTATAAGTCAGTTATGGTAAGGCTGAATCAATGCGATTAATTCAGATCCTATCTTTATGGGATTTAAATTAATTTCGTTCCTATCTTTGTGGGATTTGAATTAATCTCGTTGCTATCTTTTTGAAATTTGATTCAATCTTTCCATAACTGAAGAGACGGCTAGGGTTTCCACCCTCTCTCTATAAATACTCTCTTCTGGCCTCCTTTGTGGTAACTACGAAAATATAAGTCAGAAAAGGAGAAAGAGAGAGAGAGCTGTTGCCGCCATTGCAAGTCCATCCGAGGAGTCAGAACAGAGGTGACTTCGAACGTTTCACAAGTTCTTCAAACTTGCTGGTTCCTGGAAGCAGATCGTGTGGGGCGAATCTTGCTTTGAGCAACGGTGTTTTGACACCCCAGCATTGTTCTTCTTCTCATCTTTCTCTAGATTATTGTAACTCGTTCTGTCCCAATTGCAACACGTTTACAAGGAAGAACAAGAGATCTTCTCTTCTTTATTTTCCTTCTCCATATTGTAATCGGGTTATTTGGTATTTGTATCATCGTAGATCTTTGTTGCATCTGTTTTACCATCTTTGATCAAGCCCCGGGACTAACAATCTCAAAGCAAGATCCGTGTAGATGGAAAACATTAATGCTTCGCTCCTCCAATCGGACTTCTGCAAGTTGAAAAGTTCGATGGGGAGCATTATCAAGTCTTGAAGAGAAAGGTTTACCTAACTCTTCAACTGAAAGACATTGATCATGTTCTGTTGGAGGAAGAACCCTCTGTTCTAGACACTAAATCTACTGCCACAATCAACGCGGCTACCAAACTCCAGGCCAAGTGGAGAAGGGAAAATAGCATCTGCAGGCTTCTCATCCTTAATGCTATGGAGGATTCCCTGGCAGAATCCTACTCAAAGAAGGAACTTGCCAGAGACATATGGGAGTCTGTGGAAAATCTGTATGAAGAATACAAGAACAGGTGCAAAATGTTTGTGGTTGAAAAATATCACAAATTGCTCTTTGAGGACGAAAAGTCCATGTTGCCACAGGTGAAGGAATTTCTGAAGCTGCGTCAGAAACTGGAAGACGAAGAGATGCCCCTTCCCGACAAGTTTGTCGTCGGAGGAATCGTCTCAAAACTTCCTGCTGGATGGAGTACCTTCTATGCAAGGATGCACAGAAAGAAGCTAGACATTAGCTTGGGAGATCTACTTCAAGAGATCCATGTTGAGGACGAGATGCGTTCCCAACAGAAGGTGGACACTCTGTCCAAACAGTTGGCTAAAGCCAATCTTGTGGAGACGAGAGATCCCAAGGGGAAGCAGATGGCTTCTCATCCTAAGAAGAAGGACTTCACTAATCTGAAAGTGAAGATCCTTCATTCAAGCAACAAAAGACTAAGTCCCACGTGACTTGTTACAATTGTGGCAAGAAAGGCCACTACAGGAGTGAATGCAGATCTAAGCCTAAACAATCAGAGAAAGGTGAGCCTAATAAGGTTTCATTGGTTTCTAACTTTGTTGCTATGATCGCATAGGTCACAACTGTGGGGGTTGACTCTGACTGGTGGATAGACACTGGTGCGACTTGCCATGTCTGTTCTAGCAAGGAATGGTTCGTCACGTACCAGCCGATATCTGAGAAGGTTGTTATGGTGAACCAAGCCCAAGCTGAAGTTCTAGGGATCGGGACCGTGGAACTGAAACTCACTTCTGGGAACACTCTGACGCTTCAAGGTGTGAAGCATGTTCCGGCGATTGCCAAGAACCTGATCTCTGGGAGCCTGCTCTGCAACGCAGGCTTGAGGATGGACATCAATGCTGGTCAGATGGTGATGTCCAAGAAAGGAACATACTTCGGGACGACTTATCAAACCGAAGGAATGTTTAAAATTCAGCTTGTCAACCAGTTTGAAGACATTAATGCAGTTGCATTTTCTGATTATTCTCTTGAGTTGTGGCATAATAGACTTGGACATGTTTATTGTAAAAGAATTAACAAAATATCTAGTCTATGACTTATCTCCAAATGTGGGAGTAAGGTGGAGAAGTGTGAAGTGTGTGCTCAGACGAAGATCACAAGAAAACCCTTTCATCGGGTCAATCGAAGCACAGATCTTCTGGAGTTGGTGCACTCCGATATCTGTGACTTCAAACATTTCTTCACGAAGGCCGGGATGAAGTATTTCATAACCTTCATCGACGACTTCTCAAAATACGCGTTCGTCTACTTGCTCAAGACTAAAGACGAAGCCTTCGAGAAGTTCAGAGAGTTCAGGGTCGAAGCTGAACGGCAGACTGGACAACAACTCAAAAGGTTAAGAAGTGATCGAGGTGGGGAGTACAGGTCTCATGAATTCGCATCGTTCTGCAAAGAACATGGAATCATATGCGAGACTACTGCTCCATATTCTCCTCAATCCAATGGAGTAGCGGAGAGGAAGAACAGAACGTTGACAGAAATGATGAACTCAATGCTGCTAATCGTGGGTCTTCCTAAATACTACTGGGGAGAAGCTGCATTGACGGCCACTTTTATTCTAAATAGAGTGCCATATGCAACTTTGGACGTAACTCCTCATGAACTCTGGTTCAAAGTCAGACCAAACTTGAATGTCATTCGAGTGTGGGGGTGTCTGGCGTATGTGGAGCTCCCAGATCTGAAGATTCAGAAGCTAGGGACAAGGACTACGAAGGCGATCTTCTTGGGGTATGCCAAGAAGAGTGATGCTAGGAGATTTCTTGATATTGAGTCAAATCATATCATCGAATCTCGCGATGCTGAATACTTTGAAGACAAGTTTGTAAAAGATAAAAATATTGTTCTTTCGGACATTCCGAAAAATGATGTAGGTGCAAATGAGACTGAAATCTCATATGGGCCAGTAGTATAAGAAGAAGCTGTTGTTGATGAAACTACTCTTGTACCAGAACTCTCAGAGCCGTCAGCTAAGCGAGCGAGGAGACCGAAAGACTTCGGAGATGACTTTGTCACCTATCATGTGGAAGCAGATTCGCTTACCTATGATGAGGCGATAAAGACCAGAGATGCTATCTCCTGGAAGGAGGCAGTGAATGACGAGTTTGACTCTATCACCTCCAATAACACATGGGTGTTGGTAGATCTACCTGAAGGAGAAAAGCCCATCGGATGTAAATGGATCTTCAAGAAGAAGATGAAGGCAGATGGAACTATTGACAAGTTCAAGGCCAGGCTGGTAGCCAAGAGATTTTCTCAGAAACAGGGGATAGACTACTTTGACATGTACGCTCCAGTAGCTCGGATGACCACCATCAGGATGTTAATCGCTCTAGCAGCTATACATAAGTTGGTGATACATCAGATGAATGTAAAGACAGCATTCCTGAATGGGGAGCTGACCGAAAAGATTTACATGCAACAGCCATATGGATTTGTCGTCAAAGGTCTCGAAGACAAAGTCTGCAAGTTGGTGAAATTATTATATGGTTTGAAGCAAGCTCCCAAGATGTGGCATGAGAAGTTTGACAAAGTTATTTGGTCAAACGGCTACAGAGTCAGCGAGACGGACAAATGTGTTTACACAAAGTTCGCTGATGGAAGAGGAGTCATCGTTTGTCTGTACGTGGACGACATGCTAATCCTAGGTACGGATATAGGCTGTGTCACAGAGACAAAGAAGTTCCTCTCAACCAAGTTCAGTATGAAGGACTTGGGGGATGCAGATGTCATCTTGGGCATAAAGATCATCCGGACAGACACTGGAGTAGCGCTGTCACAATCTCACTACATTGAGAAGATGCTCACACGCTATAGGGATAAGGATCTTCTAGGGATCGATACGCCATACAGGTGTGATCAGAAGTTGAAGCCAAACTCAAGGGAAAGCGTCAGGCAGCTGGAGTATTCTAGCGTTATCGGAAGTTTGATGTACGCAACCACTGCCACAAGGCCTGACATAGCTTTCGCCGTGGAAATGCTGAGTCGGTTCATAAGCAACCCAGGGGTTTAGCACTGGAAAGCTGAGAAGCGGGTGATGAGATATCTCAAGAAGACTCAGACATATGCACTGCACTACAACGGATATCCGACAGTAGTGGAAGGCTTCAGTGATGCTAGCTGGTGTTCAGAGGTGGAAAGCGAGAGATCCACAGGTGGATATGTCTTTTCCTTGGGTGGAGCTGCTATATCGTAGAAGTCGAAGAAGCAGAATATACTCTCTCGTTCCTCCATGGAATCTGAATTCTATGCACTTGAAACTGCAGCAGATGAAGCAGAATGGCTTCGGGAGCTCATGTATGATCTTCCAGTGGTTGGGGCTCAGATACCGGCAATATCGATATACTGTGATAACTAAGCGACTGCGGCGGTAGCATCAAATGACCTCTTCAATGGGAAGAAGAGGACTGTGCGGTTGAAGCACAGGGCAGTACACGATCTTATCAAAAGAGGTGTAATTGCAGTGGTTGATGTTTGGAGTCAGGAGAACCTGGCAGATCCGTTCACAAAGGGCCTCAAGCGCCAGTTGGTCGATGACACAGCTTGTAAAATGGGCTTGAAGGCATTCTAATAGTGTGTCTTTGTAACCCTACCATAAAGTTTTATGCTATTAGTTCAAAGAGAAATCTACTAGGCATCTAACTTTTGGTTCAAAGGAGGATCACTGACTGGGAAACTATCAGGTAACAGTGGGTACTTGTTCTCTGAAACATGGAAGGGATACGGACCCATAACCACTGTTGTCTACTATATATTTTCTGTGAAAAAAATAGATCATGTGTAAGGGTGGCTTAAAAGCCTTAATGAGTTCTCAGGCAGAGTGAATGCCTGGTGTGCTTTACAGGAAGCACGGTAGAGCAGCACTACAAGGAGTGAAACTCCATGCTACAGTGGGGTGACTCCACCATGAGGTTCCCAGGTAGGGGTAATGCCTCGGCCTTGCAAGCAAAGTCATAGTGGCATAGCACCGCAAATAGGCAGGTAGCCTAATGCTGTATGACGTAATTAAAGAGTTGTAGACAACACTACAAAGAGGAGGATGGCCCCAAGTTACAGTGGCACGACACCACGATAAGGTACCCAGGTAGGGGTAAAGCCTCGGCATTGCAAGCCATGTCGTTGCGGCGTAACACCGCAAGGAAGCCTTAGGCTTCATGCTGAGTAGATTGGCACTACAAAGAGGCTGAGACCTCATGCTACAGTAGTATGACACTACGATGAGGTTTCCAGGTAGGGGTAATGCCTCGGCTTCAGGCCATGTCATAGCGGCGTAGCACCGCAAGGAAGCACAAGGCTTCATGCCATATCTCTTTAATAAAGAACTCAACTATAGTGTATGGAAAGAGATATCAGGCCGTCCCTTGAGGGTAAACTTGTAAACGCCCAAAATTATACACTGAAACCAGGCTGGCACAGGGCCTTTAATGTGCAGCCAGAAGCACATATAACTACACTTTGTGAGTGGAAAGAATTACAATTGTGGTGCAGAATTCAAGGCGTAGTCCATTCTTGTATCACATTGTTATTTAATCCATGCGGGAAGATTCAAGTCGTCAGCGACATCTATCCTAATGCAAAATGGACAGTTACTGTGGGCAACGCTCAACCCTGGACACATATATATGTTATGATATGTGGAGAATTGTTGGTGCTTTCTTTACATGTAGAGAGCTTGCTCTCAACATGTCTTGTAAATTTTAGTCCCACATCGGAAATGCACCATGAGTTATCTCAACATATATACTTGGGTGTGTTGTTGAGAGATGCACATGGGGTGGTGACCCTAAGGAGGGAACCATGTGGGTGATTTTACTAGGAGTTAAGAATAAGGCTCCAAGGATTAAGCATTAATTCTTTTGTCATTCTCTTGGATTAAATTCCATTTGGAGCTAACGACTCGGACTCGGGCTCATGAGGCGTAATGTGGCGTTTTGTTGGCGCACTTAGCATGTCAGCAGTCATGCGGTCTTTATGCAGCTCATGCGGCTCATGCGGTCCATGCGGCACATGTGGCCCATGCGGCTCATGCGGCTCACATATATAAATTTTAGTCCCACATCGGAAATGCACCATGAGTTATCTCAACATATATACTTGGATGTGTTGTTGAGAGATGCACATGGGGTGGCGACCCTAAGGAGGGAACCATGTGGGTGATTTTACTAGGAGGTAAGAATAAGGCTCCAAGGATTAAGCATTAATGCTTTTGTCATTCTCTTGGATTAAATTCCATTTGGAGCTAACGACTCGGACTCGGGCTCATGAGACGTAATATGACATTTTGTTGGCGCACTTAGCACGTCAGCAGTCATGCGGTCTTTATGCGGCTCATATGCGGTCATGCGGCCTCATGCGGCTCATGCGGTCCATGCGGCACATGCGGTCCATGCGGTTCATGCGGCTCATGCGGCCCATGCGGCCCATGCGGCCATACGGCACATGCGATTCATGCGGCTCATGCGGCCATGCGGCTCATGCGGCTCATGCGGCTCATGCGGCTCATGTGATCCATGCGGCCCATGCGGTCCTTGCGACCATGCGGCTCATGCGGCCATGCGGCACATGCGGTTCATGCGGCTCATGCGGCCATGCGGTCCATGCGGCCATGCGGCTCATGTGATCCATGCGGCCCATGCGGTCCTTGCGACCATGAGGCTCATGCGGCCAGGCTGCTGCTGCTGCCGCAAATAGGGCTCCGCTGACTGTACAGATTATAAGTCAGTTATGGTAAGGCTGAATCAATGCGATTAATTCAGATCCTATCTTTATGGGATTTAAATTAATTTCGTTCCTATCTTTGTGGGATTTGAATTAATCTCGTTGCTATCTTTTTGAAATTTGATTCAATCTTTCCATAACTGAAAAGACGGCTAGGGTTTCTACCCTCTCTCTATAAATACTCTCTTCTGGCCTCCTTTGTGGTAACTACGAAAATATAAGTCAGAAAAGGAGAAAGAGAGAGAGAGCTGTTGCCGCCATTGCAAGTCCATCCGAGGAGTCAGAACAGAGGTGACTTCGAACGTTTCACAAGTTCTTCAAACTTGCTGGTTCCTGGAAGCAGATCGTGTGGGGCGAATCTTGCTTTGAGCAACGGTGTTTTGACACCCCAGCATTGTTCTTCTTCTCATCTTTCTCTAGATTATTGTAACTCGTTCTGTCCCAATTGCAACACGTTTACAAGAAAGAACAAGAGATCTTCTCTTCTTTATTTTCCTTCTCCATATTGTAATCGGGTTATTTGGTATTTGTATCATCGTAGATCTTTGTTGCATCTGTTTTACCATCTTTGATCAAGCCCCGGGACTAACAATCTCAAAGCAAGATCCGTGTAGATGGAAAACATTAATGCTTCGCTCCTCCAATCGGACTTCTGCAAGTTGAAAAGTTCGATGGGGAGCATTATCAAGTCTTGAAGAGAAAGGTTTACCTAACTCTTCAACTGAAAGACATTGATCATGTTCTGTTGGAGGAAGAACCCTCTGTTCTAGACACTAAATCTACTGCCACAATCAACGCGGCTACCAAACTCCAGGCCAAGTGGAGAAGGGAAAATAGCATCTGCCGGCTTCTCATCCTTAATGCTATGGAGGATTCCCTGGCAGAATCCTACTCAAAGAAGGAACTTGCCAGAGACATATGGGAGTCTGTGGAAAATCTGTATGAAGAATACAAGAACAGGTGCAAAATGTTTGTGGTTGAAAAATATCACAAATTGCTCTTTGAGGACGAAAAGTCCATGTTGCCACAGGTGAAGGAATTTCTGAAGCTGCGTCAGAAACTGGAAGACGAAGAGATGCCCCTTCCCGACAAGTTTGTCGTCGGAGGAATCGTCTCAAAACTTCCTGCTGGATGGAGTACCTTCTATGCAAGGATGCACAGAAAGAAGCTAGACATTAGCTTGGGAGATCTACTTCAAGAGATCCATGTTGAGGACGAGATGCGTTCCCAACAGAAGGTGGACACTCTGTCCAAACAGTTGGCTAAAGCCAATCTTGTGGAGACGAGAGATCCCAAGGGGAAGCAGACGGCTTCTCATCCTAAGAAGAAGGACTTCACTAATCTGAAAGTGAAGATCCTTCATTCAAGCAACAAAAGACTAAGTCCCACGTGACTTGTTACAATTGTGGCAAGAAAGGCCACTACAGGAGTGAATGCAGATCTAAGCCTAAACAATCAGAGAAAGGTGAGCCTAATAAGGTTTCATTGGTTTCTAACTTTGTTGCTATGATCGCATAGGTCACAACTGTGGGGGTTGACTCTGACTGGTGGATAGACACTGGTGCGACTTGCCATGTCTGTTCTAGCAAGGAATGGTTCGTCACGTACCAGCCGATATCTGAGAAGGTTGTTATGGTGAACCAAGCCCAAGCTGAAGTTCTAGGGATCGGGACCGTGGAACTGAAACTCACTTCTGGGAACACTCTGACGCTTCAAGGTGTGAAGCATGTTCCGGCGATTGCCAAGAACCTGATCTCTGGGAGCCTGCTCTGCAACGCAGGCTTGAGGATGGACATCAATGCTGGTCAGATGGTGATGTCCAAGAAAGGAACATACTTCGGGACGACTTATCAAACCGAAGGAATGTTTAAAATTCAGCTTGTCAACCAGTTTGAAGACATTAATGCAGTTGCATTTTCTGATTATTCTCTTGAGTTGTGGCATAATAGACTTGGACATGTTTATTGTAAAAGAATTAACAAAATATCTAGTCTATGACTTATCTCCAAATGTGGGAGTAAGGTGGAGAAGTGTGAAGTGTGTGCTCAGACGAAGATCACAAGAAAACCCTTTCATCGGGTCAATCGAAGCACAGATCTTCTGGAGTTGGTGCACTCCGATATCTGTGACTTCAAACATTTCTTCACGAAGGCCGGGATGAAGTATTTCATAACCTTCATCGACGACTTCTCAAAATACGCGTTCGTCTACTTGCTCAAGACTAAAGACGAAGCCTTCGAGAAGTTCAGAGAGTTCAGGGTCGAAGCTGAACGGCAGACTGGACAACAACTCAAAAGGTTAAGAAGTGATCGAGGTGGGGAGTACAGGTCTCATGAATTCGCATCGTTCTGCAAAGAACATGGAATCATATGCGAGACTACTGCTCCATATTCTCCTCAATCCAATGGAGTAGCGGAGAGGAAGAACAGAACGTTGACAGAAATGATGAACTCAATGCTGCTAACCGTGGGTCTTCCTAAATACTACTGGGGAGAAGCTGCATTGACGGCCACTTTTATTCTAAATAGAGTGCCATATGCAACTTTGGACGTAACTCCTCATGAACTCTGGTTCAAAGTCAGACCAAACTTGAATGTCATTCGAGTGTGGGGGTGTCTGGCGTATGTGGAGCTCCCAGATCTGAAGATTCAGAAGCTAGGGACAAGGACTACGAAGGCGATCTTCTTGGGGTATGCCAAGAAGAGTGATGCTAGGAGATTTCTTGATATTGAGTCAAATCATATCATCGAATCTCGCGATGCTGAATACTTTGAAGACAAGTTTGCAAAAGATAAAAACATTGTTCTTTCGGACATTCCAAAAAATGATGTAGGTGCAAATGAGACTGAAATCTCATATGGGCCAGTAGTATAAGAAGAAGCTGTTGTTGATGAAACTACTCTTGTACCAGAACTCTCAGAGCCGTCAGCTAAGCGAGCGAGGAGACCGAAAGACTTCAGAGATGACTTTGTCACCTATCATGTGGAAGCAGATTCGCTTACCTATGATGAGGCGATAAAGACCAGAGATGCTATCTCCTGGAAGGAGGCAGTGAATGACGAGTTTGACTCTATCACCTCCAATAACACATGGGTGTTGGTAGATCTACCTGAAGGAGAAAAGCCCATCGGATGTAAATGGATCTTCAAGAAGAAGATGAAGGCAGATGGAACTATTGACAAGTTCAAGGCCAGGCTGGTAGCCAAGAGATTTTCTCAGAAACAGGGGATAGACTACTTTGACATGTACGCTCCAGTAGCTCGGATGACCACCATCAGGATGTTAATCGCTCTAGCAGCTATACATAAGTTGGTGATACATCAGATGAATGTAAAGACAGCATTCCTGAATGGGGAGCTGACCGAAAAGATTTACATGCAACAGCCATATGGATTTGTCGTCAAAGGTCTCGAAGACAAAGTCTGCAAGTTGGTGAAATTATTATATGGTTTGAAGCAAGCTCCCAAGATGTGGCATGAGAAGTTTGACAAAGTTATTAGGTCAAACGGCTACAGAGTCAGCGAGACGGACAAATGTGTTTACCAAAGTTCGCTGATGGAAGAGGAGTCATCGTTTGTCTGTACGTGGACGACATGCTAATCCTAGGTACGGATATAGGCTGTGTCACAGAGACAAAGAAGTTCCTCTCAACCAAGTTCAGTATGAAGGACTTGGGGGATGCAGATGTCATCTTGGGCATAAAGATCATCCGGACAGACACTGGAGTAGCGCTGTCACAATCTCACTACATTGAGAAGATGCTCACACGCTATAGGTATAAGGATCTTCTAGGGATCGATACGCCATACAGGTGTGATCAGAAGTTGAAGCCAAACTCAAGGGAAAGCGTCAGGCAGCTGGAGTATTCTAGCGTTATCGGAAGTTTGATGTACGCAACCACTGCCACAAGGCCTGACATAGCTTTCGCCGTGGAAATGCTGAGTCGGTTCATAAGCAACCCAGGGGTTTAGCACTGGAAAGCTGAGAAGCGGGTGATGAGATATCTCAAGAAGACTCAGACATATGCACTGCACTACAACGGATATCCGACAGTAGTGGAAGGCTTCAGTGATGCTAGCTGGTGTTCAGAGGTGGAAAGCGAGAGATCCACAGGTGGATATGTCTTTTCCTTGGGTGGAGCTGCTATATCGTAGAAGTCGAAGAAGCAGAATATACTCTCTCGTTCCTCCATGGAATCTGAATTCTATGCACTTGAAACTGCAGCAGATGAAGCAGAATGGCTTCGGGAGCTCATGTATGATCTTCCAGTGGTTGGGGCTCAGATACCGGCAATATCGATATACTGTGATAACTAAGCGACTGCGGCGGTAGCATCAAATGACCTCTTCAATGGGAAGAAGAGGACTGTGCGGTTGAAGCACAGGGCAGTACACGATCTTATCAAAAGAGGTATAATTGCAGTGGTTGATGTTTGGAGTCAGGAGAACCTGGCAGATCCGTTCACAAAGGGCCTCAAGCGCCAGTTGGTCGATGACACAGCTTGTAAAATGGGCTTGAAGGCATTCTGATAGTGTGTCTTTGTAACCCTACCATAAAGTTTTATGCTATTAGTTCAAAGAGAAATCTACTAGGCATCTAACTTTTGGTTCAAAGGAGGATCACTGACTGGGAAACTATCAGGTAACAGTGGGTACTTGTTCTCTGGAACATGGAAGGGATACGGACCCATAACCGTACCTTATCGTGGTGTCGTGCCACTGTAACTTGGGGCCATCCTCCCCTTTGTAGTGTTGTCTACAACTCTTTAATTACGTCATACAGCATTAGGCTACCTGCCTATTTGCGGTGCTATGCCACTATGACTTTGCTTGCAAGGCCGAGGCATTACCCCTACCTGGGAACCTCATGGTGGAGTCACCCCACTGTAGCATGGAGTTTCACTCCTTGTAGTGCTGCTCTACCGTGCTTCCTGTAAAGCACACCAGGCATTCACTCTGCCTGAGAACTCATTAAGGCTTTTAAGCCACCCTTACACATGATCTATTTTTTTCACAGAAAATATATAGTAGACAAAGAGGCTGAGACCTCATGCTACAGTAGTATGACACTACGATGAGGTTTCCAGGTAGGGGTAATGCCTCGGCTTCAGGCCATGTCATAGCGGCGTAGCACCGCAAGGAAGCACAAGGCTTCATGCCATATCTCTTTAATAAAGAACTCACCTATAGTGTATGGAAAGAGATATCAGGCCGTCTCTTGAGGGTAAACTTGTAAACGCCCAAAATTATACACTGAAACCAGGCTGTCACAGGGCCTTTAATGTGCAGCCAGAAGCACATATAACTACACTTTGTGAGTGGAAAGAATTACAATTGTGGTGCAGAATTCAAGGCGTAGTCCATTCTTGTATCACATTGTTATTTAATCCATGCGGGAAGATTCAAGTCGTCAGCGACATCTATCCTAATGCAAAATGGACAGTTACTGTGGGCAACGCTCAACCCTGGACACATATATATGTTATGATATGTGGAGAATTGTTGGTGCTTTCTTTACATGGAGAGAGCTTGCTCTCAACATGCCTTGTAAATTTTAGTCCCACATCGAAAATGCACCATGAGTTATCTCAACATATATACTTGGGTGAGTTGTTGAGAGATGCACATGGGGTGGTGACCCTAAGGAGGGAACCATGTGGGTGATTTTACTAGGAGTTAAGAATAAGGCTCCAAGGATTAAGCATTAATTCTTTTGTCATTCTCTTGGATTAAATTCCATTTGGAGCTAACGACTCGGACTCGGGCTCATGGGCTCATGAGGCGTAATGTGGCGTTTTGTTGGCGCACTTAGCATGTCAGCAGTCATGCGGTCTTTATGCAGCTCATGCGGCTCATGCGGTCCATGCGGCACATGTGGCCCATGCGGCTCATGCGGCTCACATATATAAATTTTAGTCCCACATCGGAAATGCACCATGAGTTATCTCAACATATATACTTGGATGTGTTGTTGAGAGATGCACATGGGGTGGCGACCCTAAGGAGGGAACCATGTGGGTGATTTTACTAGGAGGTAAGAATAAGGCTCCAAGGATTAAGCATTAATGCTTTTGTCATTCTCTTGGATTAAATTCCATTTGGAGCTAACGACTCGGACTCGGGCTCATGAGACGTAATATGACATTTTGTTGGCGCACTTAGCACGTCAGCAATCATGCGGTCTTTATGCGGCTCATATGCGGTCATGCGACCTCATGCGGCTCATGCGGTCCATGCGGCACATGCGGTCCATGCGGTTCATGCGGCTCATGCGGCCCATGCGGTCCATGCGGCCCATGCGGCCATACGGCACATGCGATTCATGCGGCTCATGCGGCCATGCGGCTCATGCGGCTCATGTGATCCATGCGGCCCATGCGGTCCTTGCGACCATGCGGCTCATGCGGCCATGCGGCACATGCGGTTCATGCGGCTCATGCGGCCATGCGGTCCATGCGGCCATGCGGCTCATGTGATCCATGCGGCCCATGCGGTCCTTGCGACCATGAGGCTCATGCGGCCAGGCTGCTGCTGCTGCCGCAAATAGGGCTCCGCTGACTGTACAGATTATAAGTCAGTTATGGTAAGGCTGAATCAATGCGATTAATTCAGATCCTATCTTTATGGGATTTAAATTAATTTCGTTCCTATCTTTGTGGGATTTGAATTAATCTCGTTGCTATCTTTTTGAAATTTGATTCAATCTTTCCATAACTGAAGAGACGGCTAGGGTTTCCACCCTCTCTCTATAAATACTCTCTTCTGGCCTCCTTTGTGGTAACTACGAAAATATAAGTCAGAAAAGGAGAAAGAGAGAGAGAGCTGTTGCCGCCATTGCAAGTCCATCCGAGGAGTCAGAACAGAGGTGACTTCGAACGTTTCACAAGTTCTTCAAACTTGCTGGTTCCTGGAAGCAGATCGTGTGGGGCGAATCTTGCTTTGAGCAATGGTGTTTTGACACCCCAGCATTGTTCTTCTTCTCATCTTTCTCTAGATTATTGTAACTCGTTCTGTCCCAATTGCAACACGTTTACAAGGAAGAACAAGAGATCTTCTCTTCTTTATTTTCCTTCTCCATATTGTAATCGGGTTATTTGGTATTTGTATCATCGTAGATCTTTGTTGCATCTGTTTTACCATCTTTGATCAAGCCCCGGGACTAACAATCTCAAAGCAAGATCCGTGTAGATGGAAAACATTAATGCTTCGCTCCTCCAATCGGACTTCTGCAAGTTGAAAAGTTCGATGGGGAGCATTATCAAGTCTTGAAGAGAAAGGTTTACCTAACTCTTCAACTGAAAGATATTGATCATGTTCTGTTGGAGGAAGAACCCTCTGTTCTAGACACTAAATCTACTGCCACAATCAACGCGGCTACCAAACTCCAGGCCAAGTGGAGAAGGGAAAATAGCATCTGCAGGCTTCTCATCCTTAATGCTATGGAGGATTCCCTGGCAGAATCCTACTCAAAGAAGGAACTTGCCAGAGACATATGGGAGTCTGTGGAAAATCTGTATGAAGAATACAAGAACAGGTGCAAAATGTTTGTGGTTGAAAAATATCACAAATTGCTCTTTGAGGACGAAAAGTCCATGTTGCCACAGGTGAAGGAATTTCTGAAGCTGCGTCAGAAACTGGAAGACGAAGAGATGCCCCTTCCCGACAAGTTTGTCGTCGGAGGAATCGTCTCAAAACTTCCTGCTGGATGGAGTACCTTCTATGCAAGGATGCACAGAAAGAAGCTAGACATTAGCTTGGGAGATCTACTTCAAGAGATCCATGTTGAGGACGAGATGCGTTCCCAACAGAAGGTGGACACTCTGTCCAAACAGTTGGCTAAAGCCAATCTTGTGGAGACGAGAGATCCCAAGGGGAAGCAGACGGCTTCTCATCCTAAGAAGAAGGACTTCACTAATCTGAAAGTGAAGATCCTTCATTCAAGCAACAAAAGACTAAGTCCCACGTGACTTGTTACAATTGTGGCAAGAAAGGCCACTACAGGAGTGAATGCAGATCTAAGCCTAAACAATCAGAGAAAGGTGAGCCTAATAAGGTTTCATTGGTTTCTAACTTTGTTGCTATGATCGCATAGGTCACAACTGTGGGGGTTGACTCTGACTGGTGGATAGACACTGGTGCGACTTGCCATGTCTGTTCTAGCAAGGAA
The DNA here is from genome assembly GCA_029216955.1 of Iris pallida. Taxonomy (NCBI): domain Eukaryota; kingdom Viridiplantae; phylum Streptophyta; class Magnoliopsida; order Asparagales; family Iridaceae; genus Iris; species Iris pallida. The sequence goes on from JANAVB010034417.1 coordinate 18,152,245, forward strand.
TGGTTCGTCACGTACCAGCCGATATCTGAGAAGGTTGTTATGGTGAACCAAGCCCAAGCTGAAGTTCTAGGGATCGGGACCGTGGAACTGAAACTCACTTCTGGGAACACTCTGACGCTTCAAGGTGTGAAGCATGTTCCGGCGATTGCCAAGAACCTGATCTCTGGGAGCCTGCTCTGCAACGCAGGCTTGAGGATGGACATCAATGCTGGTCAGATGGTGATGTCCAAGAAAGGAACATACTTCGGGACGACTTATCAAACCGAAGGAATGTTTAAAATTCAGCTTGTCAACCAGTTTGAAGACATTAATGCAGTTGCATTTTCTGATTATTCTCTTGAGTTGTGGCATAATAGACTTGGACATGTTTATTGTAAAAGAATTAACAAAATATCTAGTCTATGACTTATCTCCAAATGTGGGAGTAAGGTGGAGAAGTGTGAAGTGTGTGCTCAGACGAAGATCACAAGAAAACCCTTTCATCGGGTCAATCGAAGCACAGATCTTCTGGAGTTGGTGCACTCCGATATCTGTGACTTCAAACATTTCTTCACGAAGGCCGGGATGAAGTATTGCATAACCTTCATCGACGACTTCTCAAAATACGCGTTCGTCTACTTGCTCAAGACTAAAGACGAAGCCTTCGAGAAGTTCAGAGAGTTCAGGGTCGAAGCTGAACGGCAGACTGGACAACAACTCAAAAGGTTAAGAAGTGATCGAGGTGGGGAGTACAGGTCTCATGAATTCGCATCGTTCTGCAAAGAACATGGAATCATATGCGAGACTACTGCTCCATATTCTCCTCAATCCAATGGAGTAGCGGAGAGGAAGAACAGAACGTTGACAGAAATGATGAACTCAATGCTGCTAACCGTGGGTCTTCCTAAATACTACTGGGGAGAAGCTGCATTGACGGCCACTTTTATTCTAAATAGAGTGCCATATGCAACTTTGGACGTAACTCCTCATGAACTCTGGTTCAAAGTCAGACCAAACTTGAATGTCATTCGAGTGTGGGGGTGTCTGGCGTATGTGGAGCTCCCAGATCTGAAGATTCAGAAGCTAGGGACAAGGACTACGAAGGCGATCTTCTTGGGGTATGCCAAGAAGAGTGATGCTAGGAGATTTCTTGATATTGAGTCAAATCATATCATCGAATCTCGCGATGCTGAATACTTTGAAGACAAGTTTGCAAAAGATAAAAACATTGTTCTTTCGGACATTCCGAAAAATGATGTAGGTGCAAATGAGACTGAAATCTCATATGGGCCAGTAGTATAAGAAGAAGCTGTTGTTGATGAAACTACTCTTGTACCAGAACTCTCAGAGCCGTCAGCTAAGCGAGCGAGGCGACCGAAAGACTTCGGAGATGACTTTGTCACCTATCATGTGGAAGCAGATTCGCTTACCTATGATGAGGCGATAAAGACCAGAGATGCTATCTCCTGGAAGGAGGCAGTGAATGACGAGTTTGACTCTATCACCTCCAATAACACATGGGTGTTGGTAGATCTACCTGAAGGAGAAAAGCCCATCGGATGTAAATGGATCTTCAAGAAGAAGATGAAGGCAGATGGAACTATTGACAAGTTCAAGGCCAGGCTGGTAGCCAAGAGATTTTCTCAGAAACAGGGGATAGACTACTTTGACATGTACGCTCCAGTAGCTCGGATGACCACCATCAGGATGTTAATCGCTCTAGCAGCTATACATAAGTTGGTGATACATCAGATGAATGTAAAGACAGCATTCCTGAATGGGGAGCTGACCGAAAATGTACCATGAGTTATCTTCTGTTGGTGCTTTCTTTACATGTAGAGAGCTTGCTCTCAACATGTCTTGTAAATTTTAGTCCCACATCGGAAATGCACCATGAGTTATCTCAACATATATACTTGGGTGTGTTGTTGAGAGATGCACATGGGGTGGTGACCCTAAGGAGGGAACCATGTGGGTGATTTTACTAGGAGTTAAGAATAAGGCTCCAAGGATTAAGCATTAATTCTTTTGTCATTCTCTTGGATTAAATTCCATTTGGAGCTAACGACTCGGACTCGGGCTCATGGGCTCATGAGGCGTAATGTGGCGTTTTGTTGGCGCACTTAGCATGTCAGCAGTCATGCGGTCTTTATGCAGCTCATGCGGCTCATGCGGTCCATGCGGCACATGTGGCCCATGCGGCTCATGCGGCTCACATATATAAATTTTAGTCCCACATCGGAAATGCACCATGAGTTATCTCAACATATATACTTGGATGTGTTGTTGAGAGATGCACATGGGGTGGCGACCCTAAGGAGGGAACCATGTGGGTGATTTTACTAGGAGGTAAGAATAAGGCTCCAAGGATTAAGCATTAATGCTTTTGTCATTCTCTTGGATTAAATTCCATTTGGAGCTAACGACTCGGACTCGGGCTCATGAGACGTAATATGACATTTTGTTGGCGCACTTAGCACGTCAGCAGTCATGCGGTCTTTATGCGGCTCATATGCGGTCATGCGGCCTCATGCGGCTCATGCGGTGCTTTCTTTACATGTAGAGAGCTTGCTCTCAACATGTCTTGTAAATTTTAGTCCCACATCGGAAATGCACCATGAGTTATCTTAACATATATATTTGGATGTGTTGTTGAGAGATGCACATGGGGTGGTGACCCTAAAGAGGGAACCATGTGGGTAATTTTACTAGGAGGTAAGAATAAGGCTCCAAGGATTAAGCATTAATGCTTTTGTCATTCTCTTGGATTAAATTCCATTTGGAGCTAAGCGACTCGGACTCGGACTCGGGCTCATGGGCTCATGAGGCGTAATGTGGCATTTTTTTGGCGTACTTTGCACTTAGCACATCAGCAGTCATACGGTCTTTATGCGGCTCATATGCGGCCATGCGGTCTTATGCGGCATGCGGCTCATATGCGGCCTCATGCGGCTCATGCGGTCCATGCGGCCATGCGGCTCATGCGGCCATGCGGCACATACGGTCCATACGGCTCATGCGACCATACGGCTCATGCGGCTCATGCGGCCATACGGCACATGCGGTCCATGCGGCTCATGCAGCTCATGCGGCCATGCGGCACATGCGGTTCATGTGGCTCATGCGGCTCATGCGGTCTATGCGGCCCATGCGGTCCATGCGGCCATGCGGCTCATGTGATCCATGCGGTCCTTGTGGCCATGAGGCTCATGCGGCCAGGCTGCTGTTGCCGCATGGAGGGATCCGATGACTGTGCAGATTACAAGTCAGTTATGGTAAGGCTGAATCAATGCGATTAATTCAGATCCTATCTTTGTGGGATTTGAATTAATTTCGTACCTATCTTTGTGGGATTTGAATTAATCTCGTTGCTATCTTTTTGGAATTTGATTCAATCTTTCCATAACTGAAGAGGCGACTACGGTTTTCACCCTCTCTCTATAAATACTCTCTTCTAGCCTCCTTTGTGGTAACTACGAAAATATAAGTCAGAAAAGGAGAAAGAGAGAGAGAGTTGCTGCCGCCATTGCAAGTCCATCCGAGGAGTCAGAACATAGGTGACTTCGAGCGTTCCACAAGTTCTTCAAACTTGCTGGTTCCTAGAAGCAGATCATGTAGGGCGAATCTTGCTTTGAGCAACGGTGTTTTGACACCCCAGCATTTTCTTTTTCTCATCTCTCTATAGATTATTGTAACTCGTTCTGTCCCAATTGCAACACATTTACAAGGAAGAACGAGAGATCTTCTCTTCTTTATTTTCCTCCTCCATATTGTAATCGAATTATTTGGTATTTGTATCATCGTATATCTTTGTTGCATCTGTTTTACCATCTTTGATCAAGCCCCGGGACTAACATCATATTATAAGAAATCGAAACCGTAAGAGCTTGATCAAATGAGTCTATCTTGTTGATAGTACAATCATTTTTGGCCATGACCCAGATGTTCCCCTTGTCATTAGCAATAGATGAGTGAAAACCCAATTTCAACTAATACGATGTTAGTTGCTACACCGAGACCTTAGGTTCTATAATGGCCAAAAGAACAATCTTGTGCACCCTTACTAGGGTTTTCAGTCTTTTAAGAGTCATGCTATTCGCCACACACTAATGTTCCAAGTTAGATACTTAAACATTAGAGGAGGATGTATTACCAGTTGATGATGTGTTTGCTGCCGAACGAGTGAGTCGATCCGAGGGCTCCACAGTCTTCTTTTGTTTCTGGCCTTTGTTTGTCGTGGTTTCATTTTGTACAGCCATGCCTGAGACCTCCTTAGCCTGTCTAGCCACTTCTTCAACTTTATTTGCCCAACTTGTAGATCTTTGGGGTTCCACCTCTCCTTCCTCTAAGTGATTATTAGGAATAATAGTATCCTCCCCACGAGTTAACTCCTCTTTATTATCAGGAGAGTCTGTTGGTCTTTTTGCTTTAGAAACTAGAAAGATAGTCCTATATTGGAAAAACCAAATGGGTGGAATCTCTATATAAAACTTTACTTGTGTTGAGAGATCACATGAAGTATGGAAAGGCACATGGGTGCCATGTGGGGGCATTTTTCAAGTGAAAAGAAGGCCAAACCAACAAAGAAGCATTAGTGCTTTTTGTCATGCTCATGGGATAATTCCCTTATGGAGCTAAGCCCCAAAGGGGCTTAGCGACTCGGGCTTAAGGGCGCAAAGTGACACTTTGTTGGCGAGTCACATACGTAGTGGCTGCGTTAGGGCATGCAGGTGGCAGCGCAGTGGCACGTAATAGCTGCACAGGGGCGCGCAGGAGCTGCAGCATTGCTGTGCTGTTGTGTACTGCGCGCTTGCGCTGCTGCACGTTTGTGCGGTTGTGCTGCTTCGCAGCTAAGCGTGCAGGCTGAAGGGCTAAGTATGCTTAAGGGCACATGCGGCTAATGATGTGGCTGATTGGAAAGATTTAAGTGGTTATAGAAAGATTGAGTAAACTGTTCAGATCCGGTTTCTATGAGATTTGAATTTAATTCATTCAATTTTTTCCATTATTCGCTCCTATCCTTTTGCAATCAGTTACGACCAGGATTAGGATTAGGGTTTCGGCCCTTCTCTTAAATACTCTTTTCACGCCTTCATTAAAGACTTATGCTAAAATAAAGAGACGAAAAGAGTTGTGCCACTGCTACCTTTGGAGTTCTTCGAGTTCGTGAAAGAAGGTAACTTCGAGCACTCCAGAAGTTCTTTCGAACTTAATGGTTCCTAGGAGCATATCGCAATAGGGCGAATCTTGCTTTGAGCAACGGTGATCTTTATCACCCCAGCAAAGTCATGACATCAACTTCGGTTGAGAACGAGTATTTATCTTCGTTGCATCAACTCCGGTTGAGAATGATTATTCATCTATGTTGCATCAACTTCGGTTGAGAATGATCAACAGAATTAAGGTGATATATATTTTGCCTGCTAATTTGCTTTTATCCATCTCACTCTTTTTAAGAGATCAAGATTTCCATCAAACGACCTATTTCAGGAATAACAATCTCAAAGCAAGATTCAGATCTGATGGAGAACAATCGTGCACAACTTCTCGATACAGGTTCTAAACTTGAGAAGTTTGTCGGGGAGCACTTTAACGTTTGGAAGTGAAAGGTCAGCCTCAATCTTCAACTCATATGTGTCGACTATGTATTAACAGATCCTAAGCATGTGATTCTAGAGGGTGAAAATGCTCGAAGGGTTGCTGAAGTTACGGCTTTGCAGTCAAAGTGGAGGCGGGATAACAACCTATGCAAGTTGTTGATCCAAAACTCATTGGAGGACTCTATCGTGGTCAATACAATGGATGTCTGGGAGTCTATAGAGAATCTCTACAAGGAAGATAAGAACATAAATAAGATCTACGTGACCAAAAAGGTCTGGAGGATGCGATTTGAGGACGACAAAACCATGTTGCCTAAAGTCAAGAAGTTCCTTAAGTTACGTCAGAAGCTGGCAGATGACGGCATGCCCTTAGTCGATGATTTAGTCATCAGAGATATTGTCGCCAAGTTCCCACCTGGGTGGAGCAACTTTATCGCGGACATAAACCGCAAGAAGATGGAAGTAGATCTGGAATGCCTCTTGCACTGGATACAATTGAAGACGAGTTGAGGGCTTAACTCAAAGTGGATGCCTTGTCCAAACAGATGGCTAAGGAGAACTTGGTACAAGTAAGAAATTCTAAAGGAAAGCAGAATGCTCACTACCAAAAGAAGAAAGACGTTCATCATCTGAAGGTGAAGTCGGCTTAGTTCAAGCCCAAGGCCAAAGAACCTTGGACTTGTTTCAAGTGTGACAAGAAAGACCATTGGAAGAGGGACTGTAAAGAAAAACCAAAATAAAAGGAGCATGGAGAGGCTAACATTGTTTCTACGATTGCGCAAGTTGACTCAGCTGGGATTGACATAGACTGGTGGATAGATACTGGGGCCTCGTGTCATGTTGGCTCAAAGAAGGAGTGGTTCACCACGTACCAACCTATTTCTGAGAAGGTTATAGTGGCGAACCAGACACAAGCTAAACTACAAGGGATCGGGACGGTGGTATTGCAATTGACTTGGAAAAAGTCTCTGATGCTTGAAAAAGTGAAGCACGTACCTGCTATAGCCAAGAACCTGGTTATTCTCTTGAGTTAGTGAATGCAGTTTCTTCTTCTGGTTATTCTCTTGAGTTATGGCATATTAGACTAGGATATTTCATTGTAAAAGAATAAACAAGATGTCTAATCTAGGGTTTATCTCTAAATATGGGGGTAAGGAGTTGGAGAAGTGTGAGGTCTGTGCGTAGACAAAGATCACAAGAAAACCATTCAAACGGGAAAACCGAAGTACAGTCTTCTGGAGTTGGTACACTCAGATATCTGTGACTTTAAGCAGTTCTCCACAAAGGCCGAGATGAAGTATTTCATTACTTTCATCGACGACTTCTCACAGTACGCATTCGTTTATCAGCTCAAGTCTAAACATGAATCGTTTGAGAAGTTTAAGGACTTCAAGGCTAAAGTTGAGCGTCAAACCCGACAACAACTCAAGAGACTCAGAAGTGATTGAGGTGGCGAGTATAGGTCTCATGTATTCGTATCGTTCTGTAGAGAACATAGAATTATCAACTAGAAAACTGCTCCATACTCTCCTCAATCAAATGGTGTTGCAAAAAAGAAGAATGGAACGTTAACAGAGATGATGAACTCAATGCTGTTGAATGCGGGTCTTCTAAATTGCTTTTAGGGTGAAGCAATACTTACGGCTATGTTCATATTGAACAAAGTGCCACATTTATATTGAATAAAGTACCACATACAACTTCGGAAGTCACTCGTCAAGAACTCTGGTTCAAGGTCAGAACCAACTTGAATGTCATTCGAGTGTGGAAGTGTCTTGCATATGTTAAGCTTTCGGATTTGAAGATTCAGAAGCTAGAAACAAGGACTACGAAGACTATATTCTTGGGTTATGCTAATAAGAGTGATGCTCGAAGGTTCCTTGATATTGAGTTAAATCATATCATTGAATCTCGCGATGCAAAATTCTTTGAAGATAAATTTGCTAGGCACAAGAAAATTATTCTTGTGGACATTCGGGAGAACAATATGATTGCACAGGACGCTCAAGTTCCTTACGAAGAGATAGTCCAAGAAGATGTTGTTGCTGCAGAAACAACTGTTGAATCAGACCTCGCAGAACCTATATCTAAGAGAGTGAGGAGACGGAAGGACTTCGAAGAGGATTTTGTCACCTATCATGTGGAAACAGACCCACTTATCTATGATAAGGCAATGAAGACCAGAGATGCTGTCTTCTGGATAGAGGTTATTAATGATGAATACGACTCGATAACCTCCAAAAACACATGGGTGTTGGTCGATCTGCCTGTAGGAGAAAAACCAAACGGATGTAAATGGATCTTCAAGAAGAATATAAAGGCCGATGGAACTGTTGACAAGTTCAAGGCAAGGTTAGTTGCCAAGGGGTTTTTTCAGAAGTAGAAGATCAATTATTTCGATACATATGCTCCATTAGCTCGGATGACGACCGTCAGGATGTTGATTGCTCTGAGTACAATTCACAAGCTGGTAATTCATCAGATGGATGTTAAGACCGCTTTTTTGAATGGTGAATTGACCGAAGGGATCTATATGCAACAGCCAAAAGGATCAATCATCAAGGACATCGAAGACAAAGTCTGTAAGTTGGTAAAATCTCTATATGGTCTGAAGCAAGCTCCCAAGATATGGCATAAAAAGTTTGATTAAGTCACAAGATCAAACAGCTATAGGGTCAGCGAGACGGACAAATGTGTGTACACAAAGTGCGCTAATGGGAGAGGAGTTATCATTTGTCTATACATGGATGACATACTGATCTTGGGTACAATTCTAGCAAGTGTCACTGAGACAAAGAAGTTTATCTTATCTAAGTTCAGTATGAAGGACTTAGAAAAAGCTGATATTATCCTGGGGATAAAGATCATCCGGATGAAAACTGGAGTGGCATTACTACAGTCTCATTACATTGAGAAGATACTCACATGCTATGTGTATTAGGATCTTCCAGGGATCGATATGTCATATAGGTGTGATAAGAAGCTGAAGCCAAATCCAAGGAAAAGTGTCAGACAGTTAGAGTACTCAAGCGTCATCGAGAGTTTGACGTATGCGACTACTGCCATAAGGCCTGACATAGCTTTTGTCGTAGGGATGCTAAGTCGATTCACGAGCAATCCAGATCTGGAGCACTAGAAAACTGTGAAGAGGGTTATAAGATACCTCAAAAGGAATCAGAATTATGCATTGTACTACTACAGAGATCCAAAAGTAATAGAGGGCTTCAGTGATGCAAGCTTGTGCTAAGAAGTAGAGTGTGAAAGGTCTACAGGAGGATATATTTTCTCCATGGATGGAGCTTCTATATCGTGGAAGTCGAAGAAGCAGACTATGTTGTCTCACTCTTCTATTGAATCTGAGTTCTATGTACTGGCGGTTGCACCGGATGAAGTTGAATGGCTTTGGGAGCTCAAGTATCATCTTCCAATAGTTGGTGCGTAGATATTGGCGGTACCGATATACTGCGACAACTAGGTGACTGCAGCGGTGGCATCGAATGACCTCTTCAATGGCAAAAAGAGGATTGTACGTCTAAGGCACAGAGCGGTAAATGATCTTATTAAAATTGGAGTCATTGCCGTAGTAGATGTTTGGAGTCAGAAGAATCTAGCAGATCCATTCACCAAAGGTCTCAAGCGCCAGCTGGTTGAAGACACAGCAGGTAAGATGGGCTTGAAGACACTCTGATATTATGTCTTTGTAATTCTACTATAAAATTTTATGCTTTTCGTTCAAAGAAAAATCTACTAGGCATCTAACTTTTAGTTCAAAGTAATACCATTGACTAAAAGAATATCAGGAGTAGTAGGCAACCCTTTGGGATGTTACGGGGTTATTAACCCAGAACTACTATTGTCTACTGATTATTAATTACAAAGAATAAAGTCCTGTGGAAGGATGGCTTGGAAGCCTTAATGAGTTCTTGGCATCTGGGAAGTACTCTATGCTATTGTGGGGTGACACCACATGAGGTACCTAGTGAGGGTAAAGCCTCAGCTTCGGGCCAAATAACAGCGGCGTATCACCGCATATAGGCAAGAGGGCCTAATGCTGTATAATAAAGAGTGGTAGACAGCACTACAAAGAGGCTGTACCTTATGTTACGGTGGATGACAACACATGAGGCAGTGTATCGTCTTTGTAAGTCAGGTCACGGTGGCATAACACCGCAAAGAAGCAAAAGGCTTCATGTTGGGTAATTTGGCACTACAAAGAGACTGGACCTCATGCTACAGGTGGTACGACACCACATGAGGTAGTACCTCGACCTTGGGCTATGTCATATTGGTGTAGCACCGCAAGAAAGCAAAAGGCTTTATGCCAAAGACTCTTTGAAAGAACTCACCTAAAGTGTATGGATAGAGATGTAGGCCGTCTCTTGAGGGAAATCTTGTGGACACCCAAGATACATACACCAAAACTTGGCTGGCATAAGGCCTTTAATATACAGCCAGAATCGCAGTTGATGTCATTATGTGAGTGAGAAGAATTGCAGTTATGGTACAGAATTCAAGGCTTAGTCCATTCTTGTATCATGATGTCATTTAACACATGCGGGAAGAAGTCGTAGCAACACCTATCCTAATGTATGATGGTCACTATGGGTAACGCTCAACCTATATATAGAGATATGTGGAGGAATTGTTGGTGTTTTTGCTTGTTGTTGGTAGTATTTTGCTTTAGAAACTAGAAAGATAGTCCCACATCGAAAAAACCAAATGGATGGTATCTCTATATAAAGCTTTGCTTGTATTGAGAGATCACATAAAGTGTGAAGAGAAACATGGATGCCATGTGGGGGCATTTTTCTAGTGGAAAGAAGGCTAAACCAATAAAGAAGTATTAATGCTTTTTGTCATGCGCATGGGATAATTTTCTTCGTACTTTGTTGGCGCACTTTGCACTTAGCATGTCAGCATCGGCGTAAGGCACCTTGTGCACAGTTGATGCGCTCGTGCGCTAGTCTCTACACGAGTCACATGTGCAGTGGCGCACAGTGGCTGCACATGGGCACGCTGGTAGCATGCACAGATGCTGTGCAGTGGCACGCAGTGGCTATACAAGGGCGTACAGGTGGCACGTCGTGGCTGTACAAGGGCACACAGGAGCTGCTGTACTATTGTGCGCTATGCGCTTGTACTGTTGTACGGTTGTGTGACTGTGCTACTTTACACCTACGCGCGCAGGCTGACGGGCTAAGTGAGCTTAAGGGCGCAAGCGGCTAATGATGTGGCTGGTTGGAAGATTTGAGCGGTTATAGAAAGATTGAGTTAATTGATCAGATCGATTTCTGTGGGATGTGAATTTAATTCATTCAAATCTTTCTATTATTTGCTCCTATCTTTTTACAATCAGTTACGGCCAGGATAAGGATTAGGGTTTCGGCCATTCTCTATAAATACTCTTTTCGTGCCTTCATTAGAGACCTACACTAAAATTAAGAGACGAAGAGAGTTGTGTCGCCACTGCCATTGGAGTTCTTCGAGTTCGTGAAAGGAGGTGACAGCGAGCATTCCAGGAGTTCTTTCAAACTTGCTGGTTCCTGGTATTAGATCGCAATAGGACAAATCTTACTTTAAGCAACGATGATCTTTATCACCTAGAAAAATCATTGTATCAACTTCGATTGAGAACGAGTATTCATCTTCGTTGATCAACTCTGGTTGAGAACGATTATTCATCTTTGTTGCATCAACCCCAGTTAAGAATGATCAGCAGAATTGTGGTGATCTATATTTCTCCTGCTAAGTTTTTTTATCCATCTCACTCTTTCTAAAAGATCGAGATTCCAATCTAACGATCTGTTTTAGGAATAACAGAGTCCACATTAGTTTCAGTAGTCTTATCCACAACCATCAACTCTCAATTAGGCAAAGCACTCATGACAATTCCTTCTACCGAGGCATTAGAAGTAAAATGCAAAGCGAAAGCCAGCGGATCCTTAGAAGTCATATCAGTTGAAGCAGCCAACGTAGGAGAGACTTGCTGAGTATTATCTATTGGTTCCTCATGAGGGACCTCTTCAATATATGTCCTATCAGAAATAGTTTGAGCTTGTGTAGCCCCGAAATTCACAGGCTCTTTAATAACTCCACTTCCTTGCCCTACTTCTCTTTGAAGAATGTGAGTGACAACAGGCACCACCTCTTTTTACTACATGTCCAGTGAGGTAGTAGCTTTGTCAGCAACCGCCACACGCTTCTCCTTATTAATAAGTTTACAAGCAGCAATAGCATGACCTTGATGTTTACTGTGATTGCGGAACTATGGGGTATATTTATAATCCACTTGTTGCCAAAAACTCCTATCATAGGGCAAATTAATGCGTATACGATTTTGAAGTGGTTTACGAGCATCAACCTCCACAAAAATTCGAGCCAAACTTGGCCTAGATAGCTCCACGGTCTCTTTATCAATTCTAAGGGGGGTACCAATGGCTGAACAAATAGCAAATAAAGATTCCTTAGCATAAAGATGATAAGGGAGATCTGGAAGAGTTATCCAAACTGGTATAATAGAAGATTCTGTCGATGATGAGAAGTCTGGATCCTATTTAAAATATGCATAGGAGCTCTCGCGATGAACCACGTGTCCTTAGACCGTAGTCGAAGGTAATCATCTTCGTTTGACGTCCTGATAAGGATATGGTTCATGTCGATGACTCCAGCTTTAATATCTCCATTAAACTCGAACCCCGACAATGCCTTGCAGATCACATCTATAGGCGGCTTAGCATGGAAAAATTTCCCAATAAGAGCATATTTAATAGGAGCCATCGGTGCATTTCCATCTTCCTCCAAAAAGCTAATGGCAGGAGCACCTTTGGAGGACGAAATATACGACGCAGTTATCCGAAGGTTTCAGGAAGGCCGCCTCCAACAATGGTGGTTGCAAAAGTTTTAGAAGCCATAGCCCAAGGCTGGGAGGGACAAACACAGGAAAAACTGGCCATCCGGACGGATCAGTCAGCCTTAGGGAGACGCCGGCCCAGTGATAGGCCAAGCCGGAGTCGGTGGAAGAAAGATCGGGAGGCGGCATTAGGGTTATATATGTTGGTGCTTTTCTTTAGATGGAGAGAGCTAGATCTCAACATGCCTTGTAAAATTTTAGTATCACATCGGAAATGTACCATGAGTTATCTCAACATATATACTTGGGTGAGTTGTTGAGAGATGCACATGGGGTGGTGACCCTAAGGAGGGAACCATGTGGGTGATTTTACTAGGAGGTAAGAATAAGGCTCCAAGGATTAAGCATTAATGCTTTTGTCATTCTCTTGGATTAATTCCATGTGGAGCTAAGCCCCAAAGGGGCTTAGCGACTCGGACTCGGGCTCGGGCTCGGGCTCATGAGGCGTAATGTGGCATTTTGTTGGCGCATTTTGCACTTAGCACATCAGCAGTCATGCGGTCTTTATGCAGCTCATGCGCGGCCATGAGGCTCATGCGGTCGGGCTGCTGCCGCATGGAGGGCTCCGCTGACTGTGCAGATTACAAGTCAGTTATGGAAAGGCTGAATCAATGCGATTAATTCAGATCCTATCTTTGTGGGATTTGAATTAATTTTGTTCCTATCTTTGTGGAATTTGAATTAATCTCGTTGCTATCTTTTTGGGATTTGATTCAATCTTTCTATAACTAAACAGGCGGCTAGGATTTTCACCCTCTCTCTATAAATACTCTCTTCTGGTCTCCTTTGTGGTTACTACAAAAATATAAGTCAGGAAAGGAGAAAGAGAGAGAGAGAGCTACTGCCGCCATTGCAAGTCCATCCGAGGAGTCAGAACAGACAACACGTTTGCAAGAAAGAACGGTAGATCTTCTCTTCTCTATTTTCCTCCTCCATATTGTAATCGAGTTATTTGGTATTTGTATCATCGTAGATCTTTGTTGCATCTGTTTTACCATCTTTGATCAAGCCCCGGGACTAACAAGCTCAAAGCAAGATTCGTGTAGATGGAAAACATTAATGCTTCGCTCCTCCATTCAGACTTTTGCAAGTTGGAAAAGTTCGATGGAGAGCACTATCAAGTCTGGAAGAGAAAGGTTTACCTAACTCTTCAACTAAAAGATGTTGATCATGTTCTGTTGGAGGAAGAACCCTCTGTTCCAGACACTAGATCTACTGCCGCAATCAATGCGGCTACCAAACTCCAGGCCAAATTGAGAAAGGAAAATAGCATCTGCAGGCTTCTCATCCTGAATGCTATGGAGGATTCCCTGGCAGAATCCTACTCAAAGAAGGAACTTGCCAGAGACATATGGGAGTCTGTCGAAAATTTGTATGAAGAAGACAGGAACAGGAGCAAGATGTTTGTGGTTGAAAAATATCACAAATTGCTCTTTGAGGACGAAAAGTCCATGTCGCCACAGGTGAAGGAATTTCTGAAGCTGCGTCAGAAACTAGAAGACGAAGAGATGCCCCTTCCCGACAAGTTTGTCGTCGGAGGGATCGTCTCAAAACTTCCTGCTGGATGGAGTACCTTCTATGCAAGGATACACAGAAAGAAGCTAGACATTAGCTTGGGAGATCTACTTCAAGAGATCCATGTTGAGGACGAGATGCGTTCCCAACAGAAGGTGGACACTATGTCCAAACAGTTGGCTAAAGCCTATCTTATGCAGACGAGAGATCCCAAGGGGAAGCAGGCAGCTTCTCATCCCAAGAAGAAGGACTTCACTAATCTGAAAGTGAAGGGTCCTTCATTCAAGCAACAGAAGACTACGTCCCACGTAACTTATTACAATTGTGGCAAGAAAGGCCACTACAAGAGTGAATGCAAATCTAAGCCTAAACAATCAGAGAAAGGTGAGCCTAATAAGGTTTTATTGGTTTCTAACTTTGTTGCTATGATCGCACAGGTCACAACTGTGGGGGTTGACTCTGACTGGTGGATATATACTGGTACGACTTGCCATGTCTGTTCTGGCAAGGAATTGTTCATCACGTACCAGCCGATATCTGAGAAGGTTGTCATGGCGAACCAAGCCCAAGCTGAAGTTCTGGGGATCGGGACCGTGGAACTGAAACTCACTTCTGGGAACACTCTGACGCTTCAAGGTGTGAAGCATGTTCCGGCGATTGCCAAGAACCTGATCTCTGGGAGCCTGCTCTACAATGCAGGCTTGAGGATGGACATCAATGCTGGTCAGATGGTGATGTCCAAGAAAGGAACATACTTTGGGAAGGCTTATCAAACCGAAGGAATATTTAAAATTCAGCTTGTCAACCAGTTTGATGACATTAATGCAGTTGTATTTTCTGATTATTCTCTTGAGTTGTGGCATAATAGACCAGGACATGTTCATTGTAAAAGAATTAATAAAATGTCTAGTCTAGGACTTATCTCCAAATGTGGGTGTAAGGTGGAGAAGTATGAAGTGTGTTCTTAGACGAAGATCACAAGGAAACCCTTTTATCGGCTCAATCGAAGCACAAATCTTCTGGAGTTGGTGCACTCCGATATCTGTGACATCAAACATTTCTACACGAAGTCCGGGATGAAGTATTTCATAACCTTCATCGACGACTTCTCAAAATACGCGTTCGTCTACTTGCTCAAGTCTAAAGACGAAGCCTTCGAGAAGTTCAGAGAGTTCAGGGCCGAAGCTGAACGGCAGACTGGACAACAACTCAAAAGGTTAAGAAGTGATCGAGGTGGGGAGTACAGGTCTCATGAATTCGCATCGTTCTGCAAAGAACATGGAATCATATGCGAGACTACTGCTCCATATTCTTCTCAATCCAACGGAGTAGCGGAGAGGAAGAACAGAACGTTGACAGAAATGATGAACTCAATGCTGCTAACCGCGGGTCTTTCTAAATGCTACTGGAAAGAAGCTGTATTGACGGCCACTTTTATTCTAAATAGAGTGCCATATGCAACTTCGGACGTAACTCCTCATGAACTCTGTTTCAAAGTCAGACCAAAATTGAATGTTATTCGAGTGTGGGGGTGTCTGGCGTATGTGAAGCTCCCAGATCTGAAGATTCAGAAGCTAGGGACAAGGACTACGAAGGCGATCTTCTTGGGGTATGCCGAGAAGAGTGATGCTAGGAGATTTCTTGATATTGAGTCAAATCATATCATCGAATCTCGCAATGCTGAATACTTTGAAGACAAGTTTGCAAAAGACAAAAACATTGTTCTTTCGGACATTCCGAAAAATAATGTAGGTGCAAATGAGACTGAAATCTCATATGGGCCAGTAGTCCAAGAAGAAGCTGTTGTTGATGAAACAACTATTGTACCAGAACTTGCAGAGCCGTCAGCTAAGCGAGCAAGGAGACCGAAAGACTTCGGAGATGACTTTGTCACCTATCATGTGGAAGCAGATCCGCTTACCTATGATGAGGCGATGAAGACCAGAGATGCTATCTTCTGGAAGGAGGCAGTGAATGACGAGTTTGACTCTATCACCTCCAATAACACATGGGTGTTGGTAGATCTACCTGAAGGAGAAAAACCCATCGGATGTAAGTGGATCTTCAAGAAGAAGATGAAGGCAGATGGAACTATTGACAAGTTCAAGGCCAGGCTGGTAGCCAAGGGATTTTCTCAAAAACAGGGGATAGACTACTTTGACACGTACGCTCCAGTAGCTCGGATGACCACCATCAGGATGGTAATCGCTCTAGCAGCTATACATAAGTTGGTGATACATCAGATGGATGTAAAGACAGCATTCCTGAATGGGGAGCTGACCGAAGAGATTTACATGCAACAGCCAGATGGATTTGTCGTCAAAGGACTTGAAGACAAAGTCTGCAAGTTGGTGAAATCATTGTATGGTTTGAAGCAAGCTCCCAAGATGTGGCATGAGAAGTTTGACAAAGTTATTAGGTCAAACGGCTACAGAGTCAGCGAGACGGACAAATGTGTTTACACAAAGTTCGCTAATGGAAGAGGAGTCATCGTTTGTCCGTACGTGGACGACATGCTAATCCTAGGTACGGATATATGCTGTGTCACATAGACAAAGAAGTTCCTCTCAACCAAGTTCAGTATGAAGGACTTGGGGGATGCAGATGTCATCTTGGGCATAAAGATCATCCGGACAGACACTGGAGTAGCGCTGTCACAATCTCACTACATTGAGAAGATGCTCACACGCTATGGGTATAAGGATCTTCCAGGGATCGATACGCCATACATGTGTGATCAGAAGCTGAAGACAAACTTAAGGGAAAGCGTCAGGTAGCTGGAGTATTCTAGCATTATCGGAAGTTTGATGTACGCAACCACTGCCACAAGGCCTGACATAGCTTTTGCCGTAGGAATGCTGAGTCGGTTCACAAGCAACCCCGGGGTTGAGCACTGGAAAGCTGTGAAGCGGATGATGAGATATCTCAAGAAAACTCAGACATATGCACTGCACTAAAACGGGTATCCGACAGTAGTGGAAGGCTTCAGTGATGCTACCTGGTGTTCAGAGGTGGAAAGCGAGAGATCCACAGGTGGATATGTCTTTTTCTTGGGTGGAGCTGCTATATCTTGGAAGTCGAAGAAGCAGACTATACTCTCTCGTTCCTCCATGGAATCTGAATTCTATGCACTTGAAACTGTAGCAGATGAAGCAGAATAGCTTCGGAAGCTCATGTATAATTTTCCAGTGGTTGGGGCCCAGATACCGGTAATACCGATACACTGTGACAACCAGGCGACTGCGACGGTAGCATCAAATGACCTCTTCAACGGGAAGAAGAGGACTGTGCGGTTGAAGCACAGGGCAGTACACGATCTTATCAAAAGAGGTATAATAACAGTGGTTGATGTTCGGAGTCAGAAGAACCTGGCAGATCCGTTCACAAAGGGCCCCAAGCGCCAGTTGGTCTATGACACAGCTTGTAAAATGGGCTTGAAGACATTGTGATAGTGTGTCTTTGTAATCCTACCATAAAGTTTTATGCTATTAGTCCAAAGAGAAATCTACTAGGCATCTAACTTTTGGTTCAAAGGAGGATCACTGACTGGGAAACTATCAGGTAATAGTGGGTACTTTTTCTCTGGAACAAGGAAGGGATACGTACCCATAACCACTGTTGTCTACTATGTATTTTCTGCAGAAAAAATAGATCCTGTGGAAGGTTGGCTTAAAAACCTTAATGAGTTCTCAGGCAGAGTGAATGCCTGGTGTGCTTTACAGGAAGCACAGTAGCGCAGCACTACAAGGAGTAAAACTCCATGCTATAGTAGGGTGACTCCACCATGAGGTTTCCCGGTAGGGGTAATTCCTCGGCTTTGCAAGCCAAGTCATAGCGGCGTAGCACCGCAAATAGACAGGTAGCCTAATGCTGTAGGACGTAATTAAAGATTTGTAGACAGCACTACAAAGGGGAGAATGGCCCCATGTTACAGTGGCACGACACCACGATGAGGTACCCAGGTAGGGGTAAAGCCTCGGCATTGCAAGCCATGTCGTTGCAGCGTAACACCGCAAGGAAGCCTTAGGCTTCATGCTGAGTAGATTGGCACTACAAAGAGGCTGAGACCTCATGCTACAGTAGTATGACACTACGATGAGGTTGCCAGGTAGGGGTAATGCCTCGGCTTCAGGCCATGTCATAGCGGCGTAGCACCGCAAGGAAGTGCAAGGCTTCATGCCATATATCTTTAATAAAGAACTCACCAATAGTGTATGGAAAGAGATATCAGGCCGTCTCATGAGGGTAAACTTGTAGATGCCCAAAATTATACACTGAAACCAGGCTGGCACAGGGCCTTTAATGTGCAGCCAAAAGTACACGTAACTACACTTTGTGAGTGGAAAGAATTACAATTGTGGTGCAGAATTCAAGGCGTAGTCCATTCTTGTATCACATTATTATTTAACCCATGCGGGAAGATTCAAGTCGTCAGCGACATCTATCCTAATACAAAATGGACAGTTACTGTGGGAAACGCTCAACCCTGGACACATATATATATTATGATATGTGGGGGATTGTTGGTGCTTTTCTTTACATAGAGAGAGCTAGCTCTCAACATACCTTGTAAAATTTTAGTCCCACATCGAAAATGCACCATGAGTTATCTCAATATATATACTTGGATGTGTTGTTGAGAGATGCACATGGGGTGGTGACCCTAAGGAGGGAACCATGTGGGTGATTTTACTATGAGGTAAGAATAAGGCTCCAAAGATTAAGCATTAATGCTTTTGTCATTCTCTTGGATTAATTTCATGTGGAGCTATGCCCCAAAGGGACTTAGCGACTCGGACTTGGACTCAGACTCGGACTCGGGCTCATGGGCTCATGAGACGTAATGTGGCATTTTGTTGGCGCACTTTGTACTTAGTACGTCAGCAGTCATGCGGTCTTTATGCGGCCTCATGCGGCTCATGCGGCCATGCGGCTCATGCGGCCATGCGGTCCATGTGGCACATGCTGTTCTTGCGGCCATGCGACCCATGCGGTCCATGCGGCTCATGTGGTCCATGCGGCCCATGCGGCTATGTGGCTCATGCGGCTCATGTGGTCCATGCGGCCCATGTGGTCCTTGCGGCCATAAGGCTCATGCGGCCAGGCTGCTGCTGCTGCTGCCGCATGGAGGGCTCCGCTGACTGTGCAGATTATAAGTCAGTTATGGAAAGGCTGAATCAATGCGATTAATTCAGATCATATCTTTGTGGGATTTGAATTAATTTCGTTCCTATCTTTGTGGGATTTGAATTTATCTCGTTGCTATTTTTTTGGAATTTGATTCAATCTTTCCATAACTGAAGAGGCGGCTAGGGTTTCCACCCTCTCTCTATAAATACTCTCTTCTGGCCTCCTTTGTGGTTACTACGAAAATATAAGTCAGAAAAGGAGAAAGAGAGAGAGAGAGCTGCTGCCGCCATTGCAAGTCCATCCGAGGAATCAGAACAGAGGTGACTTCGAGCGTTCCACAAGTTCTTCAACTTGCTGGTTCCTGGAAGCAGTTCGTGTGGGGCGAATCTTGCTTTGAGCAACGGTGTTTTGACACCCCAGCATTGTTCTTCTTCTCATCTCTCTCTAGATTATTGTAACTCGTTCTATCCTAATTTCAACACGTTTGCAAGGAAGAACGAGAGATCTTCTCTTCTCTATTTCCCTCCTCCATCTTGTAATCGGGTTATTTGGTATTTGTATCATCGTAGTTGCATCTATTTTACCATCTTTGATCAAGCCCCGGGACTAACAATACATATATATATATATATATATATATATATATATATATATATATATATATATTAAGTGAGTGTGCATAAATTTGTATACATGTTTTGCCTCAGAATGTTGTTCGTGATTAATTTTATACTAATCATTTTACATTTTTATTTTTATTTTAGTTGGGAGTCAGTTTCTTAGAACTTAAAATGGATTTTGGTGGACTTGAAGTTATGTTAAGAATGTTAAGAATTAATTTTTTAATCTTATGAGCTTATGTTTTTATGTTTTCTTATAGCTTAGAAGTAGATTTTGGAACACTTGAAATTATGCTAAGGGTTGATCTTAGTGATTGTGTTGAATATTTTTATTTTATTTTTAGGTGTTTGCAACTTGTTACGCATTGCTATAATACATTTGATTAATTGCTTGGTTGGTAAAGGCATCGCGTTGAAATTTAATGCTTCAAAAAAAGAAAACAATCTAGGTAAGAGGTTCCATAAAAATAAGTATGTTGATTGATCGAATGTAAATTGGTAAAATATCGCTACCGAACAAAAACCAACCGAATACCCTTTGACCAAAACCAAAAAAATCGATTCTAAATGGTATAATATTGGTATTGATTTTTTGAAATATCGATTAAAAAATATCAAATACCGACCATTATATATGTCGATGCTCACACTAGTTCTGATATAGAGATGAGATTGGGTTCATAAATTTCAAAATTTTGATTTGGTTTGCTTCTGAAAATCCGAAAGAAAAACTACTCTTGATTCACTATTTTAACAGAGGCTTAGAGATTTAAGGAAGTGAATTGTGCATGCAATTGTTATCTCAAGAGAGCTTTTATTTCTTTTTCTGTTTCTATTTTTTTATTTTCCCACTTCCTTTTTTATTTTATTTTTTATTTTTTATTTTATTTCCATCTTTAGTTTTTTTAATATTCTTTATTTTAGTTGTTTTAGTTATTTGTATTTTATGTTTCTGCTACATATATTTATATACTACTTAGCATTTTACGTGTATATATAATCATATACATATTCCTTAATATATGTACTTAAATATTCCTTAATATATTATATTTTGTATATATATATATATATATATATATATATATATATATATATATATATATATAATTAAAATATATATATATATATATATATATATATATATATATATATATATATATATATAATTATTGGTCGGAAAGTCATCTTTTTTTTAAAAATACTTAAAATAATTTAATAAATATATTTTAGATAAATACCTATAATTGTATAAAAATATTATGTAAATATTTTTATATAATAATAACAATAATAATGTTACGAATTACAATACTAATTATTGATAATCATCATACTGATATTAAAACAATTTATAATAATAAATAATATGTATAGATCTACTAACATACATTTATACTAACACTTAATTAGTACAATATACTAAAATCTCGGTTTTGATGAAAGTGAAGTAATAATGAAACATATTTTTTTACTATAAATTATTTGCTATCATATTATCTCCCCATTTTCGCGTTCTTTGCATACATATAGGGAAAGGAGAAAATGGAGAGAGAACATTGAGCCATAGAGATGTCGAGAGAGAGAGAGAGAGAGAAGTAAACATAGTGGAAGAGAGAGAATCAAAGAAAGGGAAGGAGGAACTAGCTTACGGAGGCTGGTGCAGCCAACATGGCCGGCTCGGAGGGGGTTCGGCGAGTTTTTGCCGATGTTGGAGGCATGAGGGACTGCGAAGCCGTCAGCGTCGATGCGGCATTGGGTGCCAAAGATGCACAAGGCAGCATGAATGAGCCTCTTATCTTCCAACAGTAGCTCGAGGGCCGTTCGTGGTAACCGATCGCTGCTGCTAACATGGTGGTGCGGTGCTAGGGTGCAGATCTGACGATGGGTGTAGAAGCATGAAAAATCTCAGCATATACAAGGCGCAGAGGCGCAGGTGATCAAGCACGCTAACAGTAAAGAAAAAAGTCACAAACAGATAAAAAGCTCAGAAGTCCTTTTTTATTAATCATGGCTACAAGAGTCTGCTACAGATTCGTCACGATTACATAAAGGACTGCATAAATGTTAGGATTATTTACTAAAACCATCGCTTTTGTAGTAACCTTATTTCCTTAAATTTTGAATGAGAATCATATGAGCAAATGTTTGTATATTGTATTTGTTGCAAGTGTTAATACAAATGTCTGATATTCTATATTGTAGATAATATGGTGTGTGGTGTCACACAAAAGATCTTATTATCAGTTTCCTATGGAGTATATAAATAGTTTACAACCTAGATGGACTTGGACAATCTATTGGAAAGGTCGTAGTGTAATCTGGTATTAGTCTATCTTGACTAATGATTTACACTAGTATACTTTATGTGTATTGAACAGGACCACTTGAGGATGTTCTCATTGTACTAACTACATAAGTGAACAAACATCTCAGTTATTATGGATGCTTGTGCTCTTAATCCGGATATAATAACAGACATGTATATGCAGTGTGCATTAATTTGACTCATGAAAGAGTGAGATTCATTATGGGTCAACAACCACTATGAATTGGGTAATAACATTGTATGTATAATGTGTTGTTGATTATAAATGGAATCCATGTCCCGATACATCGGGTTGATGATGTCCTCTTAAGGAGATCATAAGGATTGTCATGTAAACCCTGCAGGTGGATTATATCCGATATGACAAATAAAGTTGAGCGGTACCACTTAAGGATAAAGAATCAATATAGTTGTCAATAACTTAATTTGATCGACAGACATTCGATATCTTAACATAGGGAGCCAAATGAGCATATAATAAAAGGAGCCCATAAATATAATTTGGGATTAGGGAGGTAGTGCAACAATAGCTCATTAGTGGACCGAGCTATTGTTAATGGGCCTGGATTGTGTGTTCGTGCTGAACACAGGATATCCAGATCCGTTAGGAGGCCTAACCCTAATTTATCTTCATGGTCCCTGTCGTAGCCTATATATATCCTTTATTCTCTGGCCACCAAATTACTGATCAGAAATCTCTGAAACTTTCACTACTAAAATAACCCAGATTAGCGACGTCAGGAGACGTCGCTAAATACAGAAAAATATGTCGCTAACAATGATTTGCGACGTATTTAGCGACGAAAAACTTACGTCGCTTATAGGCAAGTCGCAGATGATACTTTCGTCGCCGAACGTCGCTATTTGCGACGCGGCGTCCATTGTCGCTAGACGTCGCCAAATGAGCGACAGAGAGCGACGTACCAGTACGTCGCCAACATTGCGACGTAAAGCGACCACTAGCGACGCTTCAAAAGTTTATAAATGATGACGAGGCATGGCATCCACGTGGCCACGTGGGCAACGTAGCGACGTTTAGCGACGTCGAGCGACGTAACGTCGCTAGTTAGCGACGGATAGCAACGTCTATATGACGTCGCAGTACGTCGCAGAACGTCACTATACGTCGCTAATGTTAAAAAAAAAATTTTAAAAATATAATTGATATTTTTGTTATGCTCCATTTCTGTGTTTACAGTGTGTGTGAAGTGCAGTGTTCGAACCATCGACAGTTTCGCTTACTGTTCTATGTTTTATCTTGGATAGAAAGAGCAACAGTTCAGGGTGCACTTCTCAGAGCTTCCTCTTCACGTCCTTCACCTTCTCGGGAACCTTTACGACGTCCGAGAAAGTGAAGGACGTGAAAATGAAGCTCTCAGAAGTGCACCCTGAACTGTTGCTCTTTCTATCCAAGATAAAACATACAACAGTAATCGAAACTGTCGATGGTTCCGAACACTGCATTTCACATTCACTATAAACACAGACACACATCATAACAAAAATACACAATATATTTTTTAAAAATTTCGGCAGCACCTCCTTTGTATATCAGATCATCGCTTATAACCCAGCGTAGGTATATTTGTCATCCCGTCGCAGATATCACAAAGTAAATATCACAGTGCAAAGTAAATATCACAGACACACATCCTCACAAACATCCAATAGAGTCAAATAAAAATAAAAGATGATAAAAAGTCTCCCACCAAGTGTATAAACAACAGTGTATGAATAAATAATTTACCCATAGGGCCAATACATACAAGTCATAAAAAAACCAATAAAATCGCTGCGAACCCTTGCCGCGCAACTGGGATAGAATGTAGTCATACTGCTCCTGGGTGAGCTGTACCGTAGGGGCAGTAGGAGGCAGTACAATGTCTGGAGTCGGCGTCGGAGGCAGTGCAGTATCTGGAGTCGGCACCGTCGATGGACTCGGAGGACGTACCTGCTCCAGCTCTCTCAGTCGCTCACCATGCACAGCAAGGGTACTCACCACCTTCTCAGTATACTGAGCGAGTGAGAGAGAAAGGCTCCTCTGCGATCCGTCCAGCTCGACCTGTCTATGCTCTGTGCGCTGCGTAGACTCGGTGAGCGTCTGCAAGTTGGCAGCTGCAGCCTGATGCAGACTCATCAGCTCCTGTATACTGCGCTCGACCGCATCAAATCGTCCGGTGACGATCGGAGGGTCGGATCGTCGCTCGACCGCATCAGAAATCTGCTGCTGCAACTCGCGACGCAGCTCCTCGATCTGACGACGAACATCCTCAGCTCATGACGACGCCTGCGTAGCCGGAGACTGCGCACTGACAGAGGGGGCCCGTGATGACTCCGAAGCCAAATACGCGTCGTAGGATCCCGTACCGTAGTACGTACCCTTCTGAAGACCGCCAACGGCGGTCATCCAGAGCTCGTCCGGCGATGGCTCTGCAGGCGGCTGAGAGGAAGTACCAGTCCCTCCCTCTGCTTGTGCACTAGCAGCAGCAGCAGCAGCAGCAGCAGCATCAGCCGCCTCCTTCTGTAGCCGAACAAACTCGGCCTAGAACATGTTTGCTAACGTGTAAGTGTTTACTAAAGTCTATATTGATATCTATTTTCCTGTTTTCTAAATTATAGTCAGTTAATATAAAGAATAGAACGTACATATGCCTGCGTCGCCCTCTCGTCAATGAAGTTCCCAGCCCTTCTATGGGTGACCAGGAAGACGGTCACCATGTTCGGGTCCTCACCCTTCTTTACCTGTTAAAATATATTATCTATTATTAGTATTAAACATTATATCGAACTATATATAAATTAATGTCCGTCATAGAAAATGTACCAGACGACGAAAATATTCCGTCATCGGAATGGAGCCACCACACCACTTACCGGCGCTCGACCGCGCCACCTTAGCCTTCTCAGACCGCTCCTGGTACTTGGGCTCGCTGAATCTAGCCTTCATCGCAGTCCACTGCTCTGGCGTAATCCAACCCTGGATCGGCTGTTCGGAGCGATCACGATGCTTCTGGTCGTCGATCGCATCACGGATGAGCTTGGCTATGACGGCAGAAAATTGGTCCTCGATCCTCGCCGCCCGGTGTGGTGGACAGAAATAGGTCCTCTACAAGAAGTAAAATACAAAACTTGTATAATATACACAAATGATTATTAAAATTTAAAAATAAACAAATTTTTTACCTTGAAGTGGGCGAACCAAAAGGCCTTCCTATCTGCGGGAGCATCTGAGTAGTTGAGCCAAGGCCCACCATAGTTCTGCCTCACAAATGTCCCCAGCTGTCTCTGTACTGCAGAAGGCCGATATCTATACAATAATAATTTTTCATGAATATATATGTACATATAATCATTTGAGAAATATATAATAATTAATTAACTTACTTCATAGGCCCGTCCGTCCAAATCTCCATACGTGTCTCGCCCGGGGGAGAGCATGGAGGGTCGCTCTCACCTCCTGCCTGGGCAGGATCAGTCTGATCGTCGTCCTCTATATGATCGACGTGGGCTCCCTCCATAGAGCCGTCGACAGTAGGAATGCTGGACGGGGGATCAGGGATGCTGGACGCGGGATCAGGAAGGCTGGACGACGAGGGAGGAGTCGCCAACCTGCTAGAACTGCCCTGTCCCGGTAATGGACCGGGAACAGAACGGTACACTGGCGTACTCGGAGATGAGGATGAGGGTACGTAACTGCCCTCTCCATCCCCAGCCCGAGGCTGACGGGGCTGCCTAATATATAATCCTCCGCGTCGTCCAGATGGTCTAGTCATACCTGACAATAAAACATATGACAATAAAACAAAAAAACATATTTATATGATAGACATCACAGAAGTATCACAGAAGTGTCACTGAAGTGTCAATAAAAGTGTCAATAAAGTGTCACTGAAGTGTCACAGATTTATATGATAGAAGTGTCACTAAAGTGTCAAATATGATGATAAAACAAACGTACAGATTTAATCCTCTTCTGAAAATTCATCTAGTTCGTTTAGCTCATCTACTTCTTCTTCTTCTTCTTCTTCTTCTTCTTCTTCCTCCTCTACATCTTCACTTTCATCTGCATCTTCCTCTTCAGATAATTCTACTTCTTCTACACAATTAGATGTGTAATAGGGAACTTCTGTCGTGTCCACTTCTATAATATTTGTTACAAGAGGTAGTTCATCCTGTTGATAAGCTATATCGTCAACCTCAAAGATATTTCTAGCTTTGGTCTTGCATACTGCCTACCAGTACGACCTTGTTGTTTCCCGTTTAGGATAACTTGTGAAGTACACGAGCTGAGCCTGACTTGATAGGACAAATGGTTCATAGGCTTGATATCGACGCCGATAGTTTATATCAACAAGACCGTGCTTGTCTACTTTCCAACCTTGACCTTCAATTGGATCGAACCAATCACACCTGAATAACACAATCTTAGCAGGCTCTATTCCATAACTATATGTCAGCTCCACGATCTCCCGTAACACGCCATAGAAATCGTTGCCCGTATCAACATCTTTGTAGTTCGAAGATCTGATACACAAACAGCTATTTTTGGTGGAATCGAGATCCACAAAGTTGTCTCTGATCGGGCAAGTTGTTGACTTGAACCTAAACCCATTAACACAGTAGCTTGGCCATATTTTTACAGCATAAATTGGTCCCTTGGCTAGCGTTCTAATAGACGCATTCTCAAGTCTTGCGTATGGATGATCGACCTAAATACCACGAAAGAAGCAATTAAGCTCATTCTCAATCAAGTGCATATACAAAAAGGTAATTACAGAGTTCTCAAGTCTTACATATGCACTCAACCATGATGGAAAATAACGCCTCATTTCTTGTTCTAGTTCTTCTTCTGTTATGTGTGGCCTACCCGACCTCACATCATCATTAAATATGCTGAAAACAACATCGTTCAATTAATGTAATAGTATAATAATTAACACTATTAAAATAATATAGACGTATTAATTACTTACCCCTCCAGTTTCTCTACTTCCTCCTCGTCGCAGTTGAGTAATACATACACCTGAGCAGCCCTTAGCTCATCATCGTTCAGATATCTCTTTTTCATCTTACCCGATGGCTTTCCTGGAGCATTGAATACCTTCAGTATTGTATCATTACTTTCATGATCTTCCTCGTCGTTTCTGGAAGCTCTCGTTATATTAATTGCAACATGAGGCTTGAAATACATCGAACAAAAGTTTGTAATCTCCTCGAGAATATAGGCTTCACAAATAGAATCCTCGACCCGTGCCTTATTTTTCACCTTTTTTTTGGGTGATTCAAATGTCGCTCGAACGGGTACATCCATCGATATTCGACGGGTCCACCAACACGTGCCTCATAGGATAGATGAATCGGCAAATGCTCCATAGAGTCGAAGAATCCAGGAGAAAACACCCTCTCTAGCTTGCATCGTGTTACCGCAATGTCCTTCTCTTGCTTTTCTAGACGATCAATGAGCAATTTCTTAGAACAAATATTCCTGAAGAATATGCTAAGCTCCGTCAATGGATCCCAAACTGCCTGCGGTAAGAATTCCCGAAATGCAATCGGAATTAACCTCTCCATGAATATGTGACAATCGTGGCTCTTCATACCCGTCAATTTGTTTTCCTTCGGATCGACACATCTTCTCAGATTTGACACATATCCGTCTGGAAATTTTAGGCCCTGGATCCACCGACAAAGTCTCACTTTATCCTCCTTGTCCAGCAAGAAAATTGACTTCGGCAGGAACTGTTTTCCATTCTGCTGTATCAAATGCAACGCAGGGCGTTTGCATATTTCTTCTAAGTCCAACCTGGCCTTGGGATTGTCTTTCGTTTTTCCCTTTACGTCCATCACAGTATTAATTATGTTATCAAACACATTCTTCTCAATATGCATGACATCAAAATTATGTCTGATCAGATTGGTACTCCAGTATGGCAGATCCCAGAATATGCTCCTCTTTGTCCAGTTATGAACTCTACCAAATCCATCGCACTTGTACCCAGTTGTAGGATCTTCTATAGCACTTGGAAAATCTTTAACCTCCTCCTATATCGTGGCTCCGTACCACCTTGGCGGTGGATCACCCTTCTCTACAATGCCGGTACGGAAAGCATTCCTGTTCCTTCTGAACGGATGATCTTTTGGCAGAAATTGTCGATGACAATCAAAGAAGCACGATTTTTTGTCGTGTTTCAAGCGAAAAGCCTTACTACGGTCCATGCAATACGGACATGAGAGATGGCCATGAGTGCTCCATCCAGATAACATTCCATAGGCCGGAAAGTCGTTGATGGTCCACATAAGGGTTGCCTTCATCTGAAAATTCTGCTTCCTGGAAACATCGTACGTGTTAGCGCCTACTTCCCATAACTGATTCAACTCATCTATCAAAGGCTGTAAGAACACGTCAATGTTCCTCTTGGGATTGTTCGGACCAGGAATTATAACGGTTAGAAACATGTACTGAGTCTTCATGCACATCCAAGGCGGTAGGTTATACGGAGTGACAATCACAGGCCAGCACGAATACTGGGATCCCGAAAGACCAAAAGGAGTAAAACCGTCAGAAGATAGTCCCAACCTGACATTTCGCGGATCTGAAGCAAAATCTGGATACACTCGATCAAAGTGCTTCCACGCTTCTCTATCGGATGGGTGACCCAATACTCCTTCAATCTGTTCTCGCATGTGCCAACTCATATTTTCGGCCGTCTCTTTCACCATAAATAATCTTTGCAACCGCGGCGTTAAAGGCAAGTAGTGCATTGAATCGGTCGGTCTTCTTGCACCGGTAGACCTTCCTGTACTAGTTGTCTTATAGCGATCAGCACCACAAAATCTGCACACATCTGCGTCCTTGTCGTCTTTGTAGTACAGCATGCACCCATTGCGACAGGAATCGAGTTTCTTGTATCCCATCCAGAGCGATCTCACCATCCTCTTAGCCCGGTAGAAGTCTTTAGGCAACTTAGCACCCGCCGGCAAGATCTCTATAATCAACTCCAACACTCGGTTGTAGCATTCTTACGATATGTTAAAATCTGACTTAATGCTCAATAGTCTTGTAACCACCTCCAACGGTGAATGATCCTCACAACCAGGATACAATGGAGTCCTTGCATTCTCCAACAACTCCATGAACTGTGCAGCATCGGCGTTCGGTGCCTCCTCAGGTGCATCATGAATGAAACTAGGCCCCGCAGCATCGAAAACCATGTTCACGCACCCGTCGTCGTATGCATGATTATCTGAAACAAAGTTAGGTCCCACATGCATATACGGCTCAACATAAGGCTCCGGCTCTGATGCTAAAGACACAAGTTCTCCGTGTGCGGTCCACTGATAGTAATTAGACGTGAAACCCCTCGAGTACAAATGATATGTCACTTCCACTTCTGGATAATATTTCACGTTATGACATTTCACACACGGACACTTAATTTTGGTGCCGTCCATGTACTAAGGGAACGCCTTAGCAAACTGCAGGAACTGCTCTACTCCCGCTATGTATTCATCCCGCACACCACACATATCATCAGGACGACGATTGTACATCCATGAACGATTCCACAAGTAGTAATTCATATCCATTTGGAAATAATTCTGCAAAGATGGACACACATTATCCAACAGGCACAAATTCGTATATTATGTCTTATTATGGGACACACATTAGTAGCGGTCAGTTACTAATAACAATGATATGCAATCTAGGTCAAACTCGGTTGTACTAAGTCAAACAAGGTCAAGCTAAGTCAAACAAAGGTACCCTTTACCTTATCGCTATTGGTATCCCAATACTAGCTAGCACACACCATTCAAGGCTATACAAGCCTAACCTATAATTCAAGTACCAATAATGACCAGAGTCAACTCAAGCTATCTCATACACACAAGTAATATATGGGTGTCATTTGTTTAGTCTTAAAAAAACACAATCAACTAAAACTAGTACCAAGTAATAAGCAATAGTGAGTTACCAAAGCAAACTGAAACTAAAACTAGTATCTGGGTGTCATTTAAACAACTAAAACTAGTATCTGGGTGTCATTTAACAAACATGAAGACAACAAAGTCAAACAAGGTCAAGCTAAGTCAAACAAAGTCAAACAAGGTCAAACTAGGTCAAGGGTTGACCTATAGTTGACTTTGTCAACTCTTAGTCCAATGTAGGTCAGATGTTTACTCTACTTTGACTTTCAGTAAAAATAGTCAAGCTTGGAGGTGACTACTATTTCATATAATTTTAAAGTATCGGCCGATACCGATCCGATACGGCCGATACCGATACGGTTTGGCATGTTCCGATCCGATACCGACCGATACCAAATATTGACCGATACCGACATTGGGGGTCTTTGTTCCGATCAATTCAAGTACCAATAATGACCAAAGTCAACTCAAGCTATCTCATACACACAAGTAATATCTATATAGATATATACATATAATATATATATAGGCATGTATATACTATATGCCTATATTACAAGACAAGGCAACTTTCATGCATTCATATATTTAGACACTCTAACATAGGCTATATGCTATATCACATATGAGTTACATGATATAGTTATTAAAAACATGTCTAGAAAATCCAAAAAATTTGGAATTGAAGTAACATAGATTAAAAGCATTCTCAATGTAATATCAACTAACATAGATTAAAAACACTCCCTTTCAACGACCCATTCTCAATGTAAATATCAACTAACATATATTAAAAACATGTCTAGGAATCAAATCTAGCATTTAAATCATAATTTAAACCATTTAAACTAGGAATAAATCTGTGTATGTGTGTGTGTGCATGTGTCTGTGTCTGTGTGTGTGTGTGTGTCAGTGTCCGTGTGTGTATGTGTGTGTGTGTGTGTCAGTGTCCGTATCCGTGTGTGTATGTGTGTGTGTGTGTGTGTGTGTGTCCGTGTCCGTGTCCGTGTGTGTATGTGTGTCTGTGTCTGTGTCTGTGTGTGTGTGTGTGTGTGTGTGTCAGTGTCCGTGTATGTATGTGTGTGTGTCTGTGTCTGTGTGTGTGTGTTCGTGTCCATGTCCGTGTGTGTCCGTGTGTGTGTGTGTGTCCGTGGGAGAGGAGGAGGTGGAAAGAGAGGAGTTAGGTTAGGGTTTACCTGAGGAAGAGGAGGAGGAGCTCGGATTGGGGGAGGAGGAGCTCGGATTGGAGGAGGAGAGGATCTCGAGGAGGAGGAGCTAGCCGGAGGGGGAGGGAGTCACCGGGGGGGAGTGGGTCGCCGGAGGTGGGAGGGAGTCGCAGAGGGGGAGGGAGTCGCCGGGGGGGTTGGGGGCGGGAGAAAATGAGAATTTTGGGATTTTCGAGTGAGAGTGGGGGGAAAGAAGGCAGCGGCGTGCCCTAAGTAAAATAAATTAGCGATATTACTTTATGACGTCGCTAAACGTCGCACTGTGGTGACATATATTTGTATTATGTCGCGGAACGTCGCTATTCAGCGACGTAAAAAACTGATGTCGCAGAACGTCGCTGGTGAGCGACGTTCTGCGACGTGCTTATATAGGTGTCGCTACTGGCGACGTAATTTCTTGTCGTCGCTAATATACGTCGCGATTTGATGATATTTTAGTAGTGTTTTTCTAAATTCTTGATTCACATAAGGAGAGAAAGAGAGGGCTGCCAAGGAGAAGAAAAGATTGGGAGATCGTCGCCCGTACGACGTCCAACTCGAGGAAGGAATACATGCAGAAGATCTTGGGGTTGTCTGCTCGACATTACCAGGAACAACTTGTCTTCTTTCCACCGCAGGTATAATTCGTGAACCCTAATTTCTGCCTATGAAGGGTTAAAACACGTATTAAATATGTTTAACTTTCTATCGATCAATATGCACACCGAAGTAAGGGTCCCGAGAATCCCTAGTTCTATCAATTGGTATCAGAGCCACTTTGGATCTGCGTATTGATTGACACGTCCATGTTGTCCAATAAAATCTGCGCTGTGTAATAGTCGGTAGATGTAGATCTGTTCTAACTCGGTTCTACAAGCATTTTAGATACAATATTATGGTCTAAAGCATGTTTTTGATTGTGTTGTTTAAACCACGGACATGTCATGGATGTTGTTGTTGCTGTGGATGTAATTAAAACCACAAGGGTTAATCATGCTTATTATTTTAATTTTTCAATCTAGATTATGTGTGAACTCCTTCGGGAGGCATAGTATTGATGTAATTTTAATTATTTTTGATCAATCGTGATGGCGGTAGTGGCTATTTCTGACGCCGGACGAGATGCTGGTTTTAAGCAGTCCAGAGGCAGACAGATGATTTTCGATGAAGGAATCGACAGCCAAAACCTGATAGTTGGATTCAGATAGTTAAGGACGGAACAGGAAAGATGACCAAAATAGTTGGATATTTTTCTCTTATTTGTTGTCATTTTTCTTTTTCTGATTATGCATGTTTATTATTGTGTGGATGTTTTTTTTTTGAAAAACTAAGCCTACATTAATAATGGACAACATGGACATAATATCAACTAGTAGAAAAATCTTCATTGTTAAATAACTAAGTGGGAGAGGATATTTGTTTAGTATAAATCCTATGGTCTCCATTACTGGTTTATAGGTGATGTAATTATACTTGCGCGTTGGCTTTAGTGCATTCCTCCGTATCGGATGAGTATAATTAAGGATCACCAGTACCAACTTTCTTAGGGATAATTACAGAAAGTTACCTAGTATGTGTTCACTTCTCCATCTGAAGGAACTCAATACAAGGTAATGGACTTAGTATTAAGTAATGGTATACGCTTAGATACAAATAATGGTATCCTCCCCATCGGAGTCACTGCTATTATTTGTATGACCAGAGCAAGACCAACATATTAATTTTATTTGTCATAAAGTTATGTTGACATGATAGTAAAATTAATAGGTAGTACCTACTTGAACAAAGTTGAATTTGTATATGTCCACACTATCGTGGCATGCTAAATTCATAATGTTCAAAGTGTTGGTAAATTTCTATTTGATTGATTCAAAAAAAATTGACCTACATAATTGTTATTTATGTGATTCTCAGGATTTCAAAAATGGGTTCTTTCAGTCCACTTATGGTAATTCTTAAAGAAAACAAACTTACTGGACCTAATTATATTGACTGGAAACATAATTTGGATATTGTCTTGACTGCTGAGGAGTACAAATATGTACTTGTTAAGGAATGTCCACCTAAGCCTGATACTAACTCTGATGAAGAGGTTAAAAAAGCTTATAAGAAGTGGAAAAAGGCAGATGAGATGGCGCGGTGTTACATTCTGGCATTTATGTCAAATGTACTGCAACATCAGCATCAGGCCATGGCCACGGCTTATGACATAATGTTTAACCTCAAGGAACTCTTCGGACATCAGAGTAGAGCAGCTAGGCAATTTGCTATGAAGTGTTTGATGAATAAAAAAATGGATGAGGGTACACCAGTAAGGGATCATGTTCTCAAGATGATGGGTCATCTGAATGAGATGGAGATCCTTGGAGCTGAAATCAATAAGGAATCCCAGGTCGATATCATTCTCGAGACTCTGCCTAAAAGTTCTGACAATTTTTGCCTTAATTACAACAGAACAAAAGGTTGTATAGTTTGGTAGAACTTACGAAAGAGCTCAAGGATGCAGAATTTCTCTTTAGGTAGAGTGGTCATGTTTTTGTTTCTGAAAAGGCTTCTACTTCTAAGCCAAAAGGCGGTAAGAAGAAGAATAACATTTAGAAACATGCAAACTCAGCGAAGAAGGGCATGGGACCTCAAGGCGCAGAGAAAAAGCAGAAAGGCAAATGTTTCAAGTGCAAAGGGTCAGAACATTGGAAGACTGATTGTCCACTTCTCAAACAAGGGAACAAAGAAGGTATATCTCATTTACTAGTAGTTGAAACATGTTTAGCGGTGTTATCTACCGGCACCTGGTGTTGTAACTCCCTTCCCAAAATTTTAAAATTTTATCCTTTTATTTTTCGTGTTTCAGAAATAACTCATCTTCGAAATTTTTAGGCATTATTTTGAAAACTAGTTTAAAATCATATTTTGGAAATACTACTTAAATTCTAATATTTGTTCTTGAATCTTATCATTTGAAATAACAAATGATATCGATCATATTTGTGTACCACAAAGGATTAGTTTCAAAATGGTTCTAGAGTCACTAATATTGTAATAATAAGTTATTTCAATTATCTTGAATAAAGTATCGATATACTTCAAATTATTTTAATAAGATATAATACCCTTTTTTTGAATACTTATGGTGTCTAATGGTGGCATTAAGAACTGCCTAAAAATAGTCAAAATATTAATTGATTTATGTGACGATTTATCTTAATAGTTGATATTTAAATTGGTATGTTTTAAATTATTGGTAATATTAAAAATACGAAGTTGTTTTAAAATTATTATGAAATAGATCTATATTCACTTGATCTAGAATGACTTGATCTATAAATATCTATTTACATTAATATAGATTTTAATGGATTATGATTAGGAGTAACATGGTTTAAACTACTCTTATAGCATTAAAGGTTTGAATTTTATTTTAAATTATAAGATTTTGACGTGTGATAAATATTAAATGCTATTTAAATCATTATTTGATTTCAAATCTATATGATTTAAACATTGATAATATCAAATTTATATTTCAATATTTTATGATAAACAATTATTTAATTTCAAGTTTAATTTATGTGATTTAAATTTAATTGATTACGTTGAAAATCGATTTAAATTAGTAATTCTATCTATTAAAGCATTACGATTAAATTAAATTGTTTTAAACAATTGTTTAGTTTTATATTAAAGGGAAGGAGTTATCTACTAGGAATGCTACGCCTTATCGAGTCAGGAGTCCCAACTCCTATATAAGGAGAGTTCATCTCTGCCTTTTTCTCAATATCCTCCCATATTCTATAACCTCAACTACGTGCATCGTGTCCGTGATTCACCACCCACGTCTACTACTTCCATTGTTGTTACAGATGCATTTTTTCCTCTCGCGTCCGACACACCGGACACGTCCTCGATATGGTTCCGTGTCGCGCAGGACACCCTCAACCGACACACCAATTTCTAACCCTAACCCGACACTTTCCTGGCCGCCACCGACCCCTGTCCTGGCGCTTCCACCTCCCCTCGACCCAGCATTCTGCGCCACCAACACCAACACCATCATCATCAACATCTCCGCCTCCTTTGGTGTCCCACTGTCACCATCGTTACCATGACCACCTCCTCCCTCAACCTGATGCCCGTCGCCCTCACGTCTTGACCAGCACCATCTAGATCTGGACAACCCCTCAACGGTGGACCGCCTCTCACCTTTTCTTCTGCTCATGCCCGACAACACCGGGTCTTGCCCAGCCGATCCAAACCACTCGTCGCTCCTGCCACGGAGCCAGCCCCTGACTTCACCAAGCACCCCCAGGAAAACCCCAAACTTTACATCACTTACCTTACCTTAGTCGACCGATGGTGGTCCTCCTATACTAGATCGCTAGCCACCCTCGCCTCCTCCGTAGCGGTCGGCCGACGTCAAGCCGTCGTGTCTCACCGCAGCGACCCCTCGCCTCCGCTCATGTCTTTCGGCGACCTTTCCGGTGATAGCTTCAGATAAGAGCTCGACTCGCATCCCAGCGTCGCATGTTGCTTCCGCCCTCAAGGACTAGGTCGACCCTTCTAGCGGTCGCCCCCTTTCGTCGGTCCCTTCTCAGCACCAGACTTTGCCCCTGCATCACCTCCGTCCAACTCCGACCCGACAGTCGCACAACCACCGCTCTATTCCCCAGTCCGCCACCACCGACATCAGTATCACCTCACCTCACCGATCAACCACCATTTAACTACTGCTACCGCCTCCGAAGGCTCGACGAACTCGAGCAGTACCCGGCTGCTGTGCCGAGCCGCCGTGGACAAGCGGAGAACTCCTCGTGCCGAGCCGAAGCAGCGCGCAGCGCCCGACGACTTCCTCGTCGGCAGTCTCCCCCGTGTCTGCCGCGAGCAGAGTCCTCCAGCACCGACCAGGATGAGTCTTTCCTTTTCCAAGCTCCCTCTTTCTAAAATAATTTTTCTCTCTCCACTTATGACTCCCAACAGAAACCGAAAATAAGGAAGAGAATGAGAGGTCATGACTCCTCTCACTCTTCTCCTCTTGAAAGAATTAAGAATAGTTTTCTATTCCTATTATGCTCTCTCTTGAATTTAAGTCCCCAGGACTTGGAAACTGTGCTTTGCACAGGAATTCGAGGGAGACTGAGACAACTAATGTATTGATTTCCTTTTTGTATTTTATTACTTACTATATATTTAGTATATAAGAAACAGCAGTAGGAACCGAAAATAAGGGAGGGAGACTCATTTATGTTTATAGCAATGAATAGTAATACAAGTGAAGTAATACTCTTCTTCATGGCCATATTATTATATATAAACATTGGTGTATAATAATAGTAGTATTTATTATAAATACATATAAATAGCACTATTATCATTTATTTTGGTATTATTATATTGTTTTACTAAAATGTATATAGAAGTAAATAATTTCTTAAAATGTATTTCGCAAATAAAAATTTATAATAGTACTTTCTAAATTGGATTTTATAAATAAACGAGTGGCAACCCAACCTTGAATCCAAATATTCCTTTAGCCTTAACTAAACAAATTATATTTCCTCTTAGACTAGATTGTTCATTTGGCCAAGACTAAACTATTTATATTTCTTTTGCCAAATTTGGATTTCTCATCCCACTTGGCTAATCAGACTATTCTGGACCCAATAGAAGTATTGGTTTCACCAGCTAAGGACCTCAGGCAAGTACACTTTCTGATTTCTTTCGATTCATAGTAGTCTTTTCATTTCAGGTTTATACATATATCTTGCTGCTTGTTGACATGCTCGTCACACGGAGTAGTCGAAAGGGAAAATATCTTAGTAGATATATGGACTACCCAGAACTATCCCTCGTGTCTTTCATGGAGAATAGCAGCTGCACACGACACGTGCAAGGTGCCTGATTTACCCCCTAGCCGTTCACATGTCGAAACGGATATTTCACACCACATAGGTAGTTGTATTTTATTTTATTTTTCCTTGTCTTCTCCACCGTGCCATGTCATCAACACTTTCGAATTTTCATATCTCATATGTTATTTTCATGTTTTGTTAATTCTATTATATTTTCGCATTGCCGTCGATTTGTGTGCTTGTTCCATTCCTGACTGGAAACCAACATTTTTCAAGTTTAGCCATGATCACTCTTAGCACTGGGAAGGCATGGGTATGCTGAGGTCAACCTAGAAGTAGATAGCCATTGTATCATTTTCATAAAATTGTGAGAACTTGTATTTTCTTTAAATTTAAATGTTGTAGCTGTTGTAATAAACTTAGAAATGTGAATGAGCAACAAATATTATATTTTGTGATTTTGAGCATTTATTTCTTGCGGGCCTGACAACATTCTACTGCCGACTCTGCGGCGTAGGCTGGCTTGGACACGTCTCGTATCCGAAAAGCGGGTACGGGTTGTGACAAGTTTTTGTGGTGGCCCATGCTGGTCAGATTTCACAAATCATGCAAACTTGTGGTAGTACCTATATTAGTCGTACTACTGCAAGCCTGCGACTAGGAAATGCTCATTCACAACTAGAAGTAAAATTAATTTTAAGAGAATCGTTAGGACTAGGAGTCCCTATTTTAATTTGACAATTGGGTAGTTAAGATTGTTACACAAGCCTCACTAAATGACTTTCATAGAAGGATGCACTATCGTATTTTGATTCGACGGTATTTGTAAGGAGGGTAGATTTGTAGCATCTTTCTGAAACTTTGAAAATAGCATTTTATTCCTTTTATTTGAATTAAGATGTGATTCTTGGATATTTTATAAATATTTAATTTAATTAATTATTATTATAGAATGCCTTAGTCTTGGTTTAATTTTGGAGCGCCATGTGACTAGAAGTGATGGTACGGATAATGCAATGACATGCTTCGACTAGCGTATTAGCTATAGTAGAGAAGGCCGAGACATAAATGTATTCTAACCAGGAAAATCAGGCCAAATCGCAACATAACCCTAGGAATAAATTAATTATTTATTAATAAGATTATTGACTTCTAAAAGATCTGGTTATTTCAAACTAGCCCGAACTCAACCCAAGTCTTGGTGGTCATGTAGTGCGAGTAACGTCGTCCGTATAGATATATAGAAGTGTATATTTTATTTTGATAGTCCATTTCTAATATTGGGAATAGATTCTATAAATTATATAATGAATATGATATATGTATTATTGTTATTTGAATTTATATTTTACTTGGGAATAGGATAACCTTCTCTTAGAATGACATTTTGGAATTTTGGGATTTACTTAGGCTATACCTATATACTGGTGTATGGATATATTCATAATAGGTAGACATAGTGCCCTATACATATTTTTCCCCTTAATCTTGAATATTAGAGAAATATAAATTTAAGTTTGTATTTCTTTTGCCCTCGGCCATTTTTTCTCTAATCATGAACAATTGTACAACTTTATCTTATGTCTTTTCCAAACATCGCTATCACTAATATTATTTTCCTTGGACCTAAGGAATTATTTTAAAATAACTTCTCACTTGATTGTATATTAATTTTGAGTTAAGTTTTTGGATTCAAAAGTTTCTTCTCAATCATTGAATATTGAATACCCCTTAAATAAGGATTAACAGATTTTTTTAGTTATTTCGACTTCGATCATTATCCTTCCTAATCAATTGTTTTTCTTTTCCAAGAAGCTGAATCTTATACTTGAAGAACAGATGCTTGTATTTTTTTCCTACCTTTATCAATTTGTATAATATTTTTAAACTCCTTTGATATTCTTGGAAGATATAGTTGGGATAATTTTGATGACTTATGATGGCAGACAGCCGCGCACTGTCGCCACTTATTTGACTTATGGAGACTGTTGGTTCATTACAGCCAGCAGCGCACTAGCGAGGCATGATCCCTAAGTTGAAGTAATGTCGAGTAATTATAAGTTATCAATGTTGTCAAAGCTATATCTTGGTCATCCTATCTTCGTCTTTAAGCTGTTATGTCCAGATTAGACAGAGTTGATAGGGTATTTGTTACCGTATTCTTGCTTGAGTCATGAAATCAAGAGTTTATTGCAGCTAGATGTACACTGGCGAGGCATAAATTCTCGGTAAAATGACTTCGAGCATGTTTACGAGTTTCGAATACCATGGAGACTACGTCTTATTGGCATATAATTATTAAGTTTTCAAATTGATTTGCGCTTATTCCTGGTCACAATCTTCTCAATAAACTGGTAACTCTCCATTCCTTTCTTATCCTTCTATTTATCAGATTGTCATCCTTTAATATACTTTCGACTGGACTCCTAAACCTATCTATATTTTGATTCTACACTCGTGCCTAAATAATTGTGGATAAATATTTTAAGTATTTTTGGATTTGATCATCCTTGAACAATTTCGATTATGACTAAACTCCTTATTATATTTAGATTGAGTCAATTTGCATCCTTTCCTAGGTTTGATTCTATAATCATGCCTACACAATCGATCGTGTTAGAACGATTTCGATCGTGCCAATTCGCCTGCCATCCTAAGAATTCGATTATAGGATCGTGCCAAAATAATTTTGTTTAACTAGTTATTCGTACCGAGATGATTTCAATTTTGATCGATTTTTTTTATCAAGACTAAATCATAACTGTGTCTATAACTTCAACTGAATCATAGCTAAGGTTATACTTTCATTCCAACTACGGTCATGACTATTTTGATCATTATCATGCTCGTGCCAACTTCCTATTTTCTCCCTGCTTGGACGACTTGCATGACTAACCTTGATCATGACTACATCTTAGTTGTAGCTAAGTGATTTAACCGTGTTTAGACTTCATCTAAGTTTTGATCGTTGACCGTACCTATAATCCCCATAGCCGTTAATCATGCCTAACGATTTACTATAGTATAGCTAATTCCATTTTGATTATATCCTTGACCATGGTGACTAGACCCTTCGACTATACTCGTGCCACGTGTTATCTTTTCTTAAAGTTCAATTATATTCACGATCTAACCCATTTTGATCAATGATTGCATCATTTCCTATATCATTAATCACCACTAATCGTGCCATTCAAAATTTTGAGAATAATATTTCTAAGGTGGGTAGAGGCTTCTACAGATGAATTGTACTTGATGTCATTATTAGGTTGTATCGAATATTTTTAGAACACTTAGAACCTTTTATGAATCAAGACTACAAGACTCTAACATCAAACCCTATCTATTTATTTATTATTATTGTTATTACTATTTTTTCCACTCCCATCCTTCCTTTGATCAATATTTCTTATTAAGAAGGTTTTCATTACCCTTGATCTTATCTTATTAACCAATACCAATTTTATTCAAAATTTTGTTACTATCGTTCCCTTCGGGCCTATCGAACCTATCTATCCTGGACATTCCTTAAATTCGATGACGAATTTATTTCTAAGGCGGGTAGATTTGTAACTCCCTTCCCGAAATTTTAAAATTTTATCCTTTTATTTTTCGTGTTTCAAAAATAACTTCTCTTCAAAAATTTTAGGCATTATTTTGAAAACCAGTTTAAAATCATATTTTGGAAATACTATTTAAATTCTAATAATTGTTCTTGAATCTTATCATTTGAAATAACAAATGATATCGATCATATTTGTGTACCACAAAGGATTAGTTTCAAAATGGTTCTAGAGTCACTAATATTGTAATAATAAGTTGTTTCAATTATCTTGAATAAAGTATCGATATACTTCAAATTATTTTAATAAGATAAAATACACTTTTTTTAAAATACTTATGGTGTCTAATGGTGGCATTAAGAACTGCCTAAAAATAGTCAAAATATTAATTGATTTATGTGACGATTTATCTTAATAGTTGATATTTAAATTGGTATGTTTTAAATTATTGGTAATATTAAAATTACGAGATTTATATATAAGTTATTTTTAAATTATTATGAAATAGATCGATATTCACTTGATCTAGAATTACTTGATCTATAAAATATCTATTTACATTAATATAGATTTTAATGGATTATGATTAGAAGTAACATGGTTTAAACTACTCTTATAGCACTAAAGGTTATTTCAAACATTTACGCTATTTGATTTAAATTATAAGATTTTGACTTGTGATAAATATTAAATGCTATTTAAATCATTATTTGATTTCGAATCTATATGATTTAAATTATTGATAATATCAAATTTATATTTCAATATTTTATGATAAACAATTAATTAATTTCAAGTTTAATTTATATGATTTAAATTTATTTGATTACGTTGAAAATCGATTTAAATTAGTAATTCTATCTATTAAAGCATTACGATTAAATTAAATTGTTTTAAATAATTGTTTAGTTTTAAATTAAAGGGAAGGAGTTATCTATTAGGAATGCTACGCCTTATCGAGTCAGGAGTCTCAACTCCTATATAAGGAGAGTTCATCTCTGCCTTTTTCTCAATATCCTCCCACATTCCATAAACTCAACCACGTGCATCGTGTCCGTGATTCACCACCCACGTCCACTATTTCCATTGTGGTTACAGATACATTTTTTGCTCTCGCGTCCAACACACCGGACACGTCCTCGATATGGTTCCGTATCGCGCAGGACACCCTCAACCGACACACCAATTTCTAACCCTAACCCGACACTTCCCTGGCCGCCACTGACCCCTGTCCTGGCGCTTCCACCTCCCCTCGACCCAGCATTCTGCGTCACCAACACCAACAGCATCATCATCAACATCTTCGCCTCCTTTGGTGTCCCACTGTCATCATCGTCACCATGACCACCTCCTCCCTCAACTTGATGCCCGTCGCCCTTGCGTCTTGACCCGCGCCACCCAGATCTGGACAACCCCTCAACGGTGGACCGTCTCTCACATTTTCTTCTGCTCATGCCCGGCAACACCGGGTCTCGCCCAGCCGATCCAAACCACTCGTCGCTCCTGCCATGGAGCCAGCCCCTGACTTAACCAAGCACCCCCAGGAAAACCCCAAAATTTACATCACTTACCTAACCTTAGTCGGCCGGTGGTCACCCCCCTATTCTAGATCGCTAGCCAACCTCGCCTCCTCCATAGCGGTCAGCCGACGTCGAGCCGTTGCGTCTCACCGCAGCGACCCTTCGCCTCCGCTCATGTCTTTCGACGCCCTTTCCGGTGATAGCTTCAGATCAGAGCTCGACTCGCATCCCAGCGTCGCCTGTTGCCTCTGTCCTGAAGGACTAGGTCGACCCTTCCAGCGGTCGCCCCCTTTCGTTGGTCCCTTCTCAGCACCCGCCGCCGCCCCTGCATCACCTCCATCCAACTCCGACCCGACAGCCGCACAACCATCGCTCTTTTCCCCAGTCCTCCATCGACATCAGTATCACCTCACCCTACCGATCCACCACCATTTGACCATTGCTACTGTCACGACCCGCACCCTAGAGTATGGGCACGAGAACTGGGCATGTCCATCCTACG
Source organism: Iris pallida (assembly GCA_029216955.1). NCBI lineage: Eukaryota > Viridiplantae > Streptophyta > Magnoliopsida > Asparagales > Iridaceae > Iris > Iris pallida. The sequence goes on from JANAVB010034417.1 coordinate 18,194,893, forward strand.
TCGCAGTGTCGGCGGTAGAACGCTGTCCTAGGTTACTATCTAATCAACAACTCACGCAATTATATAATATACTTGTCAAACCTCAACTCCGAACGGAGGACAAGTATAGATATAATGAAATCTCAATCACAGTCTAATCACGATAAGATAACTCAGAAGTTTATAACTAAAGACTAAACAACAACAATTATAACTACTAAATAATAATATCTCAAACAAACTCAAATACAAACTCATATCTCAAGTTATTACAATTCAAGTTCTAAAACATAATAATTAAACCAAGTCTAGCTAGTCTCCCGATCACTCCTGAGTGTCGGGGCCAAAGGTAGCTAATCTCTCGTCAGGTCCATAATGAGTAGGGCAAGTATCCTCAGGGAAATTATCTGTAAAATTTCAACATGTCCAGTCAGGACAAAAACGAGCACAATCTCATCTAGAAAACCCAAGTAAATGATAGAGAACTATAAAAAAGTTATAGACAGTTATATTGATGAATCATGGCAATTTTATACAGGTAATGATATAGAGAACAGTTAAGTACAAGGAAAGGAAAGTAGCTAAACAAGAAGGGAAAACATGGCAAGAAAGACTGTAAAATAATCTAGCTGAACTAGAGTAGCATGATATAAGTCCAGACAGTATAAAAGAGTCATGTGTGAGTCCAGACAATATAATCCAATACCAGGTAATTCCAGTACAAGACGAGTCCAGTATAAGGTGAGTCCAGTCAGTGATCAAAGGTTCCAGGGTGAGTCCAGCCTATACTCTAACAGTGTGTTTTAAAATATCGGGATCGACATGTGAACGGCTGTAGGTAATACGGCACACCGCACACTCGGCCAAGTGTGGGATGGCTATCATTCTAGTATAATTCCAAGGGAGTGGTTCAAGTATTTGGGTATGTTCACATCCCTATTCCAATATTTTCCCGCCCAGCAAGTACAAGTGAATCCATAACCCGACACGAAAATAGGTATAAGTCCAGCCAGCACACGAATGGTTCCAGTAAATGGTTCTAGGGTGCTTCCAGTAGGTGGTTCCAGAAATAGAGGCCAGACACGAATAAGTGAGTGTTGCATGAAATGGATACAGTAATATCAAATCGTATTTGTAATATAGAATCAAATAGAACTAGCTACAACTGAAGTACAGTAAACGATAAGTAAATGGAAGAACTATCAGAGAATGTACTCGCCTGATACTCTGAAAAGAATAGTATAATATCAGATGTCTACACCGGAGTCACAATGTTCTAAACAGAGGAATACAGGTCATGATATGTAAAATACAAGAAAAATGAAAGACACAGTGCAGTCTACATGATTTTTAGGTCAAACTAGGTCCAAGTCAACTCTAAGTACTTGGTCAACATCTAGTCAACATTTGGTCAACTAAGTCTAATTTGAACTATGTTCAAACTAGGTCAATTCTAGGGTTTAGTCAAATATATTCAACAAGTCACTTAGGCTGTTGGGTCAACATCTAGGTCAACCCTATAGGGCTAACTCATAATAACCCATAGGCTAATATACCTAGGATACCTTAGGATGCCATATAGGCTAATATGTCTATATACATATTACCATAATACTATCAACCTATAGTCCTAGGCATATATCCCTCTTATGTTACACATGATGTATCATATAGAAATCAAGCTTAACTATACATCACATCTATACATAACATATATACAATATGTGAACTCTCAAACAAACAACTCACAATATTCCTCACCCTATCAAACCATGTGGCAAATGGCCCATGCCCTCTCCAGGACCCACATCTTAAACTCTCACCTAGACTCTATTTGATACTCTAAGCTAATCAAGCACACACTCACAAACACTCAACCACATCACAGACACCTATCCTTCCTATAACTAAACACTAACTTAATACCAGTCTTAGGCACTAGGGACACTATCACATATCTAGTAACATGGATCCCCCTACTCCTACTGCATTTGCAGCCCACAGGGTATACTGTAGCAGCTGCTGTTGCTTGGCAATTGCCAAACGCATGCAGCCAACTAGCTGGCGGTTGCCTACTGCTATTGCTAAAGCCACTGCCTGCTACTGTTACCTACTGCAATACAAGCAAGCCAGGCCAACCATGGCCAATTCCCTCTAACCCTCACACAACTCCCAGAACCCAACCTGGATTGAACCAGTTCAGTCCCTAACATCTCCTAAAACCTCAATCAAACAACCCAACTCAAATATCAAGAAATGGTGACTCTAACCAATCCCAACATTTTGAACACCCCAATACATTACATATATAAAACAAAATCAAACCCAATATAATGTATTAGATGTGTATGAGTGTGTGTGTAATAGGTTGTAACAGTGTTAATGTGTGTGTAATAAATCAGTGATGTGCATAATGTGTCACATAGCCATAGTTAGATAGAGTGTCAATAGGAAAATAGAAAAACAGGGAATAGGTAACCTGTGTATAACAGGAAAATAAGGTCAGTGGTGTGGGTGAAACTCAGTTAAAATAGTGCAAGATTCAAGTGTGAGTTTCTAAGTGAGATGGGAGAACAGTGGCTGTGTGTGTGTGACTACAAGGTGAAAAGATATTGTTGTCAGGTTTTTAAAACAGTAAAGTGTGTGTGTGTTCCATTCTCAGAAAGATGTGAATTCAGTTAACACATAACAATTCAAGATTTCAGTTAAATGGTTAAATTCTTAGAATTGAATGTGTGGGTGTGCATACTTGTGTACATATGTGCATAGGCAATGCAAGTGTGTATACAGTTAAAGGTAAATGAGTGTAGTGTAAATAGAAGAATGTGTGCAATTTGTGTATGGGGAATTAAATTCAATGTTGTGTGATACATGGGTTAAGCTCTCAGAAAACAGGAAATAGTATGCTTTACAAACCAACTCATATCAGTTCAACCTCCCAATCTCAAATCCAAGACTGAACCAAGCCCATAGGACTGTAACTCCATTACTCAGGCATATACATACATGTAGACATTATAAAATAGGTATCAATTTATATTATTTAATAATTACTAAATATTTAAACTCTGAAATCACTCACAGCTGAACACGGTATCAGTAAGAATGGGAAATTTCAATTTGAATTCAAAAATGAAATGGAATACATACAAAATAGGTTAGGGTAGAGTCGTACACGTGTCCAGAGTCCACACGAGTCCCCACGTGTCTCCACGACTGGACACGGCATGTCCAAGTTATAAAACCCGTACAGACACTTCGCGTGCACAGACTGCATCGTGCTGCGATGCAGTCGACTCGTGGACATGACTCGTGTCACTACATGCTACGTGGACATGTCCCTAGGTTCGCCAAGGATAGGGGAACATGCTTATGTGTCTGCAACGTGTCCACGACACACGTGTCGTGCGTACGAGCCGCGTATCAGTGAGGTTTCCTGCGTGCGTGTCTGTACAAAATCCGTGTGAGCTCGATAACTTCGAGAATACTCCATAAAATCATCTCAAATTTTAGAAGGGTGGTGACAGAGGTTGCCCTCTCGTGTCCTCCAAAAATTGTGTCACGAGAGGTCGTGTCGTGTCCTGTGTCGACCCCGAGCAGAAGGCAGCGCACCGGAGCCTCGTACACGCGTTCGTGTCCAATTTTGGACACAAAAACCAACCCAATTCGTGCTCAGTCACAGACCATAGTAATCTACACATAATAAGCTTTCTAAATATGTAATTTGTCTTGAAAACCAAGAACAAAAAGTTCAAAAAGACATTTCATCAAACACCTAAGTATATACATTGATACGTGTCCGATACGGACACCAAACAGACACAAAATTCACCCAAATTTTAGGGACAGCTAGGGGACTCCTAGATCTAGCCCTAAATGTAAAGAAAACGAAATATTAATGCAATTTAAGGGATTTAACCTATAGGTGCAATTAGCAAAAAAAGCCCTAAAATAAAATGTTCCTCCTTGCTAGCTCGGATCCCTAAATTACTCAAAATCTGGGATTACTCTCCACCAACAGTAAATAAACAGTAATTAGGTCCTAATGCAAAAGACTAGAGTTAAAAAGGAGTTGAAATGAAAAAGTTATGGAATGGCTCTTTACCTCTTTCTTCAAAGCTTAAAAAAATAATAAAAGAGGCAAGAACAAGGAGGAGATTATTTATAGGGAAGGAGGGAGTCCTAGTGGCTGGTTATAGAGTAAAAAATTAGGGTTAGGGTTTAGTCTAATAGGCTATGGGCCTAATTGCACTAGTCATGGAATTAAAATTATAAGTCATAAAATTAATGCACCTATTCTATTCCTCCTATTTGAAAACTAGATTCTAATGGCTAGGATGAGGTTAACTTAAGTTAGACTAGGTTCACACCATTGTCTACCAAGTAACCATAACTAGGGTTAGCTTCTAGGTTAGTCTCTTAAGTCACAACTAGTCAAAAGTCAAAATTAACAATCATCAGTACAATAAATCATGAAATAATTCAAAGAGGCCAAATGACTAAAATACTTTCATGCTCAAAAGTAAAAATAAATTATCCTAATGACATGGTTAGGCTCTAGGTCAGACATTCTCTCAGGTTACACTAGCAAGGTATCAAAATCACAAGCCATGACTTAAAACAGTTTTAAATTGATTAAAAATCACGAAAATTATAATGTGAGTTAAATACAAATAAATAATAATTATAAATACAAAATTTTAAAAATACCCTCATTCCAGAAACAGGGTGTTACAATCCTACCTCCTAGAAAAATTTTATCCTCGAAATTAAAATGATCGCACCCTTTTTAGGTCAAACCCAAACAAATCAAAGTCAAGAGATAATCATGCAAATATAATCTTACAGGTCATGATTCGAACCTCGAATAGGGTAGCTACGCTATCTATCAATCACAAGTAATATCCTGACAGGTACTAATGGAAATCACACAGGAAAGTGGGAAGGAAGAATAAGAAGGACAAACCTGCTAACCCATCACCTGCAGCATCGGTCTACTCGACTGTCAGCGTAAAGCCCTGCCCCTTTGGGGTGTATCCCTCTGATGGTACGGGGCACGGTGCTGCGCTACAGGTGGCCTAGCTCCCTCTATCTAATCCATGACACTCAAGTAATATCCATACTGATATTCTACTCAATTACACTAGGACACCATCTATATGGTATCTATTCTGCAATCTGATAATCATACCCGTTTATCCCGAACCATGTTACCAGAATCCTCGTCACACCAGTAAGTATGGCTGCGATAATCCATAGAGTCCACAACTAATGTACATACCTCTAGAATCATGGTATTTAAAATTTTTGCATTGTTACTAGCTTGGCTGCAAAAACTTTCCCACATCCGAGAAATACATCCAAAATCAGACTCTATCTCATCGCCCAACCAGCTGATATGGCTATAGAAGACTCTAGATTCCATGACTGAGGTAACTTAGCCCATAATGTTATCTTGTAGAAAATCAAGTCATTAATGAATACCAAGAATCAATTCAACGATGAATCAAGGAAGATAGACAGATACTGTCAGAATCGAATTTTGAGATAGTTTATAATGAGATTCTCAAGGATCATCCCAGGAATCTTCTCAAGTAGTCCTAACTGTGATTGAGTACCTCTCCGTTAAAGCCTATCTCTCAATCCTGTCGTAGGCTTGCAGCAGTACAACTAAGTCGTCGTACTACCACGATATCGCACTAATGTGACTCTCGACCTGCATGGGCCACCACTAAAAATGTGTCACAACCCGCACCCTAGAGTATGGGCACGAAAACTGGATATGTCCAGCCTACGGTGCAGTGTCGGCAGTAGAACGTTGTCCTAGGTTACTATCTAATCAACAACTCACGCAATTATATAATGTACTTGTCAAACCTCAACTCCGAACGGAGGACAAGTATAGATATAATAAAATCTCAATCACAGTCTAAGCACGATAAGATAAATCAAAAGTTTATAACTAAAGACTAAACAACAACAATTATAACTACTAAATAATAATATCTCAAACAAACTCAAATACAAACTCATGTCTCAAGTTATTACACTTCAAGTTCTAAAACATAATAACTAAACCAAGTCTACTAGCTAGTCTCCCGATCACTCCTGAGTGTCGGGGCCAAAGGTAGTTAATCCCTCGTCAGGTCCATAATGAGTAGGGCAAGTATCCTCAGGGCAATCATCTGTAAAATTTCAATAGGTCTAGTCAGGACAGGAACGAGCACAATCTCATCTAGAAAATTCAAGTAAATAATAGAGAACTATAAAGCAATTATAGACAGTTATATTGATGAATCATGGCAGTTTTATACAGGTGATGATATAGAGAATAGTTAAGTACAAGGGAAGGAAAGTAGCTAAACAAGAAGGGAAAACATGGCAAGGAAGACTGTAAAATAATCTAGCTGAACTAGAGTAGCATGATATAAGTCCAGACAGTATAAAAGAGTCATGTGTGAGTCCAGATAATATAATCCAGTACCAGGTACTTCTAGTACAAGATGAGTCTAGTATAAGGTGAGTCCAGTCAGTGATCAAAGGTTCCAGGGTGAGTCCAGCCTATACTCTAACAGTGTGTTTTAAAATATTGGGATCGATATGTGAACGGCTGTAGGTAATACGATACACCACACACTCAGCCAAGTGTGGGATTGTTTGCCATAAAATATAAAAGAGCAGAACAATTATCGGAGGACTGAACTTTTACTTCATAATACAAACTCGCTTGTACAAAGAAAGCCTAGGAACAAAAACCTAGGTACAACAATCTAAGTACAATTGTTTATTTTAGATTCTGGGGGGTGAGATAGAGGCTCGGGAAAGCAACGGAAGCTCTGCCTTACTCCTTGGACGATCGGATGCAGCCTTGACTCCGGTGAAGAATTGCTTGGCATTGAGGAAATGCTCTCCTTTCTTTCTCCGTATGTCTCTCTCTGTGTGTCTGTGCATCCTCTCCTCTCTTGTATATCCTGCAAGGGAATGGCACCTTGCTATTTATAAGAATGTGGTCCTCATTAGGGTTTGCAATGATTATCCCTTCTTAAAGTTGCGGCGGCCTGTTGATTGGTTAATCTGGGTCATTAGTCTTGAGTGCGATGAATCTGGGCCATTAATGTAGATTGTGCCAAACCCTATCAGTAATTAGTGCTGATTGCAATAAATCTTTCTCATGATGATCTGCTGATGTCTGCAAATCCAAATGAATAAATTTAATTTATTCTTCCGCCACGTGTCCCAGATTATTAGGATTTGACCCAATCTTTGATTACAGTAAATCTGGATTATTGAGATTTGATTGGTTTTATGATACGTATCCTGCCACGTGGCTCAACCGAAAGCCACTGAAGAAATCTGAGCCGCATGAGGTTTGAGCCGCATAAGGCTGGCCACATGTCAAAGCGGCTTGAGGTGAATATTTGAACCGCATGGTGATGATCTGAGCCGTATGAGTGTAGGCAGCCGCATAATAGGTAGCTTCTTAGTGAGCCGCATGGAGGAGCCTTTGCTTGAGCCGCATAATACATCTTCGGTCTGAGCCACATAGGACAACTTTGGCCTGAGCCGCATGGGGAGTCTCCGCTCGAGCCGCATACAATTGTCCACGTGTCAAGGCCGCGTGGCACTTTCTAGATCTCGGGAGATTTTTGTCAGAGATTTCCTTCGTTTTCCTAGGAGTCTGTCATTATGATAGAGTCATAATTGCTTCTTTTTGTCAGGACTGTCGTCTTGTCAGAGCTGTCAGCCGTCAAGGTAATTAATGCAATATAGGACGAAGGAAAGAACTGCTTGCAAGCTACGTGCCTTCTCTTCTGAGCCGCATGGTACTTATCGAGCCGCATAGATGTTTGAGCCGTATGGAACTCCCTAGCCGCATGAATCTTCCTGGCCGCATGAATCTTTCTTTTATTCTTTTTTATGATTCTACAAGACCCCCTTCAAAGTTTTCAATTTGTAAAATTAAAATAATTTGAATAAGAAGCATGGCTGTGTCTAAATTCTTCTGGCCGCATATGGTATTCTGGCCGCACGAGCGTCTTGGCCGCATGGATATCTTGGCCGCATGGATGTTTCGGCCGCATGGATGGCTCAGCCGCAGGGGCTTTTTGCCACGTCATCGTTGCCACGTATGGCAATCTTTTGCATTAAATGCTGTTGATTTGCTGCCAGTTTTAAAGGCCACTTTTCGGTGCGGGATCCCAGGAGTTTGGCCTTCATTTTAGGCGGCTCGCCTCGATAACCGAAGAGTCGGTCTTCGTGCTTGCACGAGAATCGAAATGCCTTGTTTTTGTTTATAAATATGGATGAGTTCAGTCGGAGGTATTTCTTTACTTCCTTTCTCGTTCCAACTATTGCTGTCTCGTCTCTCTTTCCTCATTTTCCTTCTCCGACCGTCGGAAATGGCCCCCAAATCCTCCAAGGTCGCCTCTGCTGCTGCGAAAGACAAGAAGACGGCTTCCTCGTCGGCCGTCGTGCCCGAAGTGCACCCCGATGTCCATCCTGCTTTCAAGGGTAAGGATTGTCTTTGAATTCTTTGAACCCTAAGAACCCATGGCTCTGTTGCATGATTTATGTACAAGCCTTCGTTTGAACCGCCCAAGTTCGATCGTGATGGAGTCGCATACGTTGTATGGGCCGCATGACCCTCTCACATCCGAGCTGCATAGAAGATGCCCTATGTTTAAGCTGCATGAGAAGGGTTTGAGTCGCAGGATTACTTTTGGATATGAATCACATAAAATCTCCTTTAAACGGCGCCGCATATGTTTCTGACAAACTGAGCCGCATAGCATTTCGCTAAGTCGCGCCGCATAAACTTTTCTGCTAGATAGAACCGCATAAGTTCAACCGAACCGCATAAGCTATCGAACCAGTGTCACATGGAAATCCTAACTGAATTGGGCCGCATGAGGCTGTGTTGACCCGAACCGCATAGGCTCAGCTAAAATTGAGCCACATAATGTTTCATTGATCTGAGCAGCATAGGCTCGTAGGAACTTTTTTTTTGAAAAAGTGGTTTCGTTTTAACCATCTTTTAATCATGTTTCTTTTTGTCCTTTTCCAGTGAACCTCCCAACCAACCTGGCAGGAGAGCTTCTTGTGGCTTCAGCTCAATTTGCCGTGGGCGTGCAGCTCGACGTCTTAATCCGACATATAACAGATCAGCTTTCTGCTAATGAACCTTTAGAGAGGGTGGCTGCCATCAACAACCAGCCTTTCACTTCCTTTGTACTATGATGAATTCGGGGAGACTGGACGGAGAATATCTGAAACTCGCTTTTCTCTTTGGGGATGCTCTTTCCATAAAGAACTCCCGTGTGCTAGATGTTTCTGAGAGCTGGGATTTCACTGTGGACGGGGTGGAGATCCATATTCCCCAGATGGAGCAGCATTTTCCCCTCTCGTAGTTTAACATGGTACCGATGGGCAGGAAAATGGTAGGCTCCCTAACTCCCACCCAATCAGGGATGTTCGTGGGCAACATCCACTATAACATGAGTATTAAGTCAGCATGTGCAAGCAGGGAGTCGGTGAGCCGGAATGTGGTGGGGCTGATTCCTGGTACTTTTATAAACGTATCCGGTCCCAACTTTACTTTTACTCGAGCTGATACCTTCCTGAATTAGCTCGCTCGCAAGGGGTCTTATCCTGTGGGCAGGTTGTCGCTGCTGAATTGGATAAACCCCATTCCTATATGGGCCAATCTTACCTCATGGGTCTTGAGGAACTACGGAGAATTCCTTCGGGAGATTGACCTTTACTACGCTATCTGGGGCACCTTTTACGGGTTGTCCATTAACAAGCCGTTGTTCATGGCCATTTTGGAGATGTATAACCGGCACACGGGGACTTTCTTCGCACCCGGAGGGGAGTTGGGCCTTGCTCTCCATGAAATACATGTCGTTTCTAAGCTGCCGTGGGGGTGCGAGGCCTTTGAGGTATACACCCCGACGAACGAGGAATTCGATGATCTGGATCGACGATTTCCAGGCTTCGTCGCTGTGTACCGAAAATTGCTGTGCCACCATAGCATCTGTCACCAGACCGCCATCAAGAAGGAAAATAGCTCAGAAGGAAACGCCCCCCATACCACGGCCTGGGTCGCGTATCTTTTCAAATTAAGACTCTCCGGTCGGGTTTCTTCTCGAAGTCCTCAAACCGAAGAGGAGGTAAAGGACATGATGCCGAAGGCCAAAAGGTCGAGGTCCACCCGTGACAGATTTGGGAGTCGTACTGACTCTTTCAGTTATTTCTACCATGGTACCCGGCCGATGTCTGAGAAAGCAATCTTGGCCGGGTTCTTGATGGTTTGGCTACAGAATTGTGTAGTTTCGGGAGGGGTAGGTTCTACTGAAAGGATCAGCCGCCATTTTATTCTCCCGACTGTGAAGCTGGTCTTCAAAGTTAGACTGGCCCTTCTTCCGGCCATGGTGTGTAGCATACACCATGGCCTCCGTGCCTTTTCTACTAAAGTTATTGCTCGCGAGACGACGCTGGGCTTTGAGCGGATAGAGCTACCATACCATTATCTCATGGGGTGGTTATTGATACATTACAGATCGTTGATGAGGCCCGAATCAGACGACGATGTTACCGATGCTGATGCATTCCTTTACCGATACCGTCATCAGTCTTGGGAGTACGACACCATGCCAGCCTGTCGGCGGGCATTAGCGAGGGTTGACAGACCTGACTTCTTTGTGTCTCTTCCTCAATTTACTCCTAGAGAAGTGAGGGGGTACACGTTGATGGCCTTGAACCTCCCGACCTCTTATCCGAGAAGATGCTTCTTTGGCTGCGCAACATTCGTCCCGCGTACCTAGTATATCGTTACCGAAATAACGTATATCTGGAGCCGTATTTGCCCAGCAAATTTTTTCGTCAATTTGGGTACAGTCAGCTATTCCTGGACTACCCCAGTGCTTGCCTGGGCTTCGAGGGCAGCGTCCTCGATGGTATCAGAGCTTGGCATTATTATAATGCGGTTCATACCCGGGTTAGCTTCTCGGTCCCCGACGCTAAGATGTTAGGAGATATTTTGTATATGGCAGCCCTTTATCATGTTGCGACGAGCAAGCCTCCCGTTGACTTTGACATGAGTACCAGCTTCATTGCTGGCACTGGATTGGTCGAGAAGCCCGAGGGCTCTAAGAAGAGGAAGAGAATGGCAAATAGGGTTCCTATAACGGACTCGGAGTCCACTGCGACAGATGAATATGAACAGGACGCCGATGACTCGTCGCATTCTTCGGGCGAGGAGAAGGGGGGACCAGCCACCTACTGTACCGAATGAAGAGGTGGAGGATCAACCACCTGCTGGGCCTGGTGATTCGCGCAAGCGAAGCAGCGTATGTCCACTGACGATGGCAGGACCTACTCCACAAAGCGGGCTATGGTAAGACGTCACAGGCTGTTTATTGATGATGTTAATGCCGTTTCTGAGGTGATTGGAATTTCAGCTATCTTCTCTTTCTTTTTCCAAGTTAAGGGCTAATCATTTTTCTTTTTTGTTGCTCTTTGTAGGGGTCAGAGGAGTCTGCTTCTCGGGACTCGACTGGCGAGGTCGATCCGACCCTGTCCACTTTGGTCAATGATATGTGCACTGCTATCATTTCTGCTGAGGTTCTTCCGGAGGTGGCCGGGGAGTCTCACCTTGCTGAGACCTCGACCCGTGGGGACGGGGGCTCTACTGCACATGTCCTTGAGACAGCCAAATTTCAGCAGGATGACACTGACCTGGCTAGCTCCCTTTTCAGGGTGGTTGGGGCAGAGAAACCGGTTGAATTTGACTTAAGATCCGCGGGTAGGGAGACTATGCCAGCTGCGAACGAACTGTAGCCTCCCTGTTCTTCTCTTGGTAAGATAAACCAGATCTTAACTTGTGGGGAGGCCTATTTGTTCTATCCTCCTGTCCTTCGAACTATATGGATTAATGGTTGCTTCGGATGTACAGGTTCTACCCCTTTATTGTCGGTGACGGACATTGTCGGGGCGAACTCTGCCATGGTAGATTGATGGAAGCACGTGTGCCTCCTTCTTTTCCAACTGATATTGAGGGGCCTCCAGCCGGGTCGAGTTCGGAAGCCCAAGTGGAAGTACAGCTGGGACAAGGGACGATGCTTCCTGCGCCCTCCTCTGCGAATATAGTTTCGGGGGTTAACCTTTCCGTCCTGCCAAGCATCCAGGCTCTTTGGGCGGCGAAAGAGGAGCTTGCTGCTGTTCATGCATCTTTTCGCACAGAATTTGTTTCCCTGGTGGCGGGGATGGCGAGTTCTGAGGCTACTCCTTCGATACTGCCTGCCACACTCACTTTAATACCGTCCTCTACAGAGGTTTTGGATGAAGTATCCCAGGATGTGGTCGACAGTTTCTACCGCCACCTGAAGAGGAGGATCGAGGCAGCTGTGGAAAGGGGGACTCCCTTTGCTATGGCCCGTCAATGTGCCGATGGCCATATCAATATCCTTAGAACACTCCCCGGTGGGACAGGACTGGCTGCGCTTCTGGAGCCTAAGCTGTTAGAGGCTGATCGTCTTGTGGCCCAGTTTTGCATACTGCAGCAAGCTGATTTACCCGCGGCAATAAACCAAGAGCGCAATTTCCTCCTAACCGCGGTGGAGAAGGTAGGGCTTGCTCGAGAATCGATCAAGCCAACGATATTGAAGGACCGCGGGATCTGACTGAGTTGTACGATCAATGGAGCCGCCGGACTGAAGATTGTACAGCTTGGGAAGCGACGGCGTCCCGCGGGGTAGCTGACACCCGAGAACAGTTCCTCGAGCTCCAGAGAAAGCTGGCTTTCCTGGAGTCCGAGCTCGAAGCTGCTAGTACTGAGAAAGGTATTGCCATTCAGGAGGCTGACAAATTTAGTAGGGCTTCTGCCAATCTAGAACTTGCCCTGAAGAAGATGGAGAACGACTGGCAGGCATATATATATTTGAATGATGCGGAGCAGTTGTCCCAGGAGGCCGAGCGCCGAGCTAAACAGAGGCTTGAGCGATGGACTGCCTTGGTGAGAAACCGCCTCTTGGAGTTGTGTAATGCCGAACTATAGTCGGCTTTTCCTTCTTTTGTTTCTTCTTTTCTTTTCTTTTGTTTGAGAGGGACGCGGTCCCAAAATATGTAATGCTTTTTTCATCCTTCAAATAAAGAGTATTTTCCATTCAACCCTTCATTTGTATTGCTTGTTGTGCCTGTGGTATTGTGATGGTGTTTGCCCCACATGGGGGACTTGTTGTGGACCTGCTATCCTTGGCATACCTTGGTTTTAGGTACGGGTAACAAGTTTGATTTGGGGATACCCAGAATGGTCCCGCGAGAATGTGGTCGTGGACGCTTCGGGTAACAGGAGAAAGAATGCCATGGAGCAGCTGGGCTCCCGGGGCATGATGAGGAATGGTGGGCCTGTGTTGAGAACTTCAGGTCATGGCATTTTGTGGGCCTATTATCCTTTGGCGTACCCTGGGTTAGGATACGGATAATAGGATGAAAAGGGAACCAACATACTTACTCAGAGGTAATGAGGACATGGCAAGCATGAGGGTTTCCTTACCGCAGAATCTTCCTACTCAGAGGTGATGAGGACATGGCAGGAGTGGACTCAACGGAGGATATTTATGGACTTACTACCCTTGGCGTACTCTGATTGTGGGTAGAGATAATAAGTCGAAAGGGATCAACATACTTACTCAGAGGAAATGAGGACATGGCAAGCATGAGGGTTTCTTCGACGGAGCCTTCCCACTCAGAGGTAATGAGGAAATGGCAGGATTGGGCTCAATGAAGGGGTATAGAGAACGACTCATAGGTAATGAGGACATGGAAGTTCTATGTAGAGGGATGATTTGTTTTTGGCGAAATTGAGATGACTCAGAGGTAACATCGACATGGTCGTTTTGGAAATTTGTGGACCCGTTACCCTTTTTGTGCACTGGGAGTGCAGGCAGTGGACCATGAGGAAGGATCTCTTTCAGGAAGAAAGTTCAGAGGTATGGTTACACGTGACTTTCTCCCCAAAAAGAGTGACCGGGATGTAAGTTCAGGGGTACCAGCGGGTACATAACTCGATAATCCATGAATTTTAGAATCAAAACGCAAGTTCAGAGGTACCAGCGGGTACATGACTCGATAATCTGGAATTTTTTTGTGGAAGAAGGATATGAGTTCAGCGGTACGATATGGTACATGACTCAGCAATCTGAATTTTGTGAAAGTGAGTTCAGCGGTACCAGCGGGTACATGACTCGATAATCTGGAGTATTGTAAGAGTGAGTTCAGCGGCACCAGCGGGCACATGACTCGGTGGTCTGGAGTATTGTAAGAGTGAGTTCAGCGGCACCAGTGGGCACATGACTCGATAATCTGGAATATTGTGAAAGTGAGTTCAGTGGTACCAGCGGGTACATGACTCGGTAATCTGGAGTATGTCGTTCAGACATAGTATTTCTTTAGGAACTTGCCGTTGACGGGCAACATGAGCAAATCTCTATTTTGTTTTACGAGGCGGTAAGCTCCATTTGAGAATACAGCATCGATGATGAACGGCCCTTCCCATTTTGGCTGGAATTTGTCGGCGGTTTTGTGAGTCATGACCATCGGCCTCCGGACTGCCATAAAGAGATCTCCCACTTGGAATGTTCTGATTTTAACCTTCTTATTGAAGGCTCCAGACATGCGTGCTTGGTATAGCTCGATTCGTTGCTGAGCCAAGAGGCGTTTTTCATCCAAGGCCTCCAACTCTTGTAGCCGACGACGGTAGTTATCATCTGTCGTCAATTGGTAAGTAAGGGCGACACGGAGTGAGGGTATCTGAGTCTCTAATGGGAGAACTGCCTCACTCCCGTATACCCGGGAAAATAGCGTGTTTCCAGTGGTTGTTCGGACTGTAGTACGGTACGCCCATAAGCATTCACCAAGCTTCTCATTCCAGTCGCGTTTGTTGGAAGAGACAAACTTCTTGAGAAGTTTGATGATCGTTTTGTTGAATGTCTCTGCCAATCCGTTTGCTGCCAGATTGTATGGTGTTGAAGCAATATTTTGGATGCGATGCTTATCGCAGAATCGATAGAAGGCATGGCTTGCAAACTGCGTACCATTATCGTGGATGATCCTTCGGGGCAGTCCAAAGCGATATATGACATGATGCTTGAGGAAGCTGATCACGTTTGAAGTCTTTACTTCTACGAGCGGAACAGCTTTCGTCCATTTGGAGAAGTAATCTGTGATCGTGAGTATGAAACGATGCCCACGGGAGGAAGGTGGAGTAATTGGACCGATGATATCCATTCACCATGCTTCAAATGGCCATGACGCCACTGTTGGATGTAGAAACTCGGATGGTTGGTGGATGAAGACCACATGGACTTGGCAGGCTTTGCATTTTCTTGTATAGTCTATCGCATCCGCTACCATCGTTGGCCAGTAGTAGCCCATTCGGCGGAGACGATCATGTAATTTGGGGCCAGGCTGATGGGCCCTGTAATGCCTGTGGTTTGTATTACGTATTTCTGGAATATGTGTACGTATTTATTCTTGTATTGCATGATTTCTTTGCTTAATTTCCTCCCTGGGCTTGGTTTATTCTTGGTTTGGATTGGCTTGGTTCGGTTTGGGATTGCTCTTGGTTCATCATGAACTAAGGGATGAACCCCCTACCTACCACCACCACTCATATTTATTACCTATTCTTCTTCTCTCTCTTCATTAGTCTCTTCTTCTTCTTCCATTTACTCCCTTCACCTACCAAAGAGAGAAGAGAGAGGTCTAGGCAAGTACAACTTGCTTCCACAAGACAGCTCATTTTTATTGTTCTATTAGCTTCTCCTCATGTTTCTACGACACATTAGAACTTGTTATTTTCTATTTTGAGGCTTTAATTTTTGTAGATTTAGAAATTGGTTATTTTTGGATTTTGGTGGTTTTGATCTATCAAACTTTTTTTTTTCAAGTTTTGATGGTTCTATGTTGTAGAGAATTTTATTCTACCCAATTTTGACCTTTGAAAAGTTGGATTTGGACTTATTTTGACCAAGTTATGAACTTTTGAAGCTTTGGGTTCAACTATGGAGTTCCTGCTGATTTGGAGAAGACAGTGTGCAGTGCGCGAGCTTTTTAGCTTGCGCCACTGAGTTGCGCGCGCTCTTTAGCGCAGCGCAGTCTGATTTATACGCTGCCTTAGCAAGGAGTCGTATGGACCTCATACGCTGCCTTGGCAAGGAGTCGTATGGACCTCATACGCTGCCTTGGCAAGGAGTCTTTGTAGCACCCAGTTTCCCAAATGAGGGTAATTTTGAAATTTTGTGTTTATAATTATTTTAGTAATAATATTTAATTCATGATATAATTTTTGGTAATTTTAAATTATTTTAAAATTATTTAAATCAATGACTTGTGGTTTTGACGTTTTGCTAGTGAAACCCTAGAGACTGTTTGACCTAGAGCCTAACCATGTGATTATGATATTTTAATGTCATTTTTGGCCTAAGGATATTTTTGCATTTGACCTCTTTGAATTATTTTGATATTATTTTATTATTTATGATATTGTTTTGGGGTTATTTGAGTCGGGTTCGAATTTCAACTCAATCTGACTTGAAACGGGGACCCGGGGGTAGTTTGACTCTAGTGGGACCCACACACTAGTTAGGCATGGCCCACATGATATTAATTTTAGTCCATATGATAGAAATATTTTAGTTAGAGGTTAGACTAATTATTATGGATAAGGTTAGTGTGATTAGAGACTTTAGAATAACTAATTTAGCCCCAACCAATTAGTCCTTTCCTAATACTCATAGAATAGGTTAGTGGGGGCATTTTGGACCTTACCATAATAGGACAAATAGCCCCATATGGCCAGCCACTTTGGGAGAGGATAGGCTCAAGTTCATTTCATTATTCTCATCCACACACTCTCTCTCTTGTTCTTCCCTAAATTCCTAGAGAGCAATCCCTAGCAATTTCTCCACCAAATCCTTCCATTTCGCCACCAAATCTTCTTCTTTCCTTCTCCATTCTAGCCAAGGAGGAAGCTACCCAAGTTTGGGAGGATTCGGAGCTCGTTCGTGTCCTTTTGGAATCTCTACGTGTCGGTGTCGCTCCGGGAAGGTTATTCTTTGATTCGATCTACCGGGAGGTATAAATCCCTTCTCCTTTTTATTTCTTCATGCATATAGGTCTATTTTGAACCCATAGGAATGACCCCATGGTTGTATCTCCATTTGTGTCCATTTTGTGTCTATTTGGAGGTCATAGTAGTGTCCTTTGTGTTGTGGTTGTGTCCATGTGGAAAAATCCCAAATTTGGAAACACTATGTGTTGTTGTTATGTATGAATGAATTATTACATGTTTAATCTCATATTTTTGTATTGGAGATGTGTTCTATAGTGTCTCATATATATATATATATATATATATATATATATATATATATATATATATATATATATATATATATATATATATATATATATATATATATTAGTGTAGAGAGTGAGTTCTTGATATATTATGTTATATAGTTGTGTTATTTTGTCTCAAACTATCCAAATCCGTCATGATTTTTATCCACGTTTTTAATTTCAGCCCTAACTTAGAAATGTTATAACTTCTAGCTCAAAGCTCGGTTTAGTCTTCCATTTTTTTAAAAAAAGCGTATTGAAGTTAGTTTTCCAAAAACATGGATTAATAGGCCTAATTCATTCTGTAACTTTCTGGAAAATTATTTGAGTGTCAGCTGTACAAAAGACAAACGCGTTCTCGGTGTTTTTGCGATTCCGGGAGTTTCCGAAAACGAAAAAAACGATCCGTTTGAAGTTTCGGAAAGCTAACACATAGATCTATAACATACTTTAATCCTAGAATTTAATTCATGCTGAGTTGGTACAGTATTGATTATTAGTAGGAGTTACTATTCGGCATATGCATTTTGTGCACCCTTGTGTGTAATATAATGTTCTATTTGATTTTAACCCATGTTAATGTATATACATTATGTAACTAAATAGAGAATGCAAGCATGAGTAAATGGTTAAATAAATGATGTATGAGGTGTAAGTATCCTATCTAATGTAAGCATGTATAAGTATGGCTTGTAATGAATATGTAGGTTCCATAGTATGTAATGTATGGTGCATATAGTAGTGCAAGAGAATAAATGAATGATGAATGAATGCAAGCATGAATGTAATGTAATAATAGATGTATTGTATGCAATATACAAGTTAATGAGATGTAATGTTCTATGTTAACACAAATCCTATATTACCTCATGTACCCCTTACACTATGTTGACACTATCATACTTGACACTTTGTTCACTTACACTTTGACACTCTTTGATATGTATACACTATGTATATCCATTTAATCCTCACTTGCCCCTTTGCCATGTTCACATACACACACATAGCCTCTTAAATAAGTATTTATGAATATAGTTAACTTAGCTATGTATGTATATTATATATGTTAGCATATTGTGTTGTAATATATAAGTTTATATAACCATTTAAAATGCCATGATTATAGACCTAATGTTGAATACCAATATATGCATGTTTATATATGTGTAGACATATATAGCTTAAGTAATAGATTACCTAGTGTATATCCAATGTGAATTCTTGCCTATTTGAGTATTGAATAATTACATGCTATATAGAGTTGGGTATATGTTGGCTTGTATAGCCTTGTATTGATGTGTGCTTGCTAGGATAGTCTTGGTTAGGCCTAGTAAGACTTGCTGGGTTAGGACATGACCTAGTTTGACCTAGTTTGACTAGTACAGTTGACCAGAGTTGACCAAGGGTTGACTTTGGCCTAGTTTGATCTAGATTCATGTAGAATGCATTGTAGTGCTTTATATTACCCTTCTGGACATATTGTGACTTGTGCTGTTCTAATTAGGAGCCAGACACCTCTCCTCGGACAGTATCTTTACCTTGGACATTCAGATATCAGGCGAGTACATTCTCTGATCTTTTCATACTTACCTGGATTATTTTCTTGCTCTAGATTACTCTACTTGATGCTGACACGTATCTTTACGGATTAGTACTATATGGATCCTTTCCTGAGATGTTATCCCTCTACGGGTGCATCGGGTATTTTATGTTCATGTACTTTATCATGTGCATCAGGTACTCCTTGTACTCGTACTAGTTCATGTTTTTACATGTTCTCATGTGCTTCATGTGCTTTCATGTGCTTATCATGTGCCTCATGTACTACTCATTACATGAGTTCACGTATCTTAGCTGTATTCATGTGCTTATGACATAACTTGAACGGATCCTTGTGTATTGATTGGGACGGGGTGAGTAGAATTGGTTATGTGATCACTATCCCCAGTAGCTGTATTCATGTGCCTCCTTATTTGTATTCATGTACCCCAAGCCGTTTACATAACCATTGTGCTCTAAATCACGTAGCCACTTACAGTCTCTACTATCATGTATTTACTTTCAGTTATAAAATATCTCCTGTTTACTCGTACTTCCTATTCAGCACTTCCTGTATTTTACTTTATTGCATGATTTATACTCCTAACCTGCTATGAACTGTTTTAGAGATATGTGCTCGTTCCCGTCCTGACTGGACCTGTTGATAAATTTTACAGATAGCTTGGAGGTTGCCTACTAGCCTAGAGGAGACACATTAGAGGTTGTTTAGGTAGTTATTTTAATTGTCTGGAGTTGTATTTACTTTATGGATTACTGTATCTGAGTTTGGAGATTTGAGATATATTTCTGGATTTGTGTATCTTAGACACTTAGATTTCTCTCTGTTGTACCTCTTTTGGATTTCATATTTTATCTATCCTTATCATGCTCTACCTTAGATGTGATTGAGTCTGTATCTGCTATGTCACCCCCATTCGGGGAGTATAAACTGTTTAACCTTATACTGTTAGATGCATGAGACCTAGGACAGCGTTCTACCGCTGACACTGTGGCGTAGGCTGGACGTACCCACTTCTCGTGCCCTTATTCTAGGGTGCGGGTCGTGACACGTTTTTAATGGTGGCCCATGCAGGTCGAGATTCGCATTAGTACGATTTCGTAGTAGCGCAACGACTTAGTTGTACTACTACGAGCCTGTTATAGGATATATAAATTAAGGTGTTAGGATGAGAGGATACTCAATCACTGTTAGGATTCCTTGAGAGATTCCTGGGATGACCCTTGAGAATCTCATTTTGAATTCCGATTTAAACTCCTTTTTCTTGTTTTGATTCACCTTTTTCCTTGATTTGAATTTGATTTTGTGGATTCATTGTAGAACTTTGAATCCTGGTATTAGTTGATGATTTTGATAAAAAAATTTAGTTGTTGATTAAATTTTGTATTTAGATTAATATTTTCAAATCCAAGGTACTCAATCACACTTAGGATTCTTTGAGAGATTTATGGGATGACCCCTGAGGAACTCATTTTGAACTTCAATTGGAATTCCTTTTCCTCTTGTTTGGATTCACCCTCATTCATTGCTATTGAATTTAAGCTTGATGGGTTCCTCTCGTTTGAACCGATGAGAAGGAATATATCTTTATTATTTTTTCTCGCCATTATTCCCTTGCATTCTTATTTACCTCTTATCTTAAACTTTGTCTCATTACATTAATTATCCATATCTTGTCGTCCCTACCAGATGTACTTCGAAACCCTTGAATCTTCGTATCTTTTGCATGGGGAAGGCTAAGGAAGTGACATAAATTATGTAGCTCAGAGAAGACGTAACTGGTTATTTTATGGTGATCTATAGGAAATCAAATGTGGAGTGTTCCATATGGAAACTTGAGATAAAAATGTGGTAAAGGTCTCGAATAGAATAAAGAGATGTATACTGCCAATCTGGAAACAATTACATTTAGAGAAATTTTGGGGTTATGAGATAGTTTATAGGTGTATTCAAAACTAATGAGGATATCAGAGGTCAACCTATTTTTGAGAACTTAGAAAATCTTGGTTATTGATTCTGGGGAAAACTTTTACTCTGAGGCTATGTAGAAGGTTAGTAATGGAAAAGAGAAGTTAATTGTGTTTAATAAGGATATTAAACAAGATGTAGCGAGGAAATGACTAGGGATAGAGAGAGCACAAAGTTATGGAAGTTTAGAGATTGTTGTGAAATATTTTAGGAGAATAATATTCAAGGGTGTATGTCGAAGAAAATACGGAAGTTGATTTTATGATGGAAGATAAGTTTTGTAAGGCTTAGAGATTTAAATTAAATAATACGAGGAAAACAATTTGAACAAGTTCAAGGAATTCGTAAACGGGATTTAGAGGTTTTGGGTCAAATTTAAGACAAGGTGAAAGAACTTGGAAATTTAAATAAATGGTTAATGTTGATTCCTAAATGTGAGGGTTGTGCTTCAAGAGTGATGTTTGGAAATTGGGAATTGCCTACGGTAGTCATGGTAAGGGTTTAAGTAAAGGTTAAATTTTTATATGGAGACTGGTGAGAAAAAGATATGATTGGCAAGTTATGACCAGATGAACTTAAGAGTATCAGAAGCAGATGACTAACTCGATCTTCATTATTTTTGTGCATTAATTACCACCTCTTGAACTTCCACTTTCTAATTGAGATCCTTGACGTTCCTTATCGTGACTTTGATATTCAGAATGTAATACTAGCTGTTACCCTCCAATAAATCTTATATGCAAGACCTAGACGAGCTCACCATCGTGTAGGTATATCATGTCCCACTAAAACCCGTCTTCTTGTACTCTATTTTCTTGATATAATTTTCTGGTCAACTGGCTAAACTATAACCTCTACCATTATACTAAATTTCTTCTTATTTCAATTAGAAATCCAGGCTTGACTCAATTCTTTCGACCCGACATGTGATGGTGTTCTGCTTGTTTCCTTAGATACTTAACCTTGTACCTTATCTGATTACTTGACCCGTTGGTTAAGAAACTTGGACTATGTAATTCCTTTCATCATTACCACCCTTATATCTTGTGCTGCTAAATTAGCCTTAGTTTTACAAGCTTATCTATTTTCGAGCTTGGTCATGACATATTTTATTGGGTGGCCACCCACTAACATATTGTCTAATCAGAACCGGTGCATGATGGTCTGATCAACCTATTGCACTTTGGTTCACTTTTTCATGTATCAATCTACGAGAATGGAGACATAGTTAAACTTGACCCTAGAGTCTCATTCGCGACAGCCTTGACAATTCTCCTTGAAATCTTTTTATCGCCTATGAACCTCGTATTCGTACTCAGTCGAATTAAATTTAATTATGACCTGAACCTCCATCATTGGATGCTCGTGCTCATACTTTGATTTCATTGATTTCCCTTCTTGCCCAAATCTCGTTTTATCCCGAAATTGATCAACTTAGATCGTGTCAAGACAAAAATCTATTTGTGATTTGTTGTGCCTAAATTTTTAATTTTTGCTATTTTATGGAGTAATAACCTTTTAATAATTTCTTAGTTGCTTGTTAATGACCAATTTTTATATAGGATGGTAGACAGCCCTACAACCTTGATGATTGTTGTTCCCTTACCTTCCCAATTAGGACATCCTAGATTGTTTGTGTGTTGATACCATAGTACTATTTTGACCTAGAATGACCAGTGCACCTAGGTGAGACTTCCAACTGCTACAGTATGCCCTGACCTTGTATACTATTCCTTCAAATTGCATGATTTAGATAAATTTTTTAGACCTTGATTGTTGGAAAATAGGGACGTCACCCTATTAGTATCAGTTGTAGATATATATGGGTTATGTTGACACAAAGTCACAGTCAACCAAATATTGACTACATTGACTAAATAATATCTGTATAAATTCAATACGACACACGACGTCTGCATTCAGTTCAGGACAGACAACAGCTCAGTTTTCGACTCTCAGTGTATTTTCGAGTCTGTACTTTTACATTTTATTGAGTCTAGAAAAATGTACTTTGAGTTATGCTGAGCTCTTGGAACTTAGTCTATAAGCCTACCCAAAATCCCAAGCTCCACCAAAACAAAACTTGCCCACAAGTCCCACTTAGGACCACTCTGTGCTCTGGAGACAGAGTTCGGGCCGAACTCTGCCTCCACACAGAGTTCGGGCCGAACTCTGTCCCCTAGAAATCAGGAACCCTAATTTTAGGGTTAGCTGGTTGCTAGCTGTCCAACGGCCAAATTTTTGAATTTTCCTACCCGAATTCTGGCCGAATTCTGCCTCTAAAAACACTATAAATAGGGCATGAATTCTCTCATTTCAATTCACTCAATCTTCTCTTCTCTTCTCTCCTACAAGCTCAATAAGCCATACCCTTCCCATCTACTAGCCACAAGCCTCCTAAGTCTCGAGTGCTCAGCATCTCTCAGTTAGGATTCTTGTGCAAGAGTCGAAGAAGTCGCTTGGACAATTCCAAGCAAATCGCCACTGCGATCCTCTGTTAGAAGTTGACGTGCTCTTCTGAAGAAAAGGCACGGGTTGTAAACTACTATTTCACAAATAGTGGATTTAATCCTGAGCTAGAGTTCTCAGGCCTGGACTAGTCCTCCACGAGGGAAACCAGGTTAAAATCGCTGTGTTTGCGTATGCTCTTCTGCTCTTCATTTATTTTCCGCACTTTACTCTGATTATTTATTGTTGGTGAAAGAGTTTTTTTTAATTGGCTATTTTTCTATATAAACTCTATTCACCCCCTCTAGAGTTGCCAAACTGTTCTTCAATTGGTATCAGAGCTCTGTTCTCTTTACAAGGACTAACATCCTAAGAGCTGATCCATGGCAACCACACAATCCTTGATTTCCAATCATGGTGAAGGTCAGTCCACTCATAGGCCTCCCCTATTTGATGGGACTAACTACACATATTGGAAAACAAGGATGAGCTTCTATCTTAAGTCTCTAGACTTTGACCTGTGGACTGTCGTCACTGACGGTTACAAAAAGCCCGCCAGAATAGTTGTCGATGGTGACCTCATTGAGAAACCACACGACAAATATTCTGTCGAGGAGAAGAAACAGGCAAGTCTAGATGCTAGGGCTATTAATGCTTTATTCTGTGCTATAGAAAGGAATGAGTTCAACAGGGTCTCTACATGCACCACTGCTCATGAAGTATGGAGACTTCTAGAAGTGACGCATGAAGGAACCACACAGGTCAAGGAATCTAAAATAAGCCGTCTCACTCAAGAATACGAAGCTTTCAAGATGAAGCCAAGTGAGACGATCACTCAAATGATCACAAGATTCCTCGACATCATCAATCCTCTATCTTCGCTTGGAAAGCAGTACTCAAACCACGAGAAGATTCGTAAGCTGCTCAGAGGGCTACCAAAGATTTGGAACCCTAAGGTGACAGCCATCATAGAAGGAAACGATCTCACAACAATGTCAATGGAGACCTTGATGGATAAGCTTATGACTCACGAGCTTGACCTCAAGGACTTCGAAGAGCCTGCTCCGAAGACCAGGGAGATCGCACTCAAAGCTCATCAACGAAGAGCTAATCATAATGAGACCGAAGAAGATAATTCGGATGATGAAGACCAAGCTCTCATGGTTCGCAACTTCCGGAAATTCCTTCGCTTCAATCGAAGGAAGAAGGAATCTCAAGAAGACGATGAAGAAGAACCAACTTGTTATGGTTGCAAGAAAACTGGACATGTCCGAAAAGACTGCCCATTCCTGAAGAAGAGCAACCGCTATGAGAAGCCATACAAAAAGAACTCATCAAAGAAATATGCCAACACAGGTATCCGGCATGAAAGTGAAGCGAGTGACTCTGAGGAAGAAAAGGAGTCTCCTCAAGATACAGCAAATGTGTGCCTGATGGCAACCTCCAACAAGGTATCTAACGAAACTCTGGATGACTTCTCTTTTGATGAACTTGGCGATGCTTTCACTGATTTACTCGATGATCATAAAAAGGTCATCGGTAAATATAAACATGCCAAGGACAAAATCAAAAGTCTAGAAGATGAGATACAAAGAATTTCTTTACTTCTTGATAATGTTAGAGACACATCACCCACAAATGACACTGATGAAGCATCCAAGCTTAAATTAAGCTTACATGATGCTGAAGCACGTATTGAGCAACAAACTCAAGAAATCACTACTCTCAACACGTTGCTTGCTGAAGAAAAGAGTAGACACAAGATTTCCATGACTAAGATTTATGGCTTAAATATTAAGGTTGATGAACTGCAAGCTATTTCTAAAAGATTAGAAACCAAATTGGGTAAACAGGTTGTTCAACCTCAAACCCAATCACATGGGCACAATACCACTCATGCTAGTCAACCACGTCATTCTCATGCAGCTCATAACCATGCTTTTATATACACACACTTTCACAAACCACGTGCACGTAAGAACAATTCTCACTCAGTACACACTCATCATGCACAAAGACACAATCAACATCACTCCACACATAAAATTCATCATGCCATGCCATATAGACAAAATCATCATGCAATGCCATATAGACAAGGTCCTCATAAACCATATAGACAAAATCATCATGCCATGCCATCTAGACAATATCAGCATGTCACACATCATAGACAATACCATCATTCTATGCCTCATAGACACCATCAACATGCCACTTATTCCATGCATAATCATCTTCACCATGCTAACTCTTCACATCATGTCCATCCTCATCCTGTTGCTTATAGATATTATTCTCATGCTCCTAGTATAAATAAGAATGCTATCTGTACTTATTGTGGATTACATGGACACATCTCACCACAGTGCAGAGTTAGAAGACTTGTAGATAAAAGGATATATGCTTGGTTCCCAAAGACTAACTTTTCAGGACCCTCAAGAACTCGGGTACCAAAGGTCACATCTACTCTTGATGTAGGTGGACCTTCCCTCCTCAACTGAAAGTAAGTGGATTCTCGATAGTGGATGCTCGCGACATATGACGGGAGACGCAAATCTTTTTGCATCACTATCGATGAAGAGAGAAGGATACGTATCCTTCGGTAACAATCTCAAAGGGCACATTATAGGTAATGGTATCATTGGTCATCCTCCTTCTCCTGTAATAAAGGATGTCTGCCTAGTGACCGAGTTAAAGCATAACCTGCTCAGCATTAGTCATCTTGCTGATCATGGATATGATATTAACTTTGGACAAAACAGTTGCTACATCTATGATAGGTCAACAGGAGACATTGCTTTTGAAGGGAAAAGAGAGGACAACATCTACATTTTCTATCTTTCTATAAATACTAACAATGCAGGTAGATGTCTATATGCCCACAAAGACGAACGACTACTTTGGCACCAGCGTCTTGGTCATGCCAACATGGATGCTATATCCAGGCTTTCCACCAAGAAGCTAGTGAGAGGATTGCCTGAAATCACGTTCAAAAAGGACACGGTATGTGCCGAATGTGAACTAAACAAGGCAACTAAATCCTCATTTCATTCTATCAACTCTGTAAGTACTACTAGACCCTTGCAACTAATTCATATGGATTTATTTGGTCCTAGTAGAATAGCTAGCCTTGGAGGCAAACTTTATGCATTTGTTATTGTTGATGATTTTTCGAGATTTACATGGGTTTTCTTTCTCGCTAATAAGAGCGATGCTATTTCTGCTTTCAAAATTTTTGTAAAGAAAGTTCAAAACGAAAAAGGCTACATGATTACTCGAATCCGAAGTGATCATGGAGGCGAATTCGTAAATTATGATTTTGAAAGTTTTTGTAATGCAAATGGTTTTGATCATGAATTTTCTTGTCCTAGAACTCCTCAACAAAATGGTGTTGTGGAGCGGAAGAATAGGACTCTTGGCGATATGGCTAGAGTCATGTTGAATAAATTTTCTCTTCCAAAATATTTTTGGGCAGAGGCTGTAAGTACAGCATGCCACATTTTGAATAGGGTGCTTATTCGTCCCATTACGAAGAAAACACCCTATGAGCTTTGGTTTGGGAGAACCTCCAATGTTTCTTATTTTAAAGTTTTTGGCTGTAGATGTTTTATCCTTAACACCAAAGATAACTTAGGCAAATTTGATGCCAAAGCTGACGATGGTATCTTTCTTGGTTATGCCGCCAAGAGTAAGGGATATAGAGTTTTCAATAGACGCTCACTTATTGTGGAAGAGTCAACAAATGTGACTTTTGATGAAGATAACAGTGCAGCAAGTACTCTTGATGATGACGTTGAGCCATCAACTTCTACTCCAATGAATACTTCAACCGAAACTAATTCTCTGGAGGGTTTGCCTAAGAAATTCTCTTTCAAACCTTCTCATCCAGAAAATTTAGTTATAGGAGAAGTTTCACGTGGAGTAACTACTAGATCATCACTAAGAGACTCCGTTGCTAGCACTGCCTTCATTTCACAAGTAGAGCCTAAAAACATTTCTGAAGCTTTTAATGATAAATTTTGGATTTCTGCTATGCAAGAAAAACTCAACCAATTTGAGAGGAGCCAAGTATGGGAACTAGTTCCTAGACCAGCTAATCACTCAATAATTGGTACCAAATGGGTGTTTAGAAACAAAGTAAATGAAGATGGTTCAGTCACATGTAACAAAGCTCGTCTAGTAGCTCAAGGATACAACCAAGAGGAAGGTATCGACTACGATGAGACGTATGCTCCTGTTGCTAGACTAGAATCCATTCGGATGCTTTGTGCTTTTGCTAATTTTCAAAACTTTAAATTATTTCAAATGGATGTTAAAAGTGCTTTCTTGAATGGCTTTATTAAGGAGGAAGTTTATGTGAAACAACCCCCTGGCTTTGAAAATCACAAATTTCCCGACCACATGTTCAAGCTGAAGAAAGCGCTTTATGGCCTTAAACAAGCCCCCAGAGCTTGGTATGAAAGGCTAAGCAGTTTCTTGCTTGAGAAAGGTTTTTCAAAAGGGAAAATTGACACTACACTGTTTATAAAATCTTTCAAAGACACTATTTTATTAATTCAGATTTATGTTGATGATATTATTTTTGGGTCTACTGATGAAACTCTTTGTCAAGAATTTGCCAAGTGTATGCAGACGGAATTTGAGATGAGCATGATGGGAGAGCTCAACTACTTTCTTGGTCTGCAAGTAAAACAACTGGCTAATGGAACTTTCATCTGTCAATCGAAGTATACCAAGGACATGCTGAAGAAGTTCGATCTTGACAACATCAAACCAATCAGCACTCCAATGGCTACTTCAACCAAACTCGAACCAGATGAGAGCGGCAAACCCGTTGATCAACGTAAGTATCGAGGTATGATAGGCAGCTTACTTTATTTAACTGCTAGTCGCCCCGATATCATGTTTAGTGTTTGCCTATGTGCTAGATATCAAGCAAATCCTAAGAAATCTCACATGACCGCGGTTAAGCGTATCTTTCGATACCTTAAGGGTACGGTTACAGTGGGCCTATGGTATCCCAAGTCAACATCATTTGACCTCATCGGTTACTCTGATGCTGACTTTGCTGGATGCAAGGTCGACCGTAAAAGTACGAGCGGCACGTGTCATTTATTAGGAAAGGCTTTAGTCTCATGGTTTAGCAAGAAGCAGAACTCTGTCGCACTATCCACAACAGAAGCTGAATACATAGCAGCTGGGCGTTGTTGTGCACAAATTCTGTGGATGAAGCAAACCCTTGAAGACTATAAGTTATCTTTCATGCATATTCCTATATTCTGTGACAATACTAGTGCAATCAATTTGACTAAGAACCCTGTCTGCCACTCACGCACTAAACACATTGAGATCAGACACCACTTTTTGCGTGATCATCAGCAAAATGGCACGATTAACTTAGAATTTATTGACACTGATCATCAGCTGGCAGATTTCTTTACTAAGCCACTATCCGAAGAGCGCTTCAATTTTCTTTGTCGTGAACTTGGAATTTTAGATGAAGCAGTTATAAATTGAAACTCACCTGCGTAAATATCGAGTATATTGTGATTCTTTTTCGAAGAATTTGGTATGGGTACAAGTCGAAAGGGTCCTTCTGACAACAAGGCGTAAAAGCCTAAGCGACACGGTGCACTAGTCCTCAGGACTACCGCTAGCTGGGATCCGGCCCCTGCAGCTAACCCATGGCAAATTTGGACTATTGAACCATAGTATATGTCCTTATTTATTATATGGCTCGTTTTCGATTTAATATTGCCTAATTGAGATTTTTAAAGTTCATTCTGTTTTCTGAGTACCTCTCTATCTATTTTTAAATTCAACACTCTTTGTTGTCCTCAACTATCTTTTGTTTAACTCTTAAACTTTTTCTTCATGTTCTTTGCCTGTTTTCAGTTCTGGACCATTGATCCAGAACTCGGGCCGAACTCTGCCCCTATCAGAGTTCGGGCCGAGTTCGGTTCTTAGGTTCCAGGGTCGGGATCTGTCTCTGCCGTTGGATCAATTCTAATCCAATGGTCAATATTTCACCCGACCAAAGACAAAACCCTACTTTATGTCGGGATTCCATCTCTCTCCTTCACTACTACCACCTTTCTCACCTATACAAAATCTTTCCTTGAAACCCTAACCCTAGTTTTTGATCTAGAGTGCTCCAGTGCTTCTCAAAATCAAGAAAAAGGGGTTTCTCTCCATTCTCTTCCATTGTTTATTACTTGTTTGAGGTACCATTCCTATTTTCTAGTTAAAAATCTTTTAATGGCTCCTTGCTTGTTCAATCGTGGGAAGAGAATTCGAGTTAAGAGTATTTCCTCTTCGGATTCTCCTCCATCAATTGAACAAATCATTGAACAACGTCAACCATCCCATCCTTTGTTCAATCCACCTCGTCCTCAAAATCCTTCCACCTTTGACAACAGACTTTTTGTCTCACAAGATGCATCAAACAACTGGTTTAGTGACTTTCAGAATCGACAGGTATTCACAGGACATCCTATTAATTTTTCCATATTCTCTCAATATGATTCTTTATTCCATGATCTCTATCTTGATGAACTAGTTACCACAACTTCTGCTATCTACCGTCATGCCGTTCAAACGTTCTACTGCAACTTAACCTTTGATGACCTTCATATTTATTCACGAGTTGCAGGTATCAATATATCTTTTGATGACTTTGACTTAGCCGAATATCTTGATCTTCTAGAGCCCAATTCTTGGGAAAAGCTAGTTGACGCTCGCTCGTTCCATTTTCCCGACGGAATCTCCCTTGAAAGCTTCAAGGACGACTTGTGTACTCCATACACACGTCCTCGCAAGCTCACGGCTAAATATCTCAACCCATATTTTTCTGACCTTCATTGGATTATTTCTAACACCATTCTACCCAAAACAGGTTCCCATGATGACATCACTTATCTTGAGATATCTGCTCTTTATCATCTTCACTTTGGAATTTCTTTCAATCTTCCACGTACCATGATGGACTGGATGATTCACTGTAGGAGGAAACCACGAGCTTTGGTTTATCCTCTGTATCTTCCTTTGATCTTTCGTGCTTTTCAAATACCACTTGATGCTTGTCCGTTCATGCCTGCACCTACCTATCTATCCAAGGCACGACTCCTTCAGCCTGTCGCTGCTTCTGAGTCATCTGAGCATTCTGCTGATGAGGCGCCTGATGCCCCTCCACTCGGACAGGATGCACCTCCTCCTCATGCCAACCTGGATTCTCTTCAGACCTTGCTTCACGATCGTTTTGCCATTGAGGATGATCGCTGGACGCAGCAGGATTACCGTACCACCTTACAGATCAGTGCCTTTGGGAACTCTCTGCATGATATGCGGTATTCACTTGCTCGTCATCCTGATCTGCATGTGCCTATTGAGCGGGATCCAGATCACGCGGGTCATCGTATAGACGATCCGTGGGTCATGAGGTATATGGATCCGGATGATGCTTTTGTGGATCTTCAGATGTTCCAGGACCTTTCAGATGTTCCAGGACCTTCTCGTGCTCCATGATGGAGACTGGCTTGATATGCTGCTGCCACTGCTGATGGTCTTAGTTGCCTTTTGATTTTAGTTATTTTAGTTTGTTATGGATTTATGTACTGGATTTATGTCTTCAAACCCTGATGATGTGCTGGTTGGTGGATAACATTTTATGCTATTTTTCGTAGTTCTATTTTATGTCAGTGACTTGTTTTATTAGTATTATACTGTTTCTTCTCTGCTTGGTGTGGTTGGATTACTTTTCATTGTCGATACTGCTATTCCCATGTTTTTCCTTATGCAGTATATATTGCTAACTGCCAAAAGGGGGAGAAATATGTATGTGCTTGTGCTTGTGTTTGCTTTTGGGAAAATATTTTTTTCAGGCCACAGGTTCTATGCATTATTTACGGGGGAGAGCTATTGATTCTAGCTCGGCACCGTTCACTGATTACGGGGGAGCTATCTTATTCTAGCTCGACATTGTTTATGGGGGAGCTGTGTTTTAACCAACTGTGTCCAGGTATGAATATTGAAATATACATTTATTATTTTGTCAATTATCAATATGGGGGAGATTGTTGACACAAAGTCACAGTCAACCAAATATTGACTACATTGACTAAATAATATCTGTATAAATTCAATACGACACACGACGTCTGCATTCAGTTCAGGACAGACAACAGCTCAGTTTCCGACTCTCAGTGTATTTTCGAGTCTGTACTTTTACATTTTATTGAGTCTAGAAAAATGTACTTTGAGTTATGCTGAGCTCTTGGAACTTAGTCTATAAGCCTACCCAAAATCCCAAGCTCCACCAAAACAAAACTTGCCCACAAGTCCCACTTAGGACCACTCTGTGCTCTGGAGACAGAGTTCGGGCCGAACTCTGCCTCCACACAGAGTTCGGGCCGAACTCTGTCCCCTAGAAATCAGGAACCCTAATTTTAGGGTTAGCTGGTTGCTAGCTGTCCAACGGCCAAATTTTTGAATTTTCCTACCCGAATTCTGGCCGAATTCTGCCTCTAAAAACACTATAAATAGGACATGAATTCTCTCATTTCAATTCACTCAATCTTCTCTTCTCTTCTCTCCTACAAGCTCAATAAGCCATACCCTTCCCATCTACTAGCCACAAGCCTCCTAAGTCTCGAGTGCTCAGCATCTCTCAGTTAGGATTCTTGTGCAAGAGTCGAAGAAGTCGCTTGGACAATTCCAAGCAAATCGCCACTGCGATCCTCTGTTAGAAGTTGACGTGCTCTTCTGAAGAAAAGGCACGGGTTGTAAACTACTATTTCACAAATAGTGGATTTAATCCTGAGCTAGAGTTCTCAGGCCTGGACTAGTCCTCCACGAGGAAAACCAGGTTAAAATCGCTGTGTTTGCGTATGCTCTTCTGCTCTTCATTTATTTTCCGCACTTTACTCTGATTATTTATTGTTGGTGAAAGAGTTTTTTTTTTAATTGGCTATTTTTCTATATAAACTCTATTCACCCCCCTCTAGAGTTGCCAAACTGTTCTTCAGGTTAGTCCTTGATGTGGGGATGTGTGTCTAAACATGTAGCTTAGGAGATTTATAAGAGATTATAGTATCAGCCTTGATAGGATGTACTAGTCTTTTGGTGAGTATAAATGTGTTATGAGAGATAGGGGCCTATATGTCTTAGTAATGCATCGTTTCTATGGTAATAGAATGTATTAATAGATGGTAAATAGGAAGATAATAGTTTGAGCATACCTATAGCCTATGATCAGTTCCTTTTCATCCTTAGTTAAGACCACTTTAAAATAGGTCCAGTCCCTTGGATATAGGTTCCAGTCCATATTTTATTGAAGATCCATTACCGCCGTACAGCAGAGCAGTATTAGAGGTATTCCTAGATTGACACTTTTTAGATGTCCGTTTATTATTCCAGTGTTAGGAAGTGTTACCTTAGATATTGGGTAGGTTAGAGGCTCTAGAAGGAGTACTATCGATCTTAAATTTCGAGGACGAAATTTTTCTAAGGTGGGTAGAGTTGTAGCACCCAGTTTTCCAAATGAGGGTAATTTTGAAATTTCGTGTTTATAATTATTTTAATAATAATATTTAATTTATGATATAATTTTTGGTGATTTTAAATCATTTTAAAATTATTTAAATCAATGACTTGTGGTTTTGACGTTTTGCTAGTGAAACCCTAGAGACTGTTTGACCTAGAGCCTAACCATGTGATTATGATATTTTAATATCATTTTTGGCCTAAGGATATTTTTGCATTTGACCTCTTTGAATTATTTGATATTATTTTATTATTTATGATATTGTTTTGGGGTTATTTGAGTCGGGTTCGAATTTCAACTCAATCCGACTTGAAACGGGGACCCGGGGGTAGTTTGACTCTAGTGGGACCCACACACTAGTTAGGCATGGCCCACATGATATTAATTTTAGTCCACATGATAGAAATATTTTAGTTAGAGGTTAGACTAATTATTATGGATAAGGTTAGTGTGATTAGAGACTTTAGAATGACTAATTTAGCCCCAACCAATTAGCCCTTTCCTAATACTCATAGAATAGGTTAGTGGGGGCATTTTGGACCTTACCATAATAGGACAAATAGCCCCATTTGGCCAGCCACTTTGGGAGAGGATAGGCTCAAGTTCATTTCATTATTCTCATCCATACTCTCTCTCTTGTTCTTATCCAAATTCCTAGAGAGCAAGTCCTAGCAATTTCTCCACCAAATCCTTCCATTTCGCCACCAAATCTTCTTCTTTCCTTCTCCATTCTAGCCAAGAAGGAAGCTACCCATGTTTGGGAGGATTCGGAGCTCGTTCGTGTCCTTTTGGAATCTCTACGTGTCGGTGTCGCTCCGGAAAGGTTTTTCTTCGATTCGATCTACCGGGAGGTATAAATCCCTTCTCCTTTTCATTTCCTCATGCATATAGGTCTATTTTGAACCCATAGGAATAACCCCATGGTTGTATCTCCATTTGTGTCCATTTTGTGTCTATTTGGAGGTCATAGTAGTGTCCTTTGTGTTGTG
This sequence comes from Iris pallida, assembly GCA_029216955.1. Classification (NCBI taxonomy): domain Eukaryota; kingdom Viridiplantae; phylum Streptophyta; class Magnoliopsida; order Asparagales; family Iridaceae; genus Iris; species Iris pallida. The sequence goes on from JANAVB010034417.1 coordinate 18,228,782, forward strand.
GTTGTGTCCATGTGGGAAAATCCCAAATTTGGACACACTATGTGTTGTTGTTATGTATGAATAAATTATTACATGTTTAATCTCATATTTTTGTATTGGAGATGTGTTCTATAGTGTCTCATATCTATATATATATTAGTGTAGAGAGTGAGTTCTTGATATATTATGTTATATAGTTGTGTTATTTTGTCTCAAACTACCCAAATCCGTCATGATTTTTATCCACGTTTTTAATTTCAGTCCTAACTTAGAAATGTCATAACTTCTAGCTCAAAGCTCGGTTTAGTCTCCTGTTTTTTTAAAAGAAGCGTATTGAAGTTAGTTTTCCAAAAACATGTATTAATAGGCCTAATTCATTCTGTAACTTTCTGGAAAATTATTTGAGTGTTAGCTGTACAAAAGACAAACGCGTTCTCGGTATTTTTGCGATTCTGGGAGTTTTCGAAAACGAAAACGCGATCCGTTTGAAGTTTCGGAAAGCTAACACATAGATCTATAACATACTTTAATCCTAGAATTTAATTCATGCTGAGTTGGTACAGTATTGATTATTAGTAGGAGTTACTATTCGGTATATGCATTTTGTGCACCCTTGTGTGTAATATAATGTTCTATTTGATTTTAACCCATGTTAATGTATATACATTATGTAACTAAATAGAGAATGCAAGCATGAGTAAATGGTTAAATAAATGATGTATGAGGTGTAAGTATCCTATATAATGTAAGCATGTATAAGTATGGCTTGTAATGAATATGTAGATTCCATAGTATGTAATGTATGGTGCATATAGTAGTGCAAGAGAATAAATGAATGATAAATGAATGCAAGCATGAATGTAATGTAATAATAGATGTAATGTATGCAATATACAAGTTAATGAGATGTAATGTTCTATGTTAACACAAATCCTATATTACCTCATGTACCCCTTACACTATGTTGACACTATCATACTTGACACTTTGTTCACTTACACTTTGACACTCTTTGATATGTATACACTATGTATGCCCATTTAACCCTCACTTGTCCCTTTGCCATGTTCACATACACACACATAGCCTCTTAAATAAGTATTTATGAATATAGTTAACTTAGCTATGTATGTATATTATATATATGTTAGCATATTGTGTTGTAATATATAAGTTTATATAACCATTTGAAATACCATGATTATAGACCTAATGTTGAATACCAATATATGCATGTGTATATATGTGTAGACATATATAGCTTAAGTAATAGATTACCTAGTGTATATCCAATGTGAATTCTTGCCTATTTGAGTATTGAATAATTGTATGCTATATAGAGTTGGGTGTATGTTGGCTTGTATAGCCTTGTATTGATGTGTGCTTGCTAGGATAGTCTTGGTTAGGCCTAGTAAGACTTGCTGGGTTAGGACATGACCTAGTTTGACCTAGTTTGACTAGTACAGTTGACCAGAGTTGACCAATGATTGACTTTGGCCTAGTTTGACCTAGATTCATGTAGAATATATTATAGTGCTTTATATTACCCTTATGGACATATTATGACTTGTGCTGTTCTAATTAGGAGCCAGATACCTCTCCTCGGACAGTATCTTTACCTTGGACATTCAGATATCAGGCGAGTACATTCTCTGATCTTTTCATACTTACCTGGATTATTTTCTTGCTCTAGATTACTCTACTTGATGCTGACACATATCTTCACAGATTAGTACTATATGGATCCTTTCCTGAGATGTTATCCCTCTACGGGTGCATCGGGTATTTCATGTTCATGTACTTTATCATGTGCATCAAGTACTCCTTGTACTCGTACTAGTTCATGTTTTTACATATTCTTATGTGCTTCATGTGCTTTCATGTGCTTATCATGTGCCTCATGTACTACTCATTATATGAGTTCACGTATCTTAGCTGTATTCATGTGCTTATGACATAACTTGAACGGATCCTTGTGTATTGATTGGGGTGGGGTGAATAGAATTGGTTATATGATCACTATCCCCAGTAGTTGTATTCATGTGCCTCCTTATTTGTATTCATGTGCCCCCAAGCCATTTACATAACCATTGTGCTCTAAATCACGTAGCCACTTACAGTCTCTACTATCATGTATTTACTTTCAGTTATAAAATATCTCATGTTTACTTGTACTTCCTATTCAGCACTTCCTGTATTTTACTCTATTGCATGATTTATACTCCTAACCTGCTATGAACTATTTTAGAGATATGTGCTCGTTCCCGTCATGACTGGACCTGTTGATAAATTTTACAGATAGCTTGGAGGTTGCCTGCTAGCCTAGAGGAGACACATTAGAGGTTGTTTAGGTAGTTATTTTAATTGTCTGGAGTTGTATTTACTTTATGGATTACTGTATCTGAGTTTGGAGATTTGAGATGTATTTCTGGATTTGTGTATCTTAGACACTTAGATTTCTCTCTGTTGTACCTCTTTTGGATTTTATATTTTATCTATCCTTATAATGCTCTACCTTAGATGTGATTGAGTTTGTATCTGCTATGTCACCCCCATTCGGGGAGTATAAACTGTTTAGCCTTATACTGTTAGATGCATGAGACCTAGGATAGCGTTCTACCGCCGACACTGCGGCGTAGGCTGGACGTACCCACTTCTCGTGCCCTTATTCTAGGGTGCGGGTCGTAACAGTCGTATGGTCCTCATACGCTGCCTTGATGAGGAGTCGTATGGTCCTCATATGCTGCCTTGATGAGGAGTCGTTGGGACCTCATACGCTGCCTTAGCAAGGAGTCGTATGGACCTCATACGCTGCCTTGATGAGGAGTCGTATGGAGTTGCCTTTTGGAAGCGTATGTCCTACATACGCCTGGCTTGAGCGTAGCCTGGCCTGAGCGTAGCCTGGCTTGAGTGTAGCCTGGCTTAAGCGTAGCCTGGTTGAGCGTAGCCTGACCTGAGCGTAGCCTGGCTTGAGCGTAGCCTGGCGCTACGCTTGAGCGTAGCCTGGCCTGAGCGTAGCCTGGCTTGAGCGTAGCCTGACCTGAGCGTAGCCTGGCTTGAGCGTAGCCTGGCTTGAGCGTAGCCTGACCTGAGCGTAGCCTGATTTCCCTGGATCTTCTATAGCCTTGTATATTGATATTTTATTAGATATTTAATGTCCATTTTATATCCTTACGCCTTTTGTCCTGAACTTGATAATCACGAATTTACTTGATATGTTTGGAATTGATAATTGAGCATGACGTGATAGTGACCCGTAGTGGTACACTCCTGACATAATAACCTGACATGACCTGATAGTGGCCCATCGTGGCGCACTCCTGACAAGTACACTTGGCATGATAACCTGACATAATTATCTCGAATAGCTGTTGCGACGGCTACCTGAAATGACATGACCTGTATAATTAATCTGGACACCGTGGGCGATTGTGTTTGTATAAATAAACCAGTCCTGTCTTGCATCATGTCTAGGACAGGGACTCCTGAGTACCACGGTCAGGAGTACCTACTAAAATGGACTAAGGCTAATAACTTGATTAATACATTAGTCATGACGAGATTTCCCAGCTACAGGCAATCCCGTTACCTGGGCACGCCTTGGGATCTGTAGCCTGCCGTCGAGTAGGGCACATTTCCAGCACACTGTCATGTGTTGTACCCTTCAAGCTACCCAAGGGTACATTCGTTTCCTGGACGATGTACCCACCTGAATTCAACTCTAATCTTTTAACCCGGGTAACCTGGATGGTCTGCAGGGCTTGTGGCTGTGGAAGATTCTCACTGCATCTTGTTAGTAATTAGGCTTGTGACAACCCTAGTTAGTTAAAGTATCAAGCCGTAGTTCTTGCTTGGCCGCAAAGTGATTGGACGGAGTCTAACCAGTCTAGCCTTGCCCTGATCCTGATTACTGCATAACCAGAATGCTTGTATTTATTTTATCGATAAATGGTGAGAATTTCAAGTTCTGTTCAGACGAAGGGTTACAACCCCGGTCCTTGTTTGGTTTACGGGTTATAACCTGGTTATCTGAATAGTTCCATGGTTATCTCGTCGTATATCATCCTGGTGTATTTTCTTTATTTTCAGTTCTTACTTTTATATATATCTTGTGCTGATTGCTGGTTTTAGCTCTTAAGTGAAGCCTCCTTTGTGGTACTTGCTCTTTCTGGGGTCTGATCCAGCTGGTTTTGTGTGGCCAGATTTCGGAGCAGCTCCAGAGGATCTACCGACCTTCCAGCCAGATAGTGGCCACTAGACGGAACCCTGGCAACGAGTGGGTTATTTTTGGCTCTCTACTCTATTGTAAAAATATTATTTTGAGGCGTTTAGCCGACGAGCACCTGTTTAGCTCGGTTGCACTTACTTACTGTCTGCCTACGGGCTGTAACATGATTAACAGATCCTAGGGTTGATCATGTATGACTAAACTCTTGCTAGTCCTGAAATTTTGTAATGACTAGCTTCATGATCAACTGAATATGTAATGTTTGGGATGCCTTACTATTGTATATTTAATGATCATACGTCTTGTGACTTTTACTTACTTGCTTGTGATTGAGATACTAGGCTTGTTCATGACCTTAAGAGACCGTTGGCTTGTAGATAAACCCCCATGTATCTAGACAGCCGTGACCGTATAGCGAGATGGATTCCATTTCATATACGTAGCTGGCTATGTCTGCCCCCGCTCTTCAGTATTCTGGTTCTGGGGCGTGACATGGTTTAAGTGGTGGTCCATGCAGGTCTTATAAATCAAGATATATGAGGGTTTACCGAATAGATGTCTCAATCAGATATCGTCCTTGATCTCTGCTCGTATCTTCTGAATCCCTGGATTCTTGTCCTGATCATATGCTTGTATCGTTGATCTGTCCTGGTCCTTCCTTATGGTTCCCTATGTCGTCTTCTTCAGCGGCATTGTTCGTGGTCCTACCGACCAACAAGGAGGAGCACCTCTCGCGGACCAGCAGCAACCTGAAGATCAAGCCCAGCATTCCGGAGTAGCCTCCAAAGTCGTACCTTCTGGCGAAGAGCCACCAGTCCAGCCAGTTCAACCTGTAGAACATGATGACGATACTTTGGTAGGACTCGTCAGGACCTTGATAGCTTCCCAAGATCGTCGTGGAGATGCCTTGCACCAGGCAGTGACGGATGCTCTGACCAGAGGAGGTCATCAGGGTAACAGCGCGGCCAACAGCTTCAAGCGCTTGAACCCTCCATTCTTCGACGGTAGTGAAGATGCTATCGCGGCAGATGCATGGCTTCAGGACACAGAGGTGATTCTAGAAGCAGCCAGGACCCCAGAGAACGAGAAGGTAGCCGTTGTGCGCCTGCAGTTGTTAGATCTTGCCCGCAGTTGGTGGGCAGCGCAGGCCGTTGGATTAGCAGCACCCATTACTTGGGCAGTATTCAGAGGGAGATTCCAGACCAAGTATTTCGATGCCGTGGCTCGGTATGATCTGCAGATGAGGTTTACCAATCTGAAGCAAGGAGGCAGGACGGTCGACGGATATGCGACCGAGTTTTCCAGACTCAGTCGGTTTGCTCCCACTTTGGTGACAACCGAGTATGATAGAGCCCAGCGGTTCCAGCAGGGACTTTACCTGGAGATCTTGTTGGCAGTTGAGCAGTTTGAGCATCAGACTTTTGACGCAGTCTTGAGAGCAGCCCGGAGGCATGAGTATACCTCCCAGAGGATTGTGGATAGGGCCGAAAGTCGAAAGAGATCCCACGGCCAGATGAATCAGTCTTCAGCACCGGCCCCGGCAGCCAGGGCTTTGACTATTGGAGCTCCGAGACGAGCGGCCTCAGTAACATCGGTTCAGCATTCCACTCCGACGTACCCTCAGCAGCAGAAGCAGAAGCAGTCTTCCGCAGTGGGATATTCTCATTGTAGGAAGCTGGGCCATGTAGTGGTAGAGTGTCGCAGGGCGCAAGGATTGTGCCTGGCTTGTGGAGCACCAGACCATAGGGTTGGATTATGCCCGAATAGGGGTGGTTCATCATCGTCCAACCTTTCTAGCTCTTCGGTGAGAGGACCAGCTCCGGTCCAGCAGCAGCAGTATCCATAGCCGAGGCCCTTGCCGCCTCAGACCCAAGTGTTCCAGCAGCAGAACCCCCAGCAGTATGCACAAGTCCAAGCCCAGAGTCAGAGCAGGCAGCGAGGATTTCAGCAGAGGGGACCAGCACCCCGAGGGCACGGTCAGGCTATGGTGATGACCTTGGAGGAAGGATTAGCACCAAAGGAGGTAGTGGCAGGTACTATTCTCGTCAACTCCTTTCCAGCTTTAGCTTTATTTGATTCTGGTGCATCGTATTCATTTATGTCTGCACGATTCGCGACACGGATAGGATTGGAGCCCGAGTTAATATCAGTAAGGCTTAATATACTTACTGGTAACGGACTTGTGGGTGTAGATAGGGTGTTTTCCTCGTGTCAGATCGTAGTTAGCGGTAGAGAATTCCCCGCTAGATTGATAGAGTTCCCGATAGCCGATTATGATATGGTCCTAGGGATGGATTGGTTGAGGAACCAGTATGCTAGGATAGACTGCCACATTGGCAGGGTTGTTTTTAGCATTCCAGGCGAGCCGGAGTTTTCTTTCTCCCGAGGCGAAGTTGAGTCATCTCCTCCAGTATTGCGGATGGCAGTAGCAGCAGTTCAGTTGTCCAGGATAGTCGAAGAGTTTTCAGATGTTTTCCCAGAAGAACTTCCAGGTATGCCTCCGGAGCGGGAGATCAAGTTCTCTATAGACTTAATTCCTGGGACAACCCCAGTGTCAGAGAGAGTCTACAGGATGGCACCGTCAGAGTTGGAGATATTGTACAAGATGATTGAAGAACTCAGAACCAAGGGATTCATTCGTGCTAGTGGATCGCCTTGGGGAGCCCCGATGCTTCTTGTAAAAAAGAAGGATGGTACGTCCAGGTTATGTGTTGATTATCGTACCTTGAACTCAGTGACAATCAAGAAGAGGTACCCTCTTCCGAGGATAGATGACTTGTTTGATCAACTCAAGGGGGCTTCAGTATTCTCGAAGATTGATTTGCACTCAGGTTATCATCAGATCAGATTCAGAGAGTAGGACATCCCGAAGACAGCTTTTAGATCGAGATATGGGCATTAGGAATTCCTTGTTATGCCTTTTGGAGCAACCAATGCGCCGGCAGTATTCATGGACCTCATGAATCGCATCTTCATGCCTTACTTGGATCAGTTTGTGATTGTGTTCTTGGATGACATTCTGGTCAACAGCAAGAGTGAGGCAGAGCGTGAGCAGCATCTCCTTATAGTTCTTCAGATCCTCAGAGAGCACCAGTTATATGCCAAGTTCAGTAAATGCGAGTTCTGGCTCGATCGTATTTCGTACTTGGGTCATATCATCACTCGAGGAGGAGTAAAAATGGATCCCCAGAAGATTGTGGCTATTGAGTCATGGCCAGTGCCCAGCACCGTTGCAGAGGTTCGTAGTTTTCTTGGATTGGCCGACTACTACCGGCTGTTTGTTTCAGATTTTGCTCGAATTTCAGAGCCATTGACGCAGTTGACCCGCAAGGATGCACAGTTTGCTTGGACAGCAGAGTGTCAGAGTTCTTTTAAGCAGTTGAAGCGAGGCCTGATAACAGCTCCTATTCTCACGCTTCCAGATGGGACCGGAGGATTCTCAGTGTACTGTGATGCTTCAGGCAGAGGTTTAGGATGTGTTCTGATGCAGCATGGAAAGGTAATAGCTTATGCGTCACGATAACTTCGTGATCATGAGAGGAATTATCCAACCCATGACTTGGAGCTGGCAGCAGTGGTGTTTGCACTTAAGTTGTGGAGGCACTACTTGTATGGAGACAGGGTGGAGATTTTCACCGACCATAAGAGCCTGAAGTATGTTTTCACCCAAAAGGATCTTAACATGCGTCAGAGAAGGTGGCTGGAGCTTCTTGTGGATTATGGTGTCAACCTGCAGTATCATCCTGGGAAGGCCAATGTTGTTGCGGATGTATTGAGCAGGAGAGCGGGAGTTTATTTTCTAACAGCGCAACCAGAGCTGTTAGCAGATCTTCAGAAGATGGGTATTGAAGTTGTTCTCCCTTCCAGTGTGGCCTTGATGGCCAATATGCAAGTTCAGTCCACTATAGTCGAGAGGATCCGGATGGCGCAGTCGGCAGATTCCAAGCTTCAGCGACTCAGAACAGAGTGTGAGGCAGAACGAAGACCAGAGTTATGCATTCATGAGGATGGTACACTTCGATATGGTAAGTGTCTTTGTGTACCCAGCGGAGATATCCGGCAGGAGATCATGTCAGAAGCGTACAGTTCACAGTATTCCATCCATCCCGGCAGTACGAAGATGTACCGTGATATCCGATAGCATTTTTGGTGGAATGGTATGAAGCGGGAGATAGCTCGATTTGTCTCTCGGTGTTTGGTTTGCCAACAAGTTAAAGCCGAACATCAGAGACCGGCTGGACTTCTTCATCCCTTACCGATTCCAGAATGAAAGTGGGAGCATGTGACCATGGATTTTGTGACTAGACTACCTAGATCCCCAGCTGGTAGAGATGCTATATGGGTTATAGTTGACAGGCTCACGAAAGTGGCTCACTTTCTTCCATTCAGAGTTGGTCAGTCGACGGCTCAGTTAGCAGAGATGTACCTCAGGCAGATTGTCAGATTGCACGGTGTGCCAGTCAGTATCACCTCGGACCGAGATTCAAGATTTATGTCGCACTTTTGGCGTAGCTTGCAAGAGAGTTTGGAAACTCATCTCCAGTTCAGTTCAGCATATCACCCACAGACAGATGGCCAGTCGAAGCGCACGATCCAGACTCTTGAAGACATGTTACAGTCTTGCATACTTGACTTCGGTGGTTCATGGGAAGATCACTTGCACCTGGTGGAATTCTCGTACAACAACAGTTTCCAGGCCAGTATCCAGATGGCACCGTTCGAGGCACTGTATGATAGGAAGTACAGATCCCCGCTAGCCTGGAATGATGTTGGAGAGAGACAGATGCTCGGTCCAGAAATGATTGCCCAGACAGTTGAAGTGGTCCGGCGAGTCAGAGATCATCTTCGAGTTGTCCAAGATTGCCAGCGCCATTGGGCCGATTCTCATCGGCGCCCTCTCGAGTTTTCGGTCGGCGATCATGTATTCCTGAAGATTTCGCCTAACCGTGGCGTCATTCGTTTCGGCGTACGGGGCAAGCTTAGTCCTAGGTATATAGGACCGTTTGACATTCTGGAGCGAGTAGGAGATGTATCCTATCGTCTCGCTCTTCTACCGTCGCTAAGCGAGGTGCATGACGTGTTCCATGTATCCCAATTACGACGGTATATCCCAGACCCGAGCCACATCCTGGATCATTCGGAATTGGTTGTTGGTACCAACCTTTCGTATGAGGAAAGGCCCGTGTCTATATTGGACTGGAGAGAGAAGATCCTCAAGAACAAGACTATCAAGTTAGTTCGAGTTGCTTAGGGTCATCACTCTTTGGGGGAGTCAACGTGGGTGCGTGAGGATGATATCCGATCGCGATATCTCGACTTGTTTGACTCGTGAGGTATAATGTCTTTCTTATGCCTCATGCCTTCGATTCCTTGCTTGAATGAGTAATTTTCTGCCTAGTTATAGCTTGCATGTGATTAATGTAGCTTGTCATTTCTTCTCTAGCCTCTTGATTAAATTTTGAGGATGGAATTCTTTTAAGGTGGATAGAGTTGTAATGCCTGTGGTTCGTATTACGTATTTCTGGAATACGTGTACGTATTTATTCTTGTATTGCATGATTTTCTTGCTTAATTTCCTCCCTGGGCTTGGTTTATTCTTGGTTTGGGTTAGCTTGGTTCGGTTTGGGATTGCTCTTGGTTCATCATGAACTAAGGGGTGAACCCCCTACCTACCACCACCACTCATATTTATTACCTATTCTTCTTCTCTCTCTTCATTAGTCTCTTTTTCTTCTTCCATTTACTCCCTTCACCTACCAAAGAGAGAAGAGAGAGGTCTAGGCAAGTGCAACTTGCTTCCACAAGAGAGCTCATTTTTATTGTTCTATTAGCTTCTCCTCATGTTTCTAAGACACATTAGAACTTGTCATTTTCCATTTTAAGGCTTTAATTTTTGTAGATGTAGAAATTGGTTATTTTCAGATTTTGGTGGTTTTGATCTATCAAACTTCTTTGTTTTCAAGTTTTGATGGTTTCATGTTGTAGAGAATTTTATTCTACCCAATTTTGACCTTTGAAAAGTTGGATTTGGACTTATTTTGACCAAGTTAGGGACTTTTGAAGCTTTGGGTTCAACCATGGAGTTCCTGCTGATTTGGAGAAGACAGTGAGCAGTGCGCGAGCTTTTTAGCTTGTGCCACTGAGTTGCGCGCGCTCTTTAGCGCATCGCAGTCTGATTCATACGCTGCCTTAGCAAGGAGTCGTATGGACCTCATACGCTGCCTTGGCAAGGAGTCGTTTGGACCTCATACGCTGCCTTGGCAAGGAGTCGTATGGTCCTCATACACTGCCTTGATGAGGAGTCGTATGGTCCTCATACGCTGCCTTGATGAGGAGTCGTAGGGACCTCATACGCTGCCTTTGCAAGGAATCGTATGGACCTCATACGATGCCTTGATGAGGAGTCGTATGGACCTCATACGCTGCCTTGATGAGGAGTCGTATGGAGTTGCCTTTTGGAAGCGTATGTCCTGCATACGCCTGGCTTGAGCGTAGCCTGGCCTGAGCGTAGCCTGGCTTGAGCGTAGCCTGGCTTGAGCGTAGCCTGACCTGAGCGTAGCCTGGCTTGAGCGTACCTGGCTTGAGCGTAGCCTGGCTTGAGCGTAGCCTGGCCTGAGCGTAGCCTGGCTTGAGCGTAGCCTGACCTGAGCGTAGCCTGGCTTGAGCGTAGCCTGGCTTGAGCGTAGCCTGACCTGAGCGTAGCCTGATTTCCCTGGACTTGATAATCACGAATTTACTTGATATGTTTGGAATTGATAATTGAGCATGACATGATAGTGACCCGTAGTGGTGCACTCCTGACATAATAACCTGACATGACCTGATAGTGGCCCATCGTGGCGTGTCAACCCCTTGACCAAATATTTCTTCCTACTTATTAAATTTTTTTTTCTATTTATTACATTCCTTATTGTCTCATATACATAATTGTCATGCTTTACATTTTGGTTTATTGGGAATACCAACAGGGACCAAAAGGAAAAATACAGAATTACAGGGACCTAAATGAATAAGTTGAGATTTAAATTCTCAACTGCCATTTAAACCGAACTCTTGGTCCGTTTGAATTCAATTTGAATTCGAAAATCCTGATAGGAGCAAATCAAATCTTCTATCCCCTCTCCTTTTGAATCAATCCATGTATGCAGGATTTAAATTCCCTGCCACTAGCCGTAGATGGAATCCAAACCAAATTCAAATTGGGGCGGCTTAAACTGGATAGGAATCAACTAGATTCATTTCCTCCAGGAAGCAAAATCGTGAGTTACCATCCGATCTTATCTAATTCCTCCTTTGATCAAATCTAGAATAGCTATATATATAGGTTGGACATAGCAGCCCAAACCTCTTGAAACCCTATACTATCTGCACCCTTCCCGCAGAGTGAACAACTTGTGAAGTCGCTGTCGAAGGGCTTCCAAAGTAGAGCTTTCAAACAGGTAATCTTCTTCCCTTTATCCTTCCTGTCATACGAATTCCTTAAGCCTAGTAACCGATCATGTCTTAAGGGTGATGACAGGTATTTGATACAAATCCTAAGAGGAAGGATAGGTAGGACCTTATGGATTTGGCTTAGAAATATTAAAACAAGACAAACACTGTTATCTCGATTTCCAGCAGTAGTATAGCAAACCCTTGCATCAAGTATACAGGTGACGTATAGATACATGGGTATCTGTAGAGACTGAACGAATAGGGTGTGATCCTAAAACAGATCAGACTTAGAGGGAGGATCGATTAATGATAGACTGTTCACATACCGAAAGGCCAATGCATACCATGCACCCTTGTACCTCCTATGTTAGTTCTAAGTTGACACGCAAGTCACATATCATGTATCAGTCGCTTTGATTACAGTCCTAAGACCCCATGTTGCATCATGAGAATAGGGTGATTAAAAGCTAAGCCATTTACAAAACCAAGTATCTTAGGATGTTATCAGTTAAGGATGTATGAGGTAGGATGTATCAGAGAAAGAACTACAGGAAATAGTATACCTAGTGTATGGTGGTAACAAGGTTTGAGTCAGGGTACAACTGAAGGTGTACTACCATGACAGAGGTGGTACAGATTCAGTCATCAAATTCAATAGGGAAAGGAATGGCAGTAGAGAGTCAGACTTAGAGAAGACTGATTGATCGAGGATACATTGAAGTATCAGTTGCAACCATAAACCGACTTCTATATATTGAATCATTACGCAGTTAAGGAAGCAAATAGTTGAAACCTTGATAATTGATAGGCAGGAACACCAACCGTAGACTCACAGATGAACTTACAGAGTTGATGTTTAAAGGAAGCATTGGGAGTGTGTATGGCATCAGTTCTAGTTAAAGGCTATAGGTTGATGGGTAAATCGATTAGAACAGAAGGTTACAGGGACTACTACAAGATAGCATCCCCAATAATTTAAATTGGCATACAAAAAATGTGAAGACACACTGACATTCAAGTCAGGACATGCACAAGGGAGCCCAGCCTTGTACCTCATTAGCAACTGTAAACACAGGTACCAAGTGTCCAATTTGAGGAGTATCAACTCGTTTGTGTGTGCGTGTGCGTGCAATTTTACTTTGTCTATGTTCATAGCAGTTGGGTAAGTCTCCCTCTTTCTTGTTTTCAGTTGATTAATTCTGATACTTAATCAAATATTCAATACACGAAGTCCATCTCAGATCGTGAAATAGCCAAACCATATCGATGTTCTTCTTCCTAGGGAAGATGCTGATACCAAGGGAAACCGAGTATCAGGTCTTACCCGATCCAAGAAGAAACAGGGAGCATTGCCATATAGGAAATTTGATTGGAACTTTTAAGGGTATTGGTTCAGGTCGAATCTCCAATTCTGGGAATACAATCCTGAACACAGGACACTGCTCCTATTTTTGTGGAGATAATGTGTGATACAGGCATATCAAGTCACACCATAAATCCTGATATTGGTGCAACCTTGGTACAAGAATAAATGTCTCCAAAAACTTTATATCTTGTATCAATATCATCATTGCACTGATGATTCAGAGCCAATTCTCACAAGAAAATTGCCTGGTGCCTTCATTGACAGTATAGCTAGGTGTTCCATACTTAAACCAATTTGACTCAGTCCCTGCAATTCCATGTTACTACAGTAGGATTATAGCCCATGACCATTCAGTCTTCATACACAATATAGGTATCTGTCCTGCTCTCCCTTAGTTTAGTAATAGATTCACCCATCCTGGATTTGGTTTACATTTGAGAGGGTTAATGAATGATGTGTGGATCAATTTCGAGCTGATTTTTGCACCAGTGTAATCTAAACATGCGATACCAGTCACTGATTTGGCTACCACAGGTATAGAAGAGAACCAAGACAATTATCTGTTGACCCCTAAACTGAATACCCAATATATTCAGTTATGTGTGAGCATGTAGGGGAAGTATGGTCCGGAACAGAGGGTATTAATAGAGTGTATGAGCAATTAGCAATAATTAAAAATAGTTTTATTTTGGTTAAATACATGTGTTGATTCGATTCACTTCACAAAATAGGTTCATTGGATTTGACTCAGTGCATCGACTCGTACCAGCAGCTCAGGACCACATGCAAGTATACCTTGCCTTCCTCTACAGTTTTACTTACATGCAGTTCTTTTCGTTTTACTGTCTTGGATCATTTATGGACATGTGCTTTTCATGTTGTTTCTATGGAGTTGTCTTTATTGTTTATAGCAGTGTTCAATGTTTGGCCTTGTGTTTCATATTTGGAGTTTCTTACCGGTACCTTGCTTGAGTCGTGTCATAGAACGAGTGCGTGTAGTGAACTGCCATAGTCTTGATTTTTGTTGTACACAACCAGAGAGTCCACACTCGGGACGAGGGTTGTTTGGTGCACCAGAGAGTCCACGCTCGGGACGAGGGTGTTTTTCGTGATCAATTGGCACCAGAGAGTCCACACTCGGGACGAGGGTTGACCAATTACACCAGAGAGTCCACACACGGGACGAGGGTGTCTTGCCATGAGCTAACCAGAGAGTCCACACTCAGGACGAGGGTTAGTGCTTAGTTCAAACCAGAGAGTCCACACTCGGGACGAGGGTTTGATTTCTTCCATTGATCTCGTGTTTCGTTCATCCGGCAGTTCATTTATACGTAGTTGTTCTAGTGTTCGTGTTAGTGTTCGTGGTCATTGGTCTTGTCCTTGTTCTTTCTTGTTTATTTCTTGCACATGATAAAACTGTTAGATAGGCATGTATATTATGTATCTTGCTATGTCCTCTGAGGACCTGATGATCTCTTCAGGTTAGCCGAGCTTGAGACAGGTCAGACGAGTGGATTTGAGTTAGCATCAGAGCACAGTGCTTGCACTTGAGGTGGTCTAGATTAGCAATTTTTATCCAGTTAGTTACTCCATGTATTTTTCTATTATTCCGTCTACTGGTAGTGGATTTGTGTCCACCGGACGTGACATTGATACTTGATATTCAGTTTATTCATTATTATTCAGTTCATGTCTTTTTCTTTGATCTTGGTAGTGATTGATTTTATGTGGATGAGATATAGTTTCCCGTGATTCTAGATTGCCGTGACTTGAGTATAGACAGCGTACTACCGCCGACACTGCGGCGTAGGCTAGGCTTGGACACGCTTCGTATCCGAAAAGCGGGTACGGGTCGTGACAAGTTTTTTTGGTGGCCCATGCAGGTCTACGTTAATCACTTCGGTTACGTCACTGTGCCGTCGTGAGCCTGCAAATAGGATTAAACACTTAGTATCTCATCCACATGTCTTGACTCCTTGTTAATCCTTAATTTCATTAAATCCTTGACTTGCATCTTGCTTGGAAATCTCTTCAACGGCTAAATTGTTTACTCTTGTTACAGTTAAGATGGACTCTCAAGACAGGAACAATGCTACACTGAACACTCCACCGGCTACAGGAGGCTCTTTCACGTACATGACTCCACCGACACAAGGAGGCCAGCTCACTCACATGGGCAATCAGCCGCAGTTCTCGAGATTCCGCAGAGACGACATTCCGCCACCTCCGTAGTTTCCTTTGCAGACTCCCCCACCAGTACCCGGTCTGCCACCAGCACCTGTTCCACTGCCAGGGGTTCCACGTCCGGTACCAGCCATGCACCCAGCACCAACAATGCATCCAGCTTTTCCCATGAACCCACCGCCAATGATGTATCCAGCCCCGACGATGTATCCAGCACATATTTTGCCTCCGCCACCAGCACTGGACAATGTCACACTCCTCGGGATCATATAGCAGCAGGCCAACATGTTTCGTGACACTTTGAGAGAGGTTATTCATATTCGAGACGCTCCGCGACAACGCCCGGGGAATCCCAAGCACTTCATGGACTTTAGGCCCATGCCGTTGTATAGGACAGAGGGGATCGTCTACGCTGATGAATGGCTGGAGAACGTGGAACGATACTTGAAGATGGCCCGAGTCCCAGAAGATCTAAAGATAGAGTCAGTCGGTGGACAGCTTTTCGACATCGCACGAACATGGTACCAAGGCGAGCCCCGCTTTTCTGCTCCAGATGTGACTTGGGAGGAGTTCAAGCGACTGTTCAAGAGGAAATTCTATCCATACGTAGCTCGAAAGGCGTTGATTAGACAGTTCGAACACCTAGAGCAGGACAACCAAACTGTCGACGAGTACACCTCCGAGTTCTCTCGCCTCAGCCGCTTCGCGGAGAACTTGGTCAGCACCCCTGAAGACAAGGCACGACGATTTCGGAAGGGACTATCTCACGAGATTCGTCTAGCTATCGCCACCAGTCGAGCCGCCACTTACGAGGAGATTCTAGAGGTCGCCCAAGCTGTAGAGAAAGAACTGAATCACAAGCCGAAGAGGAATCGAGACGCATTCGGAGGAGGCAACAACCAGTCAGCACCAGCGAAATGCCCTAACATTTCCGAGAAGACCTCAACACAGCAGCATCAACAGCAACCACGAGCAGTCCCACAACAAGTCCAAGACGCTTCCACCTGCCAGCACTGCAAGAAGAGAGGCCACGTCCAAGAAAACTGCCGAAGATGGTTAGGATTGTGCTACACTTGTGGATCCAACCAGCACTTATCTCGAGACTGCCCGAAGAAGAACGCGACTGCACCACCACTACCAGCTGCACAAGGAGGACAAGCCCACATCATGAACACGGTGGATACTACAACACCACAAGGAGCAGCTGGCGAGAACTTTCAGTAGATATTGGCAGTATCATAAATAGGACATATTAGATTTGATTTATGAACAATTAAAATTCCTTTTTGACTATTTACTCTAGTAGATCACCAGCTCTTTAAATTTCGAGGACGAAATTTGTTTAAGGGGGGTAGAGTTGTCAACCCCTTGACCAAATATTTCTTCCTACTTATTAAATTTTTTTTTCTATTTATTACATTCCTTATTGTCTCATATACATAATTGTCATGCTTTACATTTTGGTTTATTGGAAATACCAACAGGGACCAAAAGGAAAAATACAGAATTGCAGGGACCTAAATGAATAAGTTGAGATTTAAATTCTCAACTGCCATTTAAACCGAACTCTTGGTCCGTTTGAATTCAATTTGAATTCGGAAATCCTGATAGGAGCAAATCAAATCTTCTATCCCCTCTCCCTTTGAATCAATCCATGTATGCAGGATTTAAATTCCCTGCCACTAGCCGTAGATGGAATCCAAACCAAATTCAAATTGGGGCGGCTTAAATTTGATAGGAATCAACTAGATTAATTTCCTCCAGGAAGCAAAATCGTGAGTTACCATCCGATCTTATCTAATTCCTCCTCTGATCAAATCTAGAATAGCTATATATATAGGTTGGACATAGCAGCCCAAACCTCTTGAAACCCTATACTATCTGCACCCTTCCCGCAGAGTGAACAACTTGTGAAGTCGCTGTCGAAGGGCTTCCAGAGCAGAGCTTTCAAACAGGTAATCTTCTTCCCTTTATCCTTCCTGTCATACGAATTCCTTAAGCCTAGTAACCCATCATGTCTTAAGGGTGATGACAGGTATTTGATACAAATCCTAAGAGGAAGGACAGGTAGGTCCTTATGGATTTGGCTTAAAAATATTAAAACAGGACAAACACTGTTATCTCGATTTCCAGCAGTAGTATAGCAAACCCTTGCACCAAGTATACAGGTAACGTATAGATACATGGGTATCTGTAGAGACTGAACAAATAGGGTGTGATCCTAAAACAGATCAGACTTAGAGGGAGGATCGATTAATGATAGACTGTTCACATACCGAAAGGCCAATGCATACCATGCACCCCTTGTACCTCCTATGTCAGTTATAAGTTGACACGCAAGTCACATATCATGTATCAGTCGCCTTGACTACAGTCCTAAGACCCCATGTTGCATCATGAGAATAGGGGTGATTAAAAGCTAAGCCATTTACAAAACCATGTATCTTAGGATGTTATCAGTTAAGGATGTATGAGGTAGGATGTATCAGAGAAAGAACTACAGGAAATAGTATACCTAGTGTATGGTGGTAACAAGGTTTGAGTCGGGGTACAACTGAAGGTGTACTACCATGACAGAGGTGGTACAGATTCAGTCATCAAATTCAATAGGCAAAGGAATGACAGTAGAGAGTCAGACTTAGAAAAGACTGACTGATCGAGGATACATTGAAGTATCAGTTGCAACCATAAACCGACTTCTATATATTGAATCATTACGCAGTTAAGGAAGCAAATAGTTGAAACCTTGATAATTGATAGGCAGGAACACCAACCGTAGGCTCACAGATGAACTTACAGAGTTGATATTTAAAGGAAGCATTGGGAGTGTGTATGGCATCAGTTCTAGTTAAAGGCTATAGGTTGATGGGTAAATCGATTAGAACAGAAGGTTACAGGGACTACTACAAGATAGCATCCCCAATAATTTAAATTGGCATATAAGAAATATGAAGACACACTGACATTCAAGTCAGGACATGCACAAGGGAGCCCAGCCTTGTACCTCATTAGCAACTGTAAACACAGGTACCAAGTGTCCAGTTTGAGGAGTATCAACTCGTTTGTGTGTGCGTGTGCATGCAATTTTACTTTGTCTATGTTCATAGCAGTTGGGTAAGTCTCCCTCTTTCTTGTTTTCAGTTGATTAATTCTGATACTTAATCAAATATTCAATACACGAAGTCCATCTCAGATCGTGAAATAGCCAAACCATATCGATGTTCTTCTTCCTAGGGAAGATGCTGATACCAAGGGAAACTGAGTATCAGGTCTTACCCGATCCAAGAAGAAACAGGGAGCATTGCCATATAGGAAATTTGATTGGAACTTTTAAGGGTATTGGTTCAGGTCGAATCTCTAATTCTGAGAATACAATCCTGAACATAGGACACTGCTCCTATTTTTGTGGAGATAGTGTGTGATACAGGCATATCAAGTCACACCATAAATCCTGATATTGGTGCAACCTTGGTACAAGAATAAATGTCTCTAAAAACTTTATATCTTGTATCAATATCATCATTGCACTGATGATTCAGAACCAATTCTCACAAAGAAATTGCCTGGTGCCTTCATTGACAGTATAGCTAGGTGTTCCATACTTAAACCAATTTGACTTAGTCCCTGCAATTCCATGTTACTACAGTAGGATTATAGCCCATGACCATTCAGTCTTCATACACAATATAGGTATCTGTCCTGCTCTCCCTTAGTTTAGTAATAGATTCACCCATCCTGGATTTGGTTCATATTTGAGAGGGTTAATGAATGATGTGTGGATCAATTTCGAGCTTATTTTTGCACCAGTACAATCTAAACATGCGACACCAGTCACTGATTTGGCTACCACAGGTATAGAAGAGAACCAAGACAATTATCTGTTGACCCCTAAACTGAATACCCAATATATTCATTTATGTGTGAGCATGTGGGGGGAAGTATGGTCCGGAATAGAGGGTATTAATAGAGTGTATGAGCAATTAGCAATAATTAAAAATAGTTTTATTTTGGTTAAATACATGTGTTGATTCGATTCACTTCACAAAATAGGTTCATTGGATTTGACTCAGTGCATCGACCCGTACCAGCAGCTCAGGACCACATGCAAGTATACCTTGTCTTCCTCTACAGTTTTACTTACATGCAGTTCTTTTCGTTTTACTGTCTTGGATCATTTATGGACATGTGCTTTTCATGTTGTTTCTATGGAGTTGTCTTTATTATTTATAGCAGTGTTCACTGTTTGGCCTTGTGTTTCATATTTGGAGTTTCTTACCGGTACCTTGCTTGAGTCGTGTCATAGAACGAGTGCGTGTAGTGAACTGCCATAGTCTTGATTTTCGTTGTACACAACCAGAGAGTCCACACTCGGGACGAGGGTTGTTTGGTGCACCAGAGAGTCTACGCTCGGGACGAGGGTGTTTTTCGTGATTAATTGGCACCAGAGAGTCCACACTCGGGACGAGGGTTGACCAATTACACCAGAGAGTCCACACACGGGACGAGGGTGTCTTGCCGTGAGCTAACCAGAGAGTCCACACTCGGGACGAGGGTTAGTGCTTAGTTCAAACCAGAGAGTCTACACTCGGGACGAGGGTTTGATTTCTTCCATTGATCTCGTGTTTTGTTCATCCGGCAGTTCATTTATACGTAGTTGTTCTAGTGTTCGTGTTAGTGTTCGTGGTCATTGGTCTTGTCCTTGTTCGTTCTTGTTTATTTCTTGCGCATGATAAAACTGTTAGATAGGCATGTATATTATGTATCTTGCTATGTCCTCTGAGGACCTGATGATCTCTTCAGGTTAGCCGAGCTTGAGACAGGACAGACGAGTGGATTTGAGTTAGCATCAGAGCACAGTGCTTGCACTTGAGGTGGTCTAGATTAGCAGTTTTTATCCAGTTAGTTACTCCATGTATTTTTCTATTATTCCGTCCACTGGTAGTGGATTTGTGTCCACCGGACGTGACATTGATACTTGATATTCAGTTTATTCATTATTATTCAGTTCATGTCTTTTTCTTTGATCTTGGTTGTGATTGATTTTCTGTGGATGAGATATAGTTTTCCGTGATTCTAGATTGTCGTAACTTGAGTATAGACAGCGTACTACCGTCGACACTGCGGTGTAGGCTGGGCTTGGACACGCTTCGTATCCGAAAAGCGGGTGCGGGTCGTGACATGGCGTACTCCTGACAAGTACACTTGGCATGATAACCTGACATGATTATCTCGAATAGCTGTTGCGACGGCTACCTGACATGATATGACCTGTATAATTAATCTGGACACCGTGGGCGATTGTGTTTGTATAAATAAACCAGTCCTGTCTTGCATCATGTCTAGGACAGGGACTCCTGAGTACCACGGTCAGGAGTACCTACTAAAATGGACTAAGGCTAATAACTAGATTAATACATTAGTCATGACGAGATTTCCCAGCTACAGGCAATTCCATTACCTGGGCACGCCTTGGGATCTGTAGCCTGCCGTCGAGTAGGGCACATTTCCAGCATACTGTCATGTGTTGCACCCTTCAAGCTACCTAAGGGTACATTCGTTTCCTGGACGATGTACCCACCTGAATTCAACTCTAATCTTTTAACCCGGGTAACCTGGATGGTCTGCAGGGCTTGTGGCTGTGGAAGATTCTCACAGCATCTTGTTAGTAATTAGGCTTGTGACAACCCTAGTTAGTTAAAGTATCAAGCCGTAGTTCTTGCTTGGCCGTGAAGTGATTGGACGGAGTCTAACCAGTCTAGCCTTGCCCTGATCCTGATTACTGCATGACCAGAATGCTTGTATTTATTTTACCGATAAATGGTGAGAATTCCAAGTTTTGTTCAGACGAAGGGTTACAACCCCGGTCCTTGTTTGGTTTACGGGTTGTAACCTGGTTATCTGAATAGTTCCATGGTTATCTCGTCGTATATCATCCTGGTGTATTTTTTTTATTTTCAGTTCTTACTTTTATATATATCTTGTGCTGATTGCTGGTTTTAGCTCTTAAGTGAAGCATCCTTTGTGGCACTTGCTCTTTCTGGGGTCTGACCCAGCTGGTTTTGTGTGGCCAGATTTTGGAGCAGCTCCAGAGGATCTACCGACCTTCCTGCCAGATGGTGGCCACTAGGCGGAACCCTGGCAACGAGTGGGTTATTTTTGGCTCTCTACTCTATTGTAAAAATATTCATTTGAGGCGTTTAGCCGACGAGCCCCTGTTTAGCTCGGTTGCACTTACTTACTGTCTGCCTACGGGCTGTAACATGATTAACAGATCCTAGGGTTGATCATGTATGACTAAACTCTTGCTAGTCCTGACATTTTGTAACGACTAGCTTCATGATCAACTAAATATGTAATGTTTGGGATGCCTTACTATTATATATTTAATGATCATACATCTTGTGACTTTTACTTACTTGCTTGTGATTGAGACACTAGGCTTGTTCATGACCTTAAGAGACCGTTGTCTTGTAGATAAACCCTTATGTATCTAGACAGCCGTGACCGTATAGCGAGATGGATTCTATTTCATATACGTAGCTGGCTATGTCTGCCCCCGCTCTCCAGTATTCTGGTTCTGGGGCGTGACAGGCCCCACAGACACCGTTATGAGCTTCGCGTACGGCTTTTTTGGCTTCTGCGTTTGACATACACCGAAGCAGTAATCCATCGTAGGATCCCCGATACAGCATTTTTGTCTCTGTATCGTAGAAGAATCTGAGAGAGCGCCTTCTGATGGAAGTGGCTTCCTTTGGATTTTCGGGCAGGATGTCGTAGAGTACGAAGTCTATGAATGGTTGTCTCCCGTCTGGTTCTATGTCGATCGTTTGGGCGGAATAACTCGCCACGACTTGAACGTTGTTCTTGGGACTGACCAGCTCGTGGCCTATTACGTCAACTGAATGCTGAGTATGGTTTGGAACTGCTAGGGAAGCGGCAAGGCCTTCTAGGGCATCTGCTTCGATGTTCTGTAGTCTGGGAGCATGTTCGATGAAGAATCCCTCAAATGACGAGATAATTTTGATTGCTATTTGGTGATAGGGGATCATGTCTTTGTGGCGAACTTCGTACGAGCCCCGAATCTGATTGACGATTAACTACGAATCGTCGTATGCTTCAAGATATTCTACCCCCAGCTCTCTTGCAAGTTGAAGGACAATGACCAAAGCATTATACTCGACCACATTGTTAGAGCAGGGTTCCGTGAGGGAGTAAGCGCGATTGATCACCAGTCCGGAAGGAGAAATCAACACTACCCCGACTCCAACGACTATGTTGCCCTTGGGTCCAGTTCTCGAAGCACCGTCGAAGAACATTCGCCATATATCATCATGGGAGGTCACATGTGAGTCGGCAACCTTATTTAGGATTCCTTCGTATACTCTGGACGACTCCGAGCCTGGATGGGCTGCTAAAAAGTCTGCCAGAGCTTGACCTTTAACAGCCTTCTGCGGGACGAAGATCATATGATAAAGAGACAGCAATATTGCCCATGTGGCGAGGCGGGAGCTGAGTGCCCCTAGTTTAGTCATGAGGACCCTGAAAGGGTTGACTCGTGAGATCACATGTTTGGTTTGTCCTGTGACATAGTACCGCATCTTTTGAATGGCGAATACTAAAGCTAGGCATTCCTTCTCCACAGCGGTGTATCGGTGCTCTGGCCCAATCATCATTCGGCTGAGGTAATATATAGCTTGTTCATGACCTGCATCGTTGTTTTGTGCCAGTAGAGCACCGAGGGAATGTTCTATTGCTCGTACATATTGCAGAAATGGTTTTCCAGCAACCGGGGCCACCAGGACTGGAGGGTTCGATAAATATTCTTTGATGTTGTCGAAGGCACGTTAACATTCTTCATTCCATACGAACGAGACGCCTTTCTTCATGAGGTGGGTGAATGGCCTACACCGCCCGGAGGTTAGAAATGAACCTCCTGATGTAAGCTAGTCTTCCTTGAAGGCCTCTGAGTTCGCGAAGATTTTTCGGAGGACCCATCTCCATAATTGCCTTCGTCTTCTCTGGGTCTACATGAATTCTCTGGGCAGTAATAATAAAACCCAGGAATTTTTCGCTGGATACGCCCAAGAAGGATTTTGTGGGATTCATCTTCAGGTTGTGTGCTCGCATCAGGTCGAACACTGTCCTCAGATCATGCAGGTGGTCTCCTTTATAGCAACTCTTGACAGCGATGTCATCAACATAGCACTCCACAGTCTTGCGCAAGTGATCTCTGAAGATGATGCTCATGGCTCTTTGATATGTGGCGCCAGCATTCTTTAAACCAAAAGGCATGACTGTGTAGCAGTACGTGCCAATCGGTGTCCAGAATGAGGTGTGCTTTTCGTCGTCAGGAGACATCTTGATTTGGTTGTACCCTGAGAAACCATCCATGAATGACATGCGTTCGAAGCCGCATGTGTTGTCAATCATGATGTATGTGATAGGGAGGGGGAATTCATCTTTGGGACATGTCTCGTTCAGATTGCGGAAGTCGATGCAGATTCGAATCCTCCCATTCTTCTTGAGGACCAGTACTATATTGGCGATCCAGTCAGGATGTTGTTCCTCGCGAATGAAGCCGCTGGCTATCAGTTTGTTGACTTCGGCTTCGATTGTATCCATGATGCCCGGGTGAAAGCATCGCTGTTGCTGTTTAACCGGCTTTGCATCTGGCCGAATGTTGAGCTTGTGAAGGGCAACTTCAGGATTTAGTCCTGGCATGTCTTCATAGCTCCATACGAACATATCGATATATTCTTTGAGAAGTTCCAATAGCGATTCTTGCTCTTCGTCTGTTAGACTTTTACTGACGAAGATTGGTTTTGGAGAAGATTCGTTGCCGAGGTCGACCTGTATGACCTCGTCTTCGGTGGAAGGTTCTCTCTGTTTGAACCGCTTTTCCCATTGTGCATCCAGCTGTTGGGCCCACGGCTCTAACTCTAAGATTTCAGGAATGTCTTCATCTTCCTCGTAAGCGTCGGCGAATGCCATATTGACGGACAGGACTTGTCTGAATATGTCTCCGATACTGGTGTCCGAATCAGAAGTTGGTGACCCGGTCGAATGTGAATGCCAGTCGCATTCCTCATATGAACTCTCGGAGGTCGTTGTGGGCGTGACATACCCTAATCCACATCGGGTCTTATTGTAGTAGTCCCGTGGTTTGCCAACCGGGACTGGAGGTTTAAAAGGTAGTCGTCGACCGGTGCCGTAGTTCAAGCCTGGCGTAGTCTTCATATTATATCCCTGTTTTTGCATGAGGTATTTGGATTGGGGACTATAAAGATACAGAGGCAATCTTCCGGCATCTGATTCAGGATCGACTTTTTCTATGGTAAAAGGCTGTGGATCATCCTTCCGGCATAAGATGATTGGATGGTCCCCTCCTTCGGCTATGCGGCAAGCGTCTTCCACTGGAGTAAGCTGGTTCTCGGTGTAAACATTTGTCACCTGTGTGTGTAGGTGAGTGCCTATACGGTGTTCCATAGCATACATCGTACAAAGCTTATTAAGCTCGAGGTAGTTCAAAGATAGCCCTTTATTGATGAAGTAAGGTATCTTTTCTAACGTGATTACATCATCCGTGGAGGTAACATCAGTGTGGGCAGCCACATACTTGGCCAATTCCGGTTCTTCTTCGGTCACCCCCTGTATAAATGAAGACTGGGAGGATGACCTAGGCAGCTTGATCATCAAAGGTTCTGTCAGTGGAGCCGAACGTGGGGTTGTTGGCAAACTAGCGACCCCCGGTTTGGTACTCGATGCCGGGCGGGGAGTAGTTGGTTCGCTAGAAGCCCCAGACTTTGTATCAGGGTAACGATTATTCTTGGAAAGACGTATCGTCGTTGGCCTGTCAGAGGGGTTGAGCTTCCCTACTTGTGGTTGGCTGACCCTCGGTAGCCTGATTGTTAGTGGCTCTGTTGTGGGTTTTGGCGCTTGGTCGGACCTTGGTAGCCGGATCACCATTTGCCCTTCTTGTGCCGAGAGGCTGATTGCATCCTTACGAAGAGCAGCCGTAAGGGATGCAAATTTTCCAGGTTTATAAGCTTGAAGGTGGATCGTCAGAGGTTCTTCTGATCCTGAGGTCGTCTCAGTTCGAGCCTGTATATCTTCATCCAGGTGCATCTTCGACTTCTCGTATAAACAGGAATTCGAGTAGTAGGATTCGACTCCTTTGAAGGGATCGATGTCGACAAATTTCGTCCTCACAAAGCCGTATTTGTTGATATATTTGAAGCACTGGTGCAGCGTGGAAGGCACGATCATATAATCGTGTATCCAAGGGCGCCCAAAGAGGATGTTGTAAGAAGTGTCTGAATCTATGACGTAACAGGTCACTTCTGACTGGAGATCGCCAATTTGGCACTTCAAGCGAATCTTCCTAATTGGGTAGCTCCTGCCCGAATTGAAACCGCTGATGGCGGTGCTTGTTGGCGTCAGGCGATGCATCGGAATGCGAAGATGATGGAGCAGACCCTTCGGGATGATGCTTGTAGAAGAGCCAGGATCAATGTGCATCCGGTCCACCTTTACGTCCCCGATGTATCCGGTGTAGTATAACGGACGATCGTACAGATTGGTTTTGATGAGCATATCCTGTGGAGTGAAGACGATATTGGGCATCGCTCCTGTGCAAGCACTGTCTTGGAGATCTGCAGGCGGGCTTTCTCCCGTGAGGTTAACCTGAGCCAGATAGGCGTCGGCATCCTGGAGTACATCGTTCAAAGCCGGGCGAACATCCTTTGAGAGTCTTAGGAGCTCGTATAATGACAATTTGGCCGATGTATTAGCCAATTGCGCCAAGATGTCGAAGTTGTAGGGCCTCTCTAACCCCTGAGGTGCATCATTTTGGAGGGATTTGTCAAAGCGAGTCTCCTTTGGTCTAGGCTTGTCGGTCGTCGGAGGCTGAGACGGTCCGGGAGTGTCAGCAGTAGCTGGCTGATGATCTTCAGTGGAGTTATCAGCCACAGGTTGGGATTGTGCCCCAGTAACGACAGCCGTGACTTCTTCGACATCCGTCGAGATTGTGCGACAGGATCTGACTTTTCTACCCTTCTTCATATGAGGGGGAGGCGATGTGAACTGAGTTACCTCAAGTACCAGGTCCAGATGGACCCACATGATCTCTCCCCGTGATGTGGTGAGAGGCACTAGATCAGCAGCCTGATCCCGAGGAGGTAGAAGATTAGCAATCTCTATTGTCGCCAGAGGAACGGGTACTACGCCGTCTTGAGTCTCCGTTGGAGGAAAGCTGCCGAACTGTACGGACACCATGTTGGCTGCCACGGTCACCTCTTCGAAATCGATGGCCAGAGCGTTCGAATAGATGAGATTTTGGATGCATCATTTTAGTTGGTAGCAGTCGTATGTAGCATGGTGGACGTAGCGGTAGAAATGGCAGTACTTTGGGATCTCCATTTCTGTCGGCCGATGTTCCCGTCTTGGTGGAGGGAGCTAAATTCTGTCTCCTTGTATGAGCATGTCCAAGATGGGCTTGACGTGGTCGTCCTCGAAGGAGTAGTTTATTTGCGGCCATTGCTTGTCTGCCGGTTTTGTCTCGGGTTTCTGGGCTGTGTCAGCCACCATAGCCTGCTTACCCCTGTTATTCCGATTGTTGGAGGGGCTACCCCCATTGTCGTTGTTGGTATTGGGACGCTTGCCCTTGTTCTCTCCCTCCGAGATATGCAATCCCAGTTGGCGAGCCTTCTTTAATCGTTCTTCGGCGCTAGTGGTACTGATGATAAACGTCTTCCAATCCTTAAATTAACTTTCGCCCATCCAGAGACTGATTGTTGGGAGCAATCTCTTTTGGCAAATTTCAATCAAGTAGGAATCCGGATTACTAGATGGCAACTTCATTGCGGTTTGGCGAAATCGCTCAATATAGTTCCTTGTCAGCTCCTTCTCCCCTTGGACGACGTCCATGAGAGTGGACATTGTGATGTCCTGTCCTACTTCGTAGAACCTCTCCAAGAACATACGCTTGAAGCTGCCGAAGGAGTGGATGCTGTTGTCTGGCAGGTTGCGATACCAGTCGAAGGCGACCCCTTCCAATGCCCCAATGAATAATCGTGTGAGGATGGCATCGTCGTGGGGCAGATAGTCAGTGGTGACCTCGAAGTAGGTGATGTATCTACTTGCAGAGGTCTTGCCATCATAGGGATTGATGTTGAACGGCTTATATCTTGGCGGGAAGGGGACATCTCTCTATGCGGCAGGGTATGGTTGCCGTATTCTGAGGTCTTGAGAGTTTTCTCGAGCGTGAAACATGGCCCGGAGCTCCTGGACTTCTCTTCTTACTTCTTGGGCCTCATTTACGGTAGTGGGGGCCGTCATTTCAGGAGGATTGTTGTCCGGATTTGGTGCCGCAGAGTTTGAGTCCGCATTGAACCGCGGGACCCGCGCTTGTTTGGCTAGGCATCCCTCCTTAAAGAGATGGAAGGGCCGCTTTGATCTCGTCTACAGATTTGACCAAGGCGAGTGGTATGGCTTCTAGAGTGTCGATGCGCTGGCGATCACTAGAACCACCTTGGTTGCTGTCTGTCATGAACACCGTCCTTACATGAGGAGAGACGGATGGGACGGTGGAGGATGTATCTTCCGAGTCATACCCGTATACTGAGAAGTCATCGAGATATGTGGGAATGTTCTCCTCTGGCTCGGACTCGGAAGGAATAGTACCCCCAACTTCAGAGCTTGCTTCATCTTGAGAGTCGTGGACGTCCTCGGAGATGTCGGTATTTGCAATGTCTGACGGAAGAGTTACTTTCTCGGGCTCGTCTCCCTTGGAACATTGGATTATCGTGGATGTTCTGAGGAATGCTACCCCTGGTTTCAGTAACCCCCAGCGGTTCAGATGGCGGATCCCCGGCTGTAGTAGACTTTGTCTTCAAATGGGTGCCTTGGAATACTCCGGTGGTGGACAGCCGTTTAGATGACAGTTTCTTAGCCGTAGTAGTTAAAATTTTTGTGCTGGAAACGTACATCTTCTTTCCTCTCCCATCAATGGGGATTTGCTTAGCAGAGTTGCAGGAGACAACAGGATGCGCCTCGTCTTCTGAGTTTGGTCGTTGTAGTCTTTGGAAAGCTGTCCGCCGGTCTTCTTGTACTGTTGCGTTGTTGCAATAACAGTTGACGATGACTTGGGTGTAGTGACGTCCGTAGGAGGACTCTTTGCACCCTGGGGCACCTTTTCTTTCCTTGCGTTTGTGGAGGATGGCCTCACACAAATCAGATGGGTCCAGATCGACCATGTTTGCTTCCTGGATTTTTGGAGACTTTTGAGAACCTCTCTGTCTGTTTGCCGCCGGGGGCTGGACTCGAGTGGTTCTGTACAACTTCCCATCAGAGGCCCGCATAACAGTATACGGGACGCTCGGATGGTCAGAGGTCGGATTAACGGACTGAGCTTGCCAAGCTCGTGCTGCCCTAGACTTCTTCACTCTAGTGCGTAAGAGAACATAGTAGGAAGAGTCTAGGTGGTGCTAGAGAGAATCAGACCTGTCTTCTTGGGAGCACAGGAGATCAGGACCATAGGAGAGGCGGTCGAAGACAGAGCCACGTGGAGTAGGCGTCTTGCGGCTAGCATCAGTAATCTTCATGCGGCTGGTGGTCGCAGCCGCATAGGTCTCCTCGATGCGGCTGGAAAACCTGGCCGCATGAGTGTTCTTCATGCGGCTGGAAATCCTGGTTGCATGAGTATTATGCATTTGGCTAGCAGTTTCAGCCGCATGGTCATCATTCATGCGGCTGGCAATCTTGGCCGCATGAGTCTTCGCTTTGCGGCTAGTGCCCTTGTTCGATTTCTTTCTGGAGCACATAGAATCGCTCTTTGCCCCTGCAAGTCCAGCATCGTAGTGCTTTTCTCTGCCGGACTTGGAGACAACAGAGTCTTCTATGGCTTGAAGTGGGGCCGTGCGAGAGTCGCCTTCGCCGTCTTGGGTAGCAGAGAGTACTCCGTCGAGGGCCTGGGGAGGAGCAAATGATTTTGGCCTCCACTCTTTGAGAGCCTTCGTTGTGCGGATGCGCTTCTGGACTGGGCCAGCGCTTCCTTCGGAGAGCATTTCTTTGAACGCATGTTGGTCAAAGCGGACGACCATCTTCTGATGTGTGGAGCCAAGTTAGGCTGTATCCGATTGCGTCACCAACTCCTCAGCCATGGAGAAGTTTGGCTCCAGTAGAGTCGCCATCGTGTTTGCCATAAAATATAAAAGAGCAGAACAATTATCGGAGGACTGAACTTTTACTTCACAAAGCAAACACGCTTGTACAAAGAAAGCCTAGGGACGAAAACCTAGGTACAACAATCTAAGTATAATTGTTTATTTTAGATTCTGGGGGATGACAATAGAGGCTCGGGAAAGCGACGACAGCTCTGCCTTACTCCTTGGATGATCGGATGCAGCCTTGACTCCGGGGAAGAACTGCTTGTCATTGAAGAAATGCTCTCCTTTCTTTCTCCGTATGTCTCTCTCTGTGTGTTTGTGCGTCCTCTCCTCTCTTGTATATCCAGCAAGGGAATGGCACCTTGCTATTTATAAGAATGGGGTCCTCATTAGGGTTTGCAATGATTGTCCCTTCTTAAAGTGGCGGCGGCCTGTTGATTGGTTAATCTGGGCCATTAGTCTTGAGTGTGATGAATCTGGGCCATTAATGTAGATTGTGCCAAATCCTATCAGTAATTAATGCTGATTGAAATAAATCTTTCTCATGATGATCTGCTGATGTCTGCAAATTCGAATGAATAAATTTAATTCATTCTTCCGCCACGTGTCCCAGATTATTGGGATTTGACCCAATCTTTGATTGCAGTAAATCTGGATTATTGAGATTTGATTAGTTTTATGATACGTGTCCTGCCACGTGGCTCAATCGAAAGCCACTGAAGAAATCTGAGCCGCATGAGGTATGAGCCGCATAAGGTTGGCCACGTGTCAAAGCGGCTTGAGGTGAATATTTGAATCGCATGGTGATGATCTGAGCCGTATGAGTGTAGGAAGTCGCATAATAGGTAGCTTCTTAGTGAGCCGCATGGAGGAGCCTTTGCTTGAGCCGCATAAGACATCTTCGGCCTGAGCCGCATAGGACAGCTTTGGCCTGAGCCGCATGGGGAGTCTCCGCTCGAGCCGCATACGACTGTCCACGTGTCAAGGCCGCGTGGCACTTTCTAGATCTCGGGGGATTTGTGTCAGAGATTTCCTTCGTTTTCCTAGGAGTCTGCCATTATGACAGAGTCATAATTGCTTCTTTTTGTCAGGACTGTTGCCTTGTCAGAGCTGTCAGCCGTCAAGGTAATTAATGCAGTATAGGACGAAGGAAAGAACTGTTTGCAAGCCACGTGTCTTCTTTTCTGAGCCGCATGGCACTTATCGAGCCGCATAGATGTTTGAGCCACATGGAACTCCCTGGCCGCATGAATCTTCCTGGCCGCATGAATCTTCCTGGCCACATGAATCTTCCTGGCCGCATGAATCTTTCTTTTATTCTTTTCCATGCTTCTACAGGGATGGCTATCGTTCCAATATAATTCCAAGGGAGTAGTTCCAATATTTGGGTATGTTCACATGCCTATTCCAATATTTCCCCGCCCAGCAAGTACAAGTGAATCCATAACCCGATACAAAAAAAGGTATAAGTCTAGCCAATACATGAATGGTTCCAGTAAATAATTCCAGGGTGGTTCCAGTAGGTGGTTCCAGAAATAGAGGCCAGACACGAATAAGTGAGTGTCGCATGAAATGGATCTAGTAATATCAAATCATGTTTGTAATATAGAATCAAATAAAACTAGCTACAACTGAAGTATAGCAAACGACAAGTAAATAAAAGAACTATCAGAGAATATACTCGCCTGATACTCTGAAAAGAGTAGTGTAATATCAGATGTCTACACTTATATCCAGCCTACGCCGCAGTATCGGCGGTAGAACGCTGTATATAGGGTCTGTAACTACTACAACTAAAACAGATAAAGGTACCTGTATAGTATATACTCTCTGAATGGAGGTGACATAGCAATACAGTCTCAATCATAAATATAAAACTAAGGTAGATAGCATGGAAAGGAAATATAATGGATAAAGCAGGAAATAAGTCCAAGATTCACACAAGTCCAGAGCTATACACAACCAACCCAGAATCATAGAAAATAAATATAACTGCTACAGTCTGAAAAGTACTAGCTAGCTCGCAGGCCAGGCAAACCTAACTAAGCTATACTACTCAGGGTGAGCAAAGTCTAGTGACTCTACTAACAAGCCACGGTCCAGGTCTACTCTATCAGATTTGACCCCATAATAGGTCGGGCAATCTGACTCAGAATCATCTATAATATGTCAACAGTATCCTGTCAGGAAAATAAGCAATTATAAACACCAACAGCAGTTCCATATGAATTGACAAATTCTATAAGAGACAGTATAATGAAATACAAGACAAAATCAACAAAAATATATATATCAAGATGTGAGTACTGAAAAGGAAGATAATACATATATATATATATAGGACGACTTGGGAACTATTCGGAAGCCGAGTTACAACCCCTAAACCAAACAAGGACCGGGGCTGTAACTCTTCTCCCAAACAGAACTTAGTCTCCAACGATAATAAATATAAAAGGTGCCTTGAATTATTAGTGTGTTATGTGATCGGCTTAGGAAAATATACTCAGGCTTTCCATCCGACTGGCTATGAACAATGTATACAATAGAGTGGTAAGGCCGGTCACCATGGAAAGCTATAAGCAATGTAGGGTAAGGCTTTACCCGTCGTGAGACGAGGGTATAGCTATGAACAATGTGTACAATAGAACAATGTGGGAATTTTGATCACACAACCACTAATAACTCCCATATTCCCGAATAGTATAATGGATCTGGACATGACACGTCAAGACGCAGGATTCGAGAGCAGGGGACCAGCCCACTCCCAAATCAATGTCTATATAAGTACACGAAACACTGAAATATTACATACCAATATACCAAAAAAGTCCAGGAATAACATCTCATGACAGGATCCGACGTATACTAGTCCGTGAACCATCGTGTCGGAAATCATGTAAAATACTACAACTGAATCGAATAGAGTAGATATCAAGACAATGAAAACTATCAGTGAGTGTACTCGCCTGTGGTCCTGAGCTGATAAGGTGAACAGACGCTCAGAGTAATCACAGACCTAAAATAAGATACTATGAGTCAAACAGGATTTTATACTTAAAAGGAAACAAATTTAAGTCATGAATGCAAGTCTAAGTCAAAACTAGGTCAATCTAGGTCAAACTGAGTCATACTAGGTCATACCAAGTCATTAGGAGTCAATCCAAGTCAAACTAGGTCAAACGGGGTCAAAGGTTGACTTACAATTGACTTTTGGTCAACTGGTCAACCCTGGTCAACTCTGGTCAACTCTATGTTAATCCTAGGTCAAGCTAGTCTAAGGTTGACCAACTGTTGACTTTCAGTAAACTGGTCAACTCTGGTTTGGTTTCGGTCAAATCTAGTCGCTTAAAGACTAAGTTTGACTCTCGGTTAACTTTTGTTGACTTTTGGTCAAAATGGTCAACCAACGTCAAAACTAGTCTAGGAGCACTATATTTGATCATTACCAACCAAGGGAACCAAGTTCTAACCATATCTTAGACTCCATACTCAAATTCCTTATTTCTAGGTAAAAGCCACATTACCCTTACCAAGGTAAATCCCGATACCTTATCCAATACAAAGGAAACCCCGCTAATACCCAAGATACTAGCCTAGGCTCCTTAGGGTAGCTAGATACTATCCTATCTAAGGTTTACCAACCAAGAAATATATGTATCCTAGGTATCTAGCCTATCTTAGAACATGTATTGGTTTACCCTACCCATTACCTTTCCAATATCACATACCACTCTCACATCATTCTAGCACACACCCACACAACTCACTCACACACAATACTCACATATATCACTCACCAATAAGCTTTCCTATAGGTTTACACATAGGCTAACCTATAGGCTACTAGCTACACACACTAGGCTCTCACACACACAAACTCATAACACACACACACACACATAGGGCAATAAAGTGGACTGATATTGGTGGTTATGTGGACTGTCTTGGAGCTGAATAGTGGGTGAAATAGGATAGTTTTGGACTGATTTGTGGGGCATGTTAGGACTGATATATGAGGGTGCTTAGGGAATCAAATGGCTGTCTATAGGACAACCATATGGGACTGAAATTCAGGTGCTAATGGGCTAAAAATCTGGACAGCCATGGGCTTGTTTAGGACTATTTTAGGACAGCCAAATAGGGTCTAACATGGACAGCCATGTATGGTTTTGGTACTACTCTTAGGACAGTAATATGACTTGTGTTTAGGAGCTGTTATAGGCATGTTAGGACATGTGAAGGGGCTGGAATGTTGGTGATATTAGGACAGTTAAATGGACTGAATGAAGGGCAACTATTGACAGGTTTTTGGGGTTGCAAGGGACTGATTTCTGGACAGCTCCTAGGTGGTTTTAAGGACTGAATATGGGATGGCTGTTGTGTGGTTAAGGGCAGGTTTAGGGGGTGTATATGGACTGTTATTGGACAGCCAAGATGGTGTTAAGGACTGAAGTTTAGGGGTGTTTGATGGCTGGAAATATGGGTAATGGACAGGTTACTAGGCTGATGTTAAGGGGAACAATGGGACAGCATATAGGACTGAATTTGTGTGGTTTAATGGGCAGATGTGGTGTGGTTATGGACTGAAATATCTGACAGCAAGGGGACAGCCATGGATGGGTTTTAGGACAGCTTATTGGATGATATTAGGACTGAAATGTGGGGGTTTTAGGGGGTGTACATGGGACAGCCATAGCTGCTGTGTTGTAGCTGCTACCGGGGGTTTCCCCCCTCTAATCACTCACTCTCCACTCTCATTCCCCTCTCTAACTCCACACTCTCTCACACCAACTCTCAAACACCACACATACACACTCTAAACTAACACAAACACACACACACCAACTCTTCCTGGCCGAACCTACATCACCATCATGAACACAAAATTACACACGCAACACACCATAATATATATACATATATATATATATATAAGCCTTATATATATATATACATATATATATGTAGAGAGAGAGAATAGTATATATACAACCATATATATATACATATATATATATATATATATATATATATATATATATATATATATATAACTAATAAGATACAATATGATACTTAGGAAAACACATCCCAAAGCCTATAGAAATCTGGAAATAAATATTAAAACAACATTTAATCAATATATAATAAATCCACATGTGTCCTATTAGGGATTTTCCCACTAGGACACATCCTACACATAGGACACATCTCTAAGTCTCCAAATGGACACGAAATATAAACAAATGGAGACACAACCATGGGGGTCATTCCGATGGGTCAAAATCAACCTAATGCATGAGAGAAATGAGAAGAAGAAGGGATTTATACCTCCCGGTGATTCGGATCGAAGAAAAAGCCTCCCGATATGCCACCGACACGTAGGAATCCCAAACGGACACGAATGAGCTCTGAATCCTCCCAAACTTGGGTAGCTTCCTCCTTAGCTTGAATAGAGAAGGAAAGAAGAAGGTTTGGTGGAAAAATGGAAGGATTTGGTGGAGAAATGATAGGGATTTGCTCTCTAGAAATTTGGAGAAGAACAAGAGAGAAAATAAGAGGGGATAATGATCAAATGATGGAGCCTATCCACACATTGTGTGGCCGGCCATGATGGGCTATTTGTCCCATTGTGGAATGCCGAAAATACCTCCCTCTCTAATCTATTAGTTAATACATTGGATGGGTTTAAGTCGGGGGCTAGTTTAGTCATTCTAACACACTAAACTAACTAATCCTATCCAAAATAAATTAGCCTAGTCACTAACTAAAATAATTAACATGTGGGCTATGGCTAACTAGTGTGTGGGTCCCACTAGAGTCAACACTACCCTGGGTCCCCGTTTCAAGTCAGATTGAGCTGAAAATCGAACCCGACTCAAATAACCCCAAAATAATATTATAAATAAATAAATAATTTCAAAAATATTCAAAAATAAAAAATGACAAAAATACTCATGTTTCTAAAAACTGGGGGTGACAAATCTATCCACCTTAAAAAAATTTATCCTCGAAATTAAAACCAAACAATAGTAAAATTTCAAAATTACAAGTAATAGCTTAAAATTTAAAACAATTAAAATCTCAAAAAATCAAGCATGAATTAACTGACTAAAATTATAAAATTTAAAATTACTCTCAAATAGAAACTGGGTGCTATAAGTCTATCCACCTTAAAAGAATCATCCTCAAAAATTAAAACAAAAAATAACCATAGAAAAATTCATGCAATTCGATAATCGTATGCGTCTGTCCAAAATCATGATACTCAGAATCTCCGTCATGCCAGTGAGCAAGGCTACGATAATCACAGAGTCCTCGACTATCGTAAATACCTCTAGACTCATGGTATTTAAAATTTTCGTATTGCCGCATGCTTGGCAGCGAAAACCTTAAATTCCTACACCCAAGAAATACGTCCATAATCCGACTATATGTCCTCACTCTGCCTGCTAGCATGACCCTAGAGGATTCTAAATTCTCATAATCGAGGCGACCTAGCCCATACGACTTATCTCAGAAGAAAATCACATCACAAGAACAAAATTTTATCCAACGATCAAAGAACAGATATAATCAAAGTTCAAGACAGCTTATAAGAAGGCAAATACGGAAAGGAGATTCTAAATATTGGAACCTGCTATCTGCTCTGCTACTGCCTGAGTGGGCTCAACTGTCATGGCGAAAGCTCGCCTTTGCCGGCCTCCTCTAGCCTGCTGTACTCTGTCCTGGCCTGTCTGTCTGGCTGCACGGACAGCACAGTTCTTTACTTTGTGGTCTGGAGCTACACAGAATAAACAAACTCCCAGCTTCATCCTACAAGCCTCCCGGGTGTGCCCCATCTTCTTGCAGAAGGCACACTGGATGGCCTGTCTCTGGCCTTGTCCCTGGTGCTGTTAGGCACGCGTTGGTGCCTGCTAAAACTGTAACTGAGGCTGCTACTGGAACTGTCTCTGCTGGAAGTGTGGGCGCTTCGCCGGCCCCGCACTCGAGCTCTCTCCTAGAATGTCACTTTCCCTCTTCGTCTTGAGGCCAAAGTCCTCCTCACCTGTATGGGCAGCTACCGCCTCTGAAGGCCCGACGAACCCAAGCAGTGCCCGACTGTTGTACCGAGCCGCCATGGATAAGCGGAGAACTCCTCGTGCCGAGTTGAAGCAGCGTGCAGCGCCCGACGACTTCCTCGTCGGCAGTCTCCCTCATGCCTGCCGCGAGCAGAGTCCTCCAGCACCGACCAGGGTGAGTCTTTCCTTTTCCAAGCTCCCTCTTTCTAAAATAATTTTTTTCTCTCCACTTATGACTCCCAGCAGAAACCGAAAATAAGGAAGAGAAGGAGAGGTCATGACTCCTCTCACTCTTCTCCTCTTGAAAGAATTAAGAAAAGGTTTTCTATTCCTATTACACTCTCCCTCTTGAATTTAAGTCCCCAGGACTTGGAAACTGTGCTTTGCATAGGAATTCGAGGGAGAGACTGAGACAACTAATGTATTGATCTCCTTTTTGTATTTTATTACTTACTATATATTCAGTATATAAATAGTACTATTATCATTTATTTTGGTATTATTATATTGTTTTACTAAAATGTATATAGAAGTAAATAATTTCTTAAAATGTATTTTAAAAATAAAAATTTATATTAGTATTTTCTAAATTAGATTTTATAAATAAATGAGTGGCAAACAAACCTTGAATCCAAATATTCCTTTAGCCTTAACTAAACAAATTATATTTTCTCTTAGACTAGATTGTTCATTTGGCCAAGACTAAACTATTTATATTTCTTTTGCCAAATTTGGATTTCTCATCCCACTTGGCTAATCAGACTATTCTGGACCCAATGGGAGTATTGGTTTCACCAGCTAAGGACCTTAGGCAAGTACACTTTCTGATTGCTTTCGATTCATAGTAGTCTTTTCATTTCATTTTTATACATATATCTTGCTGCTTGTTGACACGTTCGTCACATGGAGTAGTCGGAAGGAGAAATATCTTAGTAGACATGTGGACTACCCAGAACTATCCCTCGTGTCTTTCGTGGAGAATAGCAGCTGCACACGACACGTGCAGGGTGCCTGATTTATCCCCTAGCCGTTCACATGTCGAAACGGATATTTCACACCACATAGGCAGTTGTATTTTATTTTATTTTTCTTTGTCTTCTCCACCGTGCCATGTCATCAATATTTTTCAGTTTTCATATCTCATATGTTATTTTCATGTTTTGTTAATTCTATTATGTTTTCGTAATGCCGTCGGTTTGTATGCTTATTTCATTCCTGACTGGAAAGTAACATTTTTCAGGTTTAGCCGCGATCACTCTTAGTACTGGGAAGGCATGGGTATGCTGAGGTCAACCTAGAAGTAGATAGCCATTGTATCATTTTCATAAAATTGTGAGAACTTGTATTTTCTTTAAATTTAAATGTTGTAGCTGTTGTAATAAACTTAGAAATGTGAATGAGCAGCAAATATTATATTTTGTGATTTTGAGCATTTATTTCTTACGGACTTGACAGCGTTCTACCGCCGACTCTGCGGCGTAGGCTGGCTTGGACACGTCTCGTATCCGAAAAGCGGGTACGGGTCGTGACATGTGTGTAGATACATGAGCCACTAATCATGTCTGTAATACATTGCAAGGGTTCCAGAAAACCAAACGGCTCAATGATGGAGAGATATTCTTTTTCATGGATGATGCTACAAAAGTAGCAATCGTTGCATTAGGATATGTTACTTTATCTTTTGGTAGAAATAAGTCTTTGACATTGAGAGATTGTCTTTATGCACCTTCACTAAGAAGAAATTTAGTTTCTGTTTCTATGTTAGTTAAGGATGGATATTCAGTTTATTTTAATGACAATGTTATTATTAGAAAGAATAAATATTTTATCTATTTTGGTGCATTGGTTGATAATCTGTATGTCATTAATCATA
The DNA here is from genome assembly GCA_029216955.1 of Iris pallida. Lineage (NCBI taxonomy): Eukaryota > Viridiplantae > Streptophyta > Magnoliopsida > Asparagales > Iridaceae > Iris > Iris pallida. Next base: position 18,267,072 of record JANAVB010034417.1, read on the forward strand.
TTTTGCCCACAATGCAACTTATGAAAATGAATAAAATGTCATCTAACTTAAATAAGAGAAAAGAACCTTCTTGTATGAACCAAACATATCTTTGGCACTTGCGATTGGGGCATATTAACCTAAGAAGGATTCAAAGACTGGTTGAAGATGGACCTTTGAGTTTATTGGAAGTGAAGGCACTCCCAGTCTTTGAATCCTGCTTGGAAGGTAAAATGACCAAAATGTATTTTATGGCAAAGGGGTATAGGGCCAAAGATGTGTTGGAATTGGTTCATTCTGATTTGTGTGGACCCATGACTATCCAAGATAGAGGTGGCTTTAAATATTTTGTCACATTTATTGATAATTATTCAAGGTATGGATATATTTATTTGATGCGCTGTAAGTCTGAGTAATTTGAGAAATTTAAAAAGTACAAGGCTGAAACGAAAAAATATCATAGAAAATGTATCAAGTCATTACGATCAGATTAGGGTGGCGAGTACCTCTTTAGAGAGTTTAAGGATTATTTATTAGAGGATGGCATTACATCCCAATTGACTGCACCTGAAATGTCCCAACAGAATGGTGTAGCCGAAAGAAGGAATAGAACTCTTATGGAGATAGTTAGATCAATAATAAGTTATTTGGATTTACCCGATTCGTTTTGGGGATATGCCTTAGAGACTGCAGCTTATATTTTGAACTTGGTTCCTTCTAAGTAAGTACCTCTTACTCCCACAGAGATGTGGATTGGGCGTAAGCCTACTCTGAAACATGTTCGCATTTGGGGTAGTCCAGCACATGTGCTGAATGGGAAAGCAGATAAGTTGGAATCTTGTAAGAAGTACGCTTGTTTGTAGGCTATCCAAGAGGAACAAAAGGAGGTTTATTTTATAGTCCTAAGGATCAGAAGGTCATTGTTAGCACCAATACCCGATTCTTAGAAGAAGACTATGTGATGAACCATAAACCCACAAGTAAAGTTGTTCTAGAAGAACTAAGAGGTGAGACCCCAAGAACTTCAGTACCAACAGTACAAGAGGATGGACCACAAATAACGGCACAACGTGTCACAAATGTTACACCACAACCGATAGTGCCTCATCGTAGTGGGAGGGTTGTGATACAACCTGATAGATATATGTTCTTGGAAGAGTCGTCAGACTTCGTCCCTGAGGAACAAGATTATGATCCCTGTACCTACAATGAAGCACTCCAAGATAAAGATACAGAGACTTGGCAAAAAACAATGATATCTGAAATAGAATATATAGATTCTAATCAGGTCCAGGAGCTTGTAGAACCACCCGTTGAGCCATTGGATGCAAGTGGGTCTATAAGAGAAAAAGAGGATCAGACGGTAAGGTTGAAACCTTTAAAGCTCGGCTTGTAGCAAAATATTTTACAATAAGGAAACCTTTTCTCCAGTAGCCATGCTTAAGTCTGTCTGGATTCTTTTATCTATTGCAGCTCATCTCGATTATAAGATTTGGCAAATGGATGTCAAGATAGCTTTCTTTAATGGAAGTCTTAAGAAAAACATCTATATGATGCAACTAGACGGGTTCATTGAAAAGGGCCAAGAGCATCTTGTTTGTAAGCTCAAGAAGTCCATTTATGGACTTAAGCAAGCTTCCAGATCTTGGAACATATGTTTTGATCAGGTAATAAAATCCTATGGATTTGATCAATGTCAGGATGAATCATGTACACACAGAAAGTATGATGGAAACGTGGTGGTGTTTCTAGTACTTTATGTGGATGACATCTTGCTCATTGGAAACAATGTGAAGGTGCTATCTGAAGGGTATAGTTATCTAAACAATTTGATATGAAGGACTTGGAAGAAGTAGGTCACATCCTTGGGATCAAAGTTCTACGAGATCGCAAGAAAAGGATGTTGGGCTTATCCCAAGCTTCCTATATCGATACTGTACTAACTCGTTTTAGTATGCAAAATTCTAAGAAAGGTTTCTTACCTTTTAGACATGGAATTGCTCTATCAAAGGAGCAGTATCAGAGGACACCTAAAGAGATGGAGAACATGAAAGCAGTTCCTTATGCTTCAGCAGTAGGAAGCTTAATGTACACAATGGTATGTACAAGACCAGACATCTGCTTTGCCATAGGCATGGTCAGCAGATATCAGTCTAACCCATGATAAGAGCACCGGACTACCGTAAAGCATATTTTGAAGTACCTGAAAAGAACTAAAGAGTATATGCTAGTTTACTAGGCAGATAGTTTAGTTCCCTTAGGGTATACAGACTCAGATTTTCAGTCAGAAAGGGATTCCAGGAAATCTACCTCAGGTTATGTGTTTACTTTGGGATGTGGATCCATTGTGTGGAGGAGTATCAAACAAAAATGTATTGTTGATTCCACCATGGAAGCCGAGTATGTGGCAGCCTCTGAGGCAGCCAAAGAAGCGGTTTGGCTCAGAAACTTTCTGTTGGACTTGGATGTGGTACATAGTTTGCCTAAGTCTATTACACTTTATTGTGAAGTGGTGCAGTTGCAAACTCAAAAGAACCACGAGCCCATAAGATATGTAAACACATTGAGCACAATTGCCACCTGATACGAGATTTCGTAAGGAAAGGAAAAGTTGCTATGATCAAGATATCATCAGCCGACAACCTAGTTAATCCCTTTTACAAAGAGCTTACCAGCTAAGGCTTTTGATAGTCAGGTTGAGGGAATGGGGGTCAGATGTGTAGCAGCATGGCTTTAAGTATAAATGGGAGATTTATAATAGTATACTGAAAAAGCAATGCTTTGAGTATAAGTGGGAGATTGTTAGGGTTATATCCTAAAAGCATCGCTTTTGTAGTAACCTTATTTCTTTAAATATTGAATGAGAATCATATGGGCAAATGTTTGCATATTGTATTTGTTGCAAGTGTTAATGTAAATGTCTGATATTCTATATTGTAGATAATATGGTGTGTGCTGTCACACAGAAGATCTTATTATCAGTTCCCTATGGAGTATATAAATAGTTCACAACCTAGATGGACTTGGACAATCTATTGGAAAGGTTGTAGTGTAATCTGGTATTAGTCTATCTTGACTATAGGTTTACACTAGTACACTTTGTGTGTATTGAACAGGACCACTTGAGATTGTTCTCTTTGTACTGACTATATAAGTGAACAAACACCTCCTTTATTATGGATGCTTGTGCTCTTAATCCGAATATAATAACAGACATGTATATACAGTGTATATTACTTTGACTCATGAAAGAGTAAGATTCATTATGGGTCAACAATCTCTATGAACTGGATAATAATATTGTATGTATGATGGGCTATTGATTATAAATGGAATCCATGTCCCGATACATCGGGTTGATGATGTACCCTTAAGGAGCTCATAAGAATGGTCATGTAAACCCTATAGGTGGATTATATCTGACGTGACAAATAAAGTTGAGCGGTACTACTTAAGGATAAAAGATGTCTAATCAATATAGTTGTCAGTAACTTAATTTGATCGACGAACATTCGATATCTTAACATGGAGAGGCAAACGAGCATATAATAAAAGGAGCCCACAAACATAATTTAGGATTAGAGAGGTAGTGCAACAATAGCTCATTAGTGGACCGAGCTAATGTTAATAGATCTGGATTGTGTGTTCGGACTGAATACGGGATATCTAGATCCGTTAGGAGGCCTAACTCTAATTTCTCCTCATGGTCCCTGCAGTAGCCTATATATATCCTATGTTCTCTAGCTGCCAAATTATTGATCAGAAATCTGAAGCTTTCTCTAAATTCGTGATTCACGTAAGGAGAGAAAGAGAGGGCTGCCAAGGAGAAGAAAAGGTTGGGAGATCGTCGCCCATAAGACGTCCAACTCGAGGAAGGAATAAGTGCAGAAGATCTTAGGGTCGTCCGCTTGATATTGCCAGGAACTACTTGTCTTCTTCCCGCCAAGGGTATAATTCGTGAACCCTAGTTTCCGCCTATGAAGCGTTAGAACACGTCTTAAATCTGTTTAACTTTCTATCGATCAATACGCATACCAAAGTAAGTGTGGTGGCCCATGCAGGTTCGGTTTTTGCAAATGATGCGAATTCGTGATGGTACTTAAGTTAGTCGTACTATTGCAAACCTGCGACTAGGAATGCTCATTCACGAATTAGGGTTAATTTGATCTAAGAGTATGACTAGGACTAGGAGTCCCTTATACAAATTACCGATGGGTAGTCTAGGCCATGCAATATAGATAAGGAATTATTACCTTTGATAGTTGTTATATCCTCATAGGTACACTATTACCCCCTTGATATGACGATATGATCCAATGTGGATAGGTTATTCACTTGGTGAGAAAGGGCTTCATAGAAGTAATGATCTAACCTTGATAAATTGTGCAATTTCTTCTCTCCTCCTCTTAGACATTCCCCCTCATATTTTAGTCCAAATTGCCTATTTGGTTCCCATTTTGCCCTAAGAATTATTATTATATAATTTCTGATTACGTTATCCATATACGAACCTCGAGTTAGTTTCGATTCAAGGTATTCCTCTATGGTTTGAATACACCTGAAATATATACTAGGATGTTTGTTGCTTCCTCCATGTTCAATCTTCATAGTAAGGGTTGTGACTGATAGGACAAATACAAACGCTTTATTTCATAGTCAACTTGTTTGAATCCCTAGAAGCTCAGAAATTTTTTAGATATAGTTATAGGAATGTTAGTTAACTCATACTGGCAGGACAGCAGCGCACTGTTGCCATTTATTAAAATTATGGGGACTATGGATTCACTGCAGCTAGCAGCGCACTGGCGAGGCACGACTCCTAGAGTTGAAATTAGTTAAGAGAATATAGGTTTTAGAATATTGCTAAGGTTATGGCTAGTGGTCCTCTTTTGATCGTAGTTATCCTTGAGTCATTATTGGATAGAGTTAAGAAGTGTTCAATTTTGTATCATGTTGAGTTACGAAACCAAGGGTTCACCACAGTCAGAGTATACGGGCGAGGCATAATCCTCGATGAAATTACTTCAAACATGATTACATGTTTTGGATACCATAGAGGATAGGAAAAATGCCCTGTATGTCCCCTAGGATCCAAAACCAATACTAGAGGAAGTTCAAGTTTGGTAGCACGTCTCCCGATCTAGCATTCCGTGGTCCTTGTGACCTATTGACGAGGATATTGATTGACGCTAATAGGTTTACCTAGAATATAGAATTTTGAGGTCCATAACCCATTAGTCGACCAAGGCCTTGGATAAGAAGATAGTAGGAAGACTGTATAAGCAAGAACACCTAGTGAATTGTTGATGTTCACAAAACTCTAACTACTTGTGCCTTCTTCCAAAAATCTTGCATACTTGTACTTGGCTACCTTAACCAATGCTGCTATTTCAGCCTAGTTTTTGCAAGCTTACTCTGTTCTCGAGCTTGATTCAAGATATATGTTTAGTGGGGACGCCTGCTAACATAATGTCTAATCAGAATCGATGTATTACGGTCTGATCAACCGTAGTGCACCCGATTCGCTCCCTTGATTATTCCACATGGATTGAGATGTCGAGGTATCTATGATCTCATCCGCGACTGCTTTGACATCTCCTCTTGAATTATATGTTCGCCTTTGAATCACGAAATTATATTCAGTAACATCTCCCTTGAACTCTTTATTGTTTTTGTCTTTCACTGATTTGGAAAAACGAAAGCTCGTAATTGGTAGAGAGATATCCCCCATGACTATGGTAGTTGTATACACAAGTGTAGCTACCAACAGCCAATCATGTGATTGAGTTACTCGTTCTCCTCTCGACCCCTCAAACTACTATTGAGACCTCTAGCCATCTGAATTTGAGAATGATTAGGGATTTACCCTTAGTCAAAATACCAACCTAGGAGACTAACTATTCTCAAGAAACCAAATATCGTGAGCCTCTAATTATTTGTCTGAAGCTTGCTTTAACTAGCAATCCTTAATCTTCAACTCAGCCTTTCCTCGACCAAAGCCCACGGTTTAGACATGAGTTGATTAAACAAGGTAACGACAATCATTTACCGTGACTATGGTAGATACTCATCCCGAGATTGGTTTCCAACAAATATTGTCCTAGTTATGTAAATTTCATAATTAAGACCTAACAAGTATTGGAATACCACAGCTTAAATACCTGTCATATTATGACCTACCAGTTATCTACATCAATGCATGACCAATGCAGCCCATACCGCTAGAACCCTTGTGACCATAGTCTAGCAGGCTTGACACATATAGAGATTCACGACTCAGTTGTTAGAAATTCCTTTCTTATGATGTGCCTTAGAGTTGGTTACCCCGTGATAACTCTCGTATACTAGGGACGAGTAGGTCATTCTATTTTATCGACCATGTGTCGTTGTACACACTCGTTTCCTAATTATTGAGAAACGATCCTTGAGTTGACTTATATTTACCGTATCCCGTTACGCCGTGCCTTATTTCTTTATTAACAAGAGTCGAGGTACAATATCCAGACTTTGAAATTCTTCTAACCCCATTATTTCCTAAGACCATGTCATAACTTCTAAGGAGGGTAGACAATAAGCCTTCTAAAATTTTGGGATATACGAGGATTATCGATTGATTAGAATAATTTTATTAGGATGATAATTAGTGCCTCATGAACTCCCACTTTCTATTTAGATCCTTTGTATCCCCGACAGTGTCATTAACAATCGGAGCACGAGACCAGCTGTTACCTTCCAATAAATTCCATATAAAAGATCTAGACGAGTCCACCTTCATCTAGGTTTACCATGTCCCACTCTAACACGTCCCCTTGTACTCTATTTTTATGGTATGACTTTCAGGTCAAAAGGACTAACTATAACCCTTACCATAATATCGGTAAACTTTCTGACTTTCATTAGAGCCTCAACCTTGACTCGAACCTTTCGACCCAATATATGGTTGTGATCTACTCGAAGCCCACTACGCACATGTTACTAGTGTGCCACTCAATTGTGTCTTCTCGTGCTACTTAAACACAAAAGTCACGGAAGGCACATTTTGGGGCTTTAGGAACCTAGCTAACCAACCCGACTGGCAACTAGCTCAACCACTTGGGTTGAAATCTATTCTAGGTTACCCTAACCTAGTAGAAGTAGTTTTATCATTAGGATCTTGTCCAGTAAATATAGATTAAAATCCAAGGTTCATCCAATGTCCAATCAGGAACCCATTAAGACCCAGTAAAACCCATCCCTGCATACCATCACATTTGGACTATAAAACTGGATTACTTGAAATAGGTCCCTATACCTACTATTTAGTCACCACCTCTTAGAATACGGGGTCATTAGTGACCATTACTCCATCTACTTGGAGGTCGCAATACGAACTTGTATTGTATTTATAACCCTTGTTTGTGTGTTTAAATAACCACGAAAAAGATCACAATCTCGATTTCTCAAATTCTGTTCTATTATAGAACCTTGTTTAGATTAATTTCAAGAACGGAACTTCTGTATTGCACGGATTGTAAGTCCTCTAAGAAATGAAGGATTCTTCGATAAAGCAAGTAACTGGACTAGAGTAGCCCAACCTAGTAAATAAGTCAATGGTTCATAAACTCCCTATCTACCTGCATCATTGGATGCTCTACCGCTCTTGAGACTTCAAATTCGCTCTCGATTATTTTTTTCCATTATCTTTCTGTCTTTCTATTGCGGAGCGACGAATGGTCATGCTTATTAGAGTTTACTAATATTTCTTAGACACTTGTGTAAATTCGATACTGGTTAAATTTTGGATTGCTTGCTAGAAAGAAGAGGATTATAGATGACATATACAGTAGACATCTATGGGTAGAAATTTATTTTAGCAATTAGTTGGAAGATTATAAAGTTTAGCGACATGAGAATTGAGGGAATAGTGTGACCAAAGGTGGGTAGAAGTCCTCGGAGTTTCGTAGTTAGAAAAGGACTAGGAGGAGGATATAAACTGTTTTTGAGGAATTAAAATTCGAGGAGATTAAGGTAATGGTAGATTTTTTTTATTTAAGGAATAGTTACGGATTATAATTTCGAGGACGAAATTATTTTTTAAGGTGGGTAGATTTGTAGCCCCTCTTCCCGAAATTGTGATAATATATTATTTTATTTAATTATTTGAATTAAATGGTGATTTTAGAATCAACATAATGGTATACACACCATTAATGTTTTATTGAATTTCGTTATGGTTATTATTATTTTATTGAGGTTATTATATATATGATATTATTATTGGTTGTATTTATTTGGTTATCAAATAAATATTTTAATATATATATATATATATTTTTAATATATATATATATATATATATATATATATATATATATTTATTTATATATATATATATAACTCCTCGGGGATGTGCTCCTATTACACATCTATCTTATGCCGATGATGTGTTGTTATTTTCGGCAGGCGACATCCGATCGATTACCTTAATCCAGGAGAAGCTGCGGCGCTATGAGAACGCGTCGGGTCAGAAGATTAATGCGGCGAAGACTGCATTGTATGTTTCTACCAAGGCCTCGGCAGAGAGGGTAGAGGAGTTGGCTTCACGTACTGGTTATTCGATTGACACGCCACCATTTACATACCTGGGTTGTCCTATGGCGGCTGGGTATCGAAATACTAGCATGCATGAGGAGTTAATTCATAAAATTCGGGCTTGAGTCGATGGATGGCACAACAAAACATTTGTTGGAGTGGGTGGGGTTCCCAACCTATGTAGAGAAGACCCCGGAGTGCGACGAGCGTCGTTCGTGTGTCGAAGAAGCTCGGGAAGTAGGCGACGCGGAGTCGCTGCTGCTGTTGGTGACCCAGAAGGAGGTTCTGGAACGGGGCAGCCGAGTTCGGGCCGAACTCGGTCCCAGGCCGAGTTCTGGCCGAACTCGGTCTGGCCATTCCAGAATTGTGGCGCTAGGTTCTGTTTGCTCGACACAGAGTTCTGGCCGAACTCTGTGTCGTCGGGGCTGATACAGGAATTTGGATGAGTTTTCATCATTGGATCTAATCCAACGGTCTAGGTTGGTTGCGGGATTGGGGAGTTAAGTTGAGTTTTCTCAACCCTAATTCATTACGCATTGGAACACAAGAAAGAAAGAGCAAGGAGACAAGAGTGCCATTACAACTTCGGGAGAGAAGACGGAGGATTGAAGGTCGTTTTCGAAGGAGATCGTGTTTCGGGTAATCTCTACTCGTCGTTCTCGCTCTTCGTAGCCTTGTAATCATTGTTCTTACTTCTGAGTGTTGTGGGGATCCGATTTGGATCGGGAGGAGTTTGTAGAGGGTGTAATTCTTCTATTCCATTAGTGGAGGCTTCTCAGGGTTGGACTCCGATCGTCCCGTGGTTTTTCCCGCAAGGGTTTTCCACGTCAAAAATTCTCTGTGTCTGCGTGGATTGTTTTGTGTGGTTGTTTTTGGGTTCGTACGTTGTATTGCTCGGTCCTCTCGCAGGTACTCTCCGGTTTGGGGAAAGGTTTCTGTGCTTCTTTTCCAACAGAGTGGTATCAGAGCTAGGTTCTGGAATTCAGAAGGAGTGTCAGTAGTTGACCAAGAAACCAGAGAGAAGAGATGGACGCGAAGCCGGTGTGTATGGTGAATCTGAACGGCACAAACTATCATTATTGGCAAAGCAAGATGAAGGATTTGCTGTTTGTCAAGAAGCTGCATCTACCCGTGTTTGCATCCGAGAGGCCCAGTGATAAATCTGAGGAGGACTGGACATTCGAGCATATACAGGTGTGTGGGTACATACGACAGTTTGTGGATGAGAACGTGTACAACCACGTTGCCAATATTGAGCATGCGAAGACGTTATAGGATAAGCTGGAATCCTTGTATGCGAAGGAGACCGGGGTAAACAAATTGTTCCTGATCCGAACGATGATGGGTCTGCGATACAAGGATGGAGCATCTATTTCGGATCACTTGAGTGAGTTCCAGGGCGTGGTTGACCAGCTATCTTCTATGGGAGTCAAGTTCGACGACGAAGTTCAGGGACTGTGGCTGCTGTATACTTTGCCAGACTCGTGGGAGACCGTACGAGTATCTATGATCGCTTCTGCTCCAGAGGGCATGGTCAGTCTGGAGTTTGCCAAGAGCAGGGTGTTGAATAAAGAGATGCGGAGACGTTCTCAGGGCACTTCATCCACATCCCACCACTCAGAGGTACTTGTTTCAGAGAGCCGCGGAAGGGGCAAAAGCAGGGGTCCAGGTGGTAGCAGAGACAAGAGCAGGAGAAAGTCCAAGGGTCGGTACGAGGACTCGGAGTGTTACCATTGCGGTAAGAAGGGCCATATCAAGCAAAATTGTTTCGCTTGGAAGAGAGAGAAGAAGGGCGACAAGGGGAAGCAAGAAGAGAACACTACAGCGGCGGCCTCGGTGCATGGAGGCGATGTGATCGTCGTAGGTGATGAGGGCATTACTAACCTCGCCTGTGATGACAATTCTTGGCTGGTGGACTCAGGGGCTTCAGCACATGTATCTCACAACAGGGCACTGTTTGCCACTTACACTACAGGCGACTGTAGAGTGTTGAAGATGGGCAACGGAGATATGTTGAAGGCGGTTACCGTTGGAGATGTGCATCTGAGAACGAAGACGGGTGCGGTTCTTGTTCTCAAGGATGTTCGTCATGTCCCTGATATCCGTTTCAACCTGGTGTCGGTTGGAAGGTTGGATGACGAGGGATTCTTCAGTCTCTTCGGGAATAGTCAGTGGAAGCTTTCCAGGGGTTCGATGGTGATTGCCAGAGGAAGCAAGAAGTCCGGTCTCTACTATATGGAGGGGAGCGCAGAGGGGGCACAGGAGGTGAATGCAGTCAGTGATGCGTCTACCGAGTTGTGGCACAGGCGGCTCGACCATATCAGCGAGAAGGGAATGAGCTACTTAGTGAACAGAAAGGTGATTCCGGGGCTCAAGTCTACAAAGTTGGAGAAGTGCACGCACTGTTTAGCTGGGAAGCAAAATAGGGTGTCTTTCCAAAGTCACCCAAGTTCAAGGAAGCCGGCGTTGCTCGAGTTGATTCACTCGGATGTCTGCGGTCCTATGAAGGTAAAATCTCTTCGTGGTGCTTCTTACTTTGTAACCTTTATTGATGACTATTCCAGGAAGGTTTGGGTCTATGCCTTAAAGACCAAGGATCAGGTGCTGCCTACTTTCAAGGAGTTTCAGGCCTCTGTTGAAAGGGAGACGGGCAAGAAGTTGTTGTGTGTTCGGTGCGACAATGGCGACGAATACATCGGTCCTTTTGATGCGTATTGCAGAGAGCAAAGGATACGACACCAGAAGACTCCGCCAAAGACACCTCAGCTCAATGGTGTAGCGGAGCGCATGAATAGGACACTGATGGAGAAGGTGCGGTGTTTACTGTCAGAAGCAAACTTGTCGGGCAGTTACTGGGGTGAGGCTCTTCTCACAGCTGCTTATGTTATTAATTTGTCTCCTAGTGCTCCTTTGCAGGGTGATGTGCCTGATAAAGTATGGTACGGCAAAGAGCCGTCATACAATCACCTGCGGGCGTTTGGTTGTAAAGCCTTCGTGCATGTACCGAAGGACGAGAGGACCAAACTTGAACCGAAGACGAGGTAATGCATCTTTGTCGGCTACGGTCGGGATGAGTTTGGCTATAGACTCTACGACCTAGTGGAAGGAAAGCTCTACAGAAGCAGGGACGTGGTGTTCGTCGAGGATCAGACCATGACCAACACTCAGGATTCCGAGACGCCTTCTGAGGCTGAGGAATTGCCTGAGTTAGAGTCATTTCGCTTCGAGCAGTTTTCAGAGGACATCGTAGAGGATCCAGTTATGGGGGAGCCGGTACATGGAGTTGCTCCCAACCTTGATCATCACCCTGCTGATGGTGGTCAGGGTGTCCCTCAGGAGGATGAGCATGCCGGAGAGGTAGTTCCTGAAGGGGAGGAGGCTGTCGGTATACAGCCAGCACCAGTGGTTCCTTTGAGGAGGAGTGACAGGGATCGTCGACCATCTACGAGATACTCACCAGATGAGTATGTGCTATTGACTGACGGGGGAGAGCCCGAAAGTTTTACAGAGGCTATGGAAGACGAACATAGGCAGGAGTGGATGGAGGCTATGCAGGAGGAGATGAGTTCCCTGCAAACCAATTCCACTTATGATCTGGTGCGGTTGCCAAAGGGCAAGAAGGCTTTGAAGAATCGATGGGTGTTCAGAGTGAAGCAGACGGATGATGCTACTTGCCCTCGATACAAAGCGAGGCTGGTAGTCAAAGGCTACGGTCAGCAAAAAGGCGTGGATTATGATGAGATCTTTTCGCCTGTCGTCAAGCATTCGTCTATTCGGGTGGTGCTAGCATTAGCAGCCAGTCTCGACTTGGAGGTCGAGCAGATGGACGTGAAGACGGTATTCCTCCACGGTGATCTTGAGAAGGAGTTGTACATGGAGCAGCCAGAGGGATTCTGTGAGAAGGGCAAGTCACATTTGGTCTGTCGGTTGAGAAAGAGCTTGTATGGTCTGAAGCAGGCTCCGAGGCAGTGGTACAGGAAGTTTGAGTCGTTTATGGGGGAGCATGGTTATGCACGGACGACGTCGGACCATTGTGCATTTGTGAGGTATTTTGTCGAGGATGATTTCATCATTTTATTGCTCTATGTTGATGACATGCTATTAGTGGGTCGGAATGCCACTAGGATAGCGGAGTTGAAGCGCCAGCTGGGCGCGGCCTTCTCTATGAAGGATTTGGGCGCAGCGAAGACTATTCTTGGGATGGAGATCAGTCGAGAGAGAGAGTCCAAGCTACTACACTTATCCCAAATGAAGTACATTCATCGGGTACTTCAGCGTTTCGGGATGGACGGGTCGAAGAAAGTGAGTTCCCCTCTTGCGGCTCACTTTAAGCTCACTGAGGAACAGTGTCCATCTACCGAGGACGAAAAGGAAGATATGGAGCGGGTTCCATATGCCTCAGCTGTGGGGAGCCTTATGTATGCCATGGTGTGTACGAGGCCAGATATTGCTCATGCAGTTGGTACGGTTAGCAGGTATCTTTTAAATCCTGGAAGGGTACATTGGAGTGCGGTCAAGTGGATTCTACGATATCTTCAGGGCACTGCTGGTTGGAGACTTTCCTTTGGTGGTGACGAGCCGAAGCTGGTTGGATATACCGACGCTGATATGGCTGGAGAAGTAGACACGAGACGATCGACTTCGGGCTACGTGATGATGTTCGCGGGAGGAGCGGTGTCGTGGCAGTCGCGGTTGCAGAAGTGTGTTGTCTTGTCGACGACGGAGGCGGAATACATTACGGCGACGGAGGCTTACAAGGAGCTGTTGTGGATGAAGAAGCTGTTGCAGGAAATGGGACTGAAGTAAGTGCAGTATATTTTGCTTTGCGACAGTCAGAGTGCTATCCACCTTGTGAAGAATCAGACGTTTCATAGCCGGTCCAAACACATCGAGACTCGGTATCATTGGATACGGGATGTGGTTGAGAAGAAGGACGCGGAGCTTGAGAAGGTTCATACAGATGACAACGGAGCTGATATGTTCACGAAGATTTTACCAAGGGAGAAGTTTGAGTACTGCAGGCAGATCGTCGGGATGACAACATCCTCCCCATAGTTGTGAAGGGAAAGATTTGTTGGAGTGGGTGGGGTTCCCAACATATGTGGAGAAGACCCCGGAGTGCGACGAGCGCCGTTCGTGTGTCGAAGAAGCTCGGAAAGTAGGCGACGCGGAGTCGCTGCTGCTGTTGGTGACCCAGAAGGAGGTTCTGGAACGGGGCAGCCGAGTTCGGGCCGAACTCGGTCCCAGGCCGAGTTCTGGCCGAACTCGGTCTGGCCATTCCAGAATTGTGGCGCTAGGTTCTGTTTGCTCGATACAGAGTTCTGGCCGAACTCTGTGTCGTCGGGACTGATGCGGGAATTTGGATGAGTTTTCATCATTGGATCTAATCCAATGGTCCAGGTTGGTTGCGGGATTGGGGAGTTAAGTTGAGTTTTCTCAACCCTAATTCATTACGCATTGGAACACAAGAAAGAGAGAGCAAGGAGGCAAGAGTGCCATTACAACTTTGGGAGAGAAGACGGAGGATTGAAGGTCGTTTTCGAAGGAGATCGTGTTTCGGGTAATCTCTACTCGTCGTTCTCGCTCTTCGTAGCCTTGTAATCATTGTTCTTACTTCTGAGTGTTATGGGGATCCGATTTGGATCGGGAGGAGTTTGTAGAGGGTGTAATTCTTATATTCCATTAGTGGAGGCTTCTCAGGGTTGGACTCCGATCGTCCCGTGGTTTTTCCCGTAAGGGTTTTCTACGTCAAAAAATCTTTGTGTCTGCATGGATTATTTTGTGTGGTTGTTTTTGGGTTCGTGCGTTGTATTACTCGGTCCTCTCGCAGGTACTCTCCGGTTTAGGAAAAGGTTTCCGCGCTTCTTTCCCAACAACATTGTCTCCAGGAGGTAAATTGGTTTTTCTCAAATCTGTATTGTCTTCGATACCTGTGTACACCTTAGCTGCGTGTAACCCTCCAGTATCGATGTTACACCGTATCGAAGCTATCTGTAGTAAATTTTTCTGGGGCTCGTTTCAAGGTGCACCAAAACGGGTATGGCTCGGATGGGATTATATGTTGACACAAAGTCACAGTCAACCAAATATTGACAATATTGACTAAATAATATTCGTAATAATTCAATACGACACACGGCGTCTGCATTAAGCTCAAGACAGAAGACAGCTCAGCTTTCGTGTCTCAGTTGATTCGAGTCTGTATTTTACACTTTCTTTGAGTCTAGACTAATGTAATCTGAGTCATGCTGAGCTCTTGAAACTTAGACTATAGCCTACCCAAAAATCCCAAAGCTCCACCAAACCAGAAATTCCCAAATGGTCCCCTTTGAACCACTCTGTGCTCTGGAGACAGAGTTCGGGCCGAACTCTGCCTCCACACAGAGTTCGGGCCGAACTCTGTCCCCTAGAAATCAGGAACCCTAATTTTAGGGTTAGCTGGTTGCTAGTTGTCCAACGGCCAAATATTTGAATTTTCCTACCCGAATTCTGGTCGAATTCTGCCTATAAAAACACTATAAATAGGGCATGAATTCTCTCATTCCAATCCATCCAATATTCTCTTCTCTTCTCTCTTATAAGCTCAAATAAGCCATATCCTTCCCATCTACTAGCTACAAGCCTCCTAAGTCTCGAGTGCTCAGCATCTCTCAGTTAGGATTCTTGTGCAAGAGTCGAAGAAGTCGCTTGGACAATTCCAAGCAAATCGCCACTGCGATCCTCTGTTAGAAGTTGACGTGCTCTTCTGAAGTAAAGGCACGGGTTGAAAACTACTATTTCACAAATAGTGGATTTAATCCTGAGCTAGAGTTCTCAGGCCTGGACTAGTCCTCCACGAGGGAAACCAGGTTAAAATCGCTGTGTTTGCGTATGCTCTTTTGCTCTCTATTTATTTTCCGCACTTTACTCTGATTATTTATTATTGGTGAAAGAGTTATTTTTAATTGGCTATTTTTCTATATAAACTCTATTCACCCCCCTCTAGAGTTACCAAACTGTTCTTCAATTGGTATCAGAGCTCTGTTCTCTTTACAAGGACTAACATCCTAAGAGCTGATCCATGGCAACCACACAATCCTTGATTTCCAATCATGGTGAAGGTCAGTCCAATCATAGGCCTCCCCTATTTGATGGGACTAACTACACATATTGGAAAACAAGGATGAGCTTCTATCTTAAGTCTCTAGACTTTGACCTGTGGACTGTCGTCACTGACGGTTACAAAAAGCTCGCCAGGATAGTTGTCGATGGTGACCTCATTGAGAAACCACACGACAAATATTCTGTCGAGGAGAAGAAACAGGCAAGTCTAGATGCTAGGGCTATTAATGCTTTATTCTGTGCTATAGACAGGAATGAGTTCAACAGGGTCTCTACATGCACCACTGCTCATGAAGTATGGAGACTTCTAGAAGTGACGCATGAAGGAACCACACAGGTCAAGGAATCCAAAATAAGCCGTCTCACTCAAGAATACGAAGCCTTTAAGATGAAGCCAAATGAGACGATCACTCAAATGTTCACAAGATTCCTCGACATCATCAATCCTCTATCCTCGCTTGGAAAGCAGTACTCAAACCACGAGAAGATTCATAAGTTGTTCAGAGGGTTACCAAAGATTTGGAACCCTAAGGTGACTGCCATCATAGAAGGAAACGATCTCACAACAATGTCAATGGAGACCTTGATGGGTAAGCTCATGACTCACGAGCTTGACCTCAAGGACTTCGAAGAACCTGCTCCGAAGACCAGGGAGATCGCACTCAAAGCTCATCAGCGAAGGGCTAATCACGATGAGACCGAAGAAGATAACTCGGATGATGAAGACCAAGCTCTCATGGTTCGCAACTTCAGGAAATTCCTTCGCTTCAATCAAAGGAAGAAGGAATCACAAGAAGACGATGAAGAAGAGCCAACTTGTTACGGTTGTAAGAAGACTGGACATGTCCGAAAAGACTGCCCATTCCTGAAAAAGAGCAACCGCTATGAGAAGCCATACAAAAAGAACTCATCAAAGAAATATGCCAACACAGGCATTTGGCATGAAAGTGAAGCAAGTGACTCCGAGGAAGAAAAGGACTCTCCTCAAGATACAGCAAATGTGTGCCTAATGGCAACTTCCAACAAGGTATCTAACGAAACTCTAGATGACTTCTCTTTTGATGAACTTAGCGATGCTTTCACTGATTTACTCGATGATCACAAAAAGGTCATCGGTAAATACAAACATGCCAAGGACAAAATCAAAAGTCTTGAAGATGAGATACAAAGAATTTCTTTACTTCTTAATAATGTTAGAAACACGACACCCACTAATGACACTGATGAAGTATCCAAGCTTAAATTAGGCTTATATGATGCTGAAGCACGTATTGAGCAACAAACTCAAGAAATCACTACACTCAACACGTTGCTTGCTGAAGAAAAGAGTAGACACAAGATTTCCATGACTAAGATATATGGCTTAAATATTAAGGTTGATGAACTACAAGCTGTTTCTAAAAGATTAGAAACCAAATTGGGTGAACAGGTTGTTCAACCTCAATCACATGGGCACAACACCACTCATGCTAGTCAACCACGTCATTCTCATGCAGCACATAACCATGCATTTATATACACAAACTTTCACAAACCACGTGCACGTAAGAATAATTCTCACTCAGTACACAATCATCATGCACAAAGACACAATCAACATCACTCTACACATAGGAATCATCATGCCATGCCATATAGACAAGATCATCATGCAATGCCATATAGACAAGATCATCATATGCCATATAGACAAAATCATCATGCCATGCCATATAGACAATATCAGCATGTCACACATCATAGACAATACCATCATGATATGCCTCATAGACACCATCACCATGCCACTCATTCTATGCATAATCATCATCACCATGCTAACTCTTCACATCATGTCCATTCTCATGCTCCTAGTATAATAAGAATGCTATCTGTACTTACTGTGGATCACATGGACACATCTCACCACAGTACAAAGTTAGAAGACTTGTAGATAAAAAGATATATGCTTGGTTTCCAAAAACTAACTTTTCAGGACCCTCAAGAACTCGGGTACCAAAGGTCACATCTACTCTTGATGTAGGTGGACCTTCCCTCTTCAACTGAAAGTAAGTGGATTCTCGATAGTGGATGCTCACGACATATGACGGGAGACGTAAATCTTTTTGCATCACTATCGATGAAGAGAGAAGGATATGTATCCTTCGGTAACAATCTCAAAGGACACATAATAGGTAATGGTATCATTGGTCATCCTTCTTCTCCTGTAATAAAGGATGTCTGCCTAGTGACCGAGTTAAAGCATAACCTGCTCAGCATTAGTCATCTTGCTGATCATGGATATGATAATAACTTTGGATAAAACAGTTGCTACATCTATGATAGGTCAACAGGAGACATTGCTTTTGAAGGGAAAAGAGAGGACAACATATATATTTTCTATCTTTCTATAAATACTAACAATGCAGGTAGATGTCTATATGCCCACAAAGACGAACGACTACTTTGGCACCAGCGTCTTGGTCATGCCAACATGGATGCTATATCCAGGCTATCTACCAAGAAGCTAGTGAGAGGATTGCCTGACATCACATTCAAAAAGGACACGGTATGTGCCGAATGTGAACTAAACAAGGCAACTAAATCCTCATTTCATTCCATCAACTCTGTAAGTACTACTAGACCCTTGCAACTACTTTATATGGATTTATTTGGTCCTAGTAGAATAGCTAGCCTTGGTGGCAAACTTTATGCATTGTTATTGTTGATAATTTTTCGAGATTTACTTGGGTTTTCTTTCTCACTAATAAGAGCGATGCTATTTCTGTTTTTAAAGTTTTTGTAAAGAAAGTTCAAAACGAAAAAGGCTACATGATTACTCGAATCCGAAGTGATCATGGAGGCAAATTCGTAAATTATGATTTTGAAAATTTTTGTAATGCAAATGGTTTTGATCATGAATTTTCTTGTCCTAGAACTCCTCAACAAAATGGTGTTGTGGAGCGGAAGAATAGAACTCTCGGCGATATGGCCAGAGTCATGTTGAATAAATTCTCTTCCGAAATACTTTTGGGCAGAAGCTGTCAGTACAGCATGCCACATTTTGAATAGGGTGCTGATTCGTCCCATTACGAAGAAAACACCCTATGAGCTTTGGTTTGGGAGAACCCCCAATGTTTCTTATTTTAAAGTTTTTGGTTGTAGATGTTTTATCCTTAACACCAAAGACAACTTAGGCAAATTTGATGCCAAAGCTGACGATGGTATCTTTCTTGGTTATGTCGCCAAGAGTAAGGGATATAGAGTTTTTAATAAACGCTCACTTATTGTGGAAGAGTCAACAAATGTGACTTTTGATGAAGATAACAGTGCAGTAAGTGCTCTTGATGATGACGTTGAGCCATCAACTTCTACTCCAATGAATACTTCAACCGAAACTGATTCTCTGGAGGGTTTGCCTAAGAAATTCTCTTTCAAACCTTCTTATCCAGAAAATTTAGTTATAAGAGAAGTTTCACGTGGAGTAACTACTAGATCATCACTAAGAGACTCCGTTGCTAGCACTGCCTTCATTTCACAAGTAGAGCCTAAAAACATTTCTGAAGCTTTTAATGATGAATTTTGGATTTCTGCTATGCAATAAGAACTCAACCAATTCGAGAGAAGCCAAGTATGGGAACTAGTTCCTAAATCGGTTAATCACTCGATAATTGGTACTAAATGGGTTTTTAGAAACAAAGTAAATGAAGATGGTTCAGTCACACGTAACAAAGCTCGTCTAGTAGCTCAAGGATACAACCAAGAGGAAGGTATCGACTACGATGAGACGTATGCTCCTGTTGCTAGACTAGAATCCATTCGGATGCTTTGTGCTTTTGCTAATTTTCAAAACTTTAAATTATTTCAAATAGATGTGAAAAGTGCTTTCTTGAATGGTTTTGTTAAGGAGGAAGTTTATGTGAAACAACCTCCTGGCTTTGAAAATCACAAATTTTTCGACCACGTGTTCAAGCTAAAGAAAGCGCTTTATGGCCTCAAACAAGCCCCCAGAGCTTGGTATGAAAGGCTAAGTAGCTTCTTACTTGAGAAAGGTTTTTCAAAAGGGAAAATTGACACTACACTGTTTATAAAATCTTTTAAAGACACTATTTTGTTGATTCAAATCTATGTTGATGATCTCATTTTTGGCTCTACTAATGAAACCCTCTGTCAAGAATTTGCCAAGTGTATGCAGACGAAATTTGAGATGAGCATGATGGGAGAGCTCAACTACTTTCTTGGCCTGCAAGTGAAACAAATGGCTAATGAAACTTTTATCTGTCAATCGAAGTATACCAAGGACATGCTGAAGAAGTTCGATCTTGACAACGTCAAACCAATCAGCACTCCAATGGCTACTTCAACCAAACTCGAACCAGATGAGAGCGGCAAACCTGTTGATCAACGTAAGTATCGAAGTATGATAGGCAGCTTACTTTATTTAACTGCTAGTCGTCCCGATATCATGTTTAGTGTTTGCCTATGTGCTAGATATCAAGCTAATCCTAAGGAATCACACATGACCGCGGTTAAGCGTATCTTTCGATACCTTAAGGGTACGGTTACAGTGGGCCTATGGTATCCCAAGTCCACATCATTTGACCTTATTGGTTACTCTGATGCTGACTTCGCTGGATACAAGGTCGACCGTAAAAGTACTAGCGGCACGTGTCATTTATTAGGAAAGGCTTTAGTCTCCTGGTTTAGCAAGAAGCAGAACTCTGTCGCACTATCCACAACAGAAGATGAATACATAGCAGCTGGGCGTTGTTGTGCACAAATTCTGTGGATGAAGCAAACCCTTGAAGACTATAAGTTATCTTTCATGCATATTCCTATATTCTGTGACAACACTAGTACCATTAATTTGACTAAGAACCCTGTCTGCCACTCACGCACTAAATACATTGAGATTAGACACCACTTTTTGCGTGATCATCAGCAAAACGGCACGATTAACTTAGAATTTATTGACACTGATCATCAGCTAGCAGACTTCTTTACTAAGCCTTTATCCGAAGAGCGCTTCAATTTCCTTTGTCGTGAACTTGGAATTTTAGATGAAGCGGTCATAAATTGAAATTCACCTGCGTAAATATCGAGTATAGTATGATTCTTTTACGATGAATTTGGTATGGGTACAAGCCGAAAGGGTTCTTCTGACAACAAGGCATAAAAGTCTAAGCGACACGGTGCACTAGTCCTCAGGACTACCGCTAGCTGGGATCCGGCCCCTGCAGCTAACCCATGGCAAATTCAAACTATTGAATTATATTATATTTCCTTGTTTATTATATGGTTTGTTTTGATTTAGTATTGCCTATTTACTAATTTCTAAGTTCATTCTGATATTAGTCTACATCTCTATCTATCTGATTGATTTCATCAAGCTTTTATCCTCATTTCTAACTCTTTTTCACCACTTAACCATTTTCTCTAATTTTTGGCCTGACTTATGTTCTGGAACATGAACCCAGAACTCGGGCCGAACTCTGCCCCTACCAGAGTTCGGGCCGAGTTCGATCCCATTGTTCCAGCGTCGGGGACAGCCTCCGCCGTTTGATCTTTTTAGATTGTACGGTTCAGATTCCCTCCGACCAAAGAAAACCCTCTCTTTATTTTCGGGTTTTCATCTCTCTCCTTCATTCTTTCCTTCTTCTCCACCTCTCCAAACTTTCTCCTACAAACCCTAACCCTAGTTTTCTATCTAGTGTGCTCCATTCCTTCTCAAAATCAAGGGAAAGGGGTTTCTCATCATTCTCTTTCACTGTTTGTTGCTGTTTTTAGGTATAACTCCTTCTTCTTCTCTACTTCTTTTTGTGAAATGGCTCCTCGTTTGTTCAACCGTGGAAAGAGAATTCGGATCGAGGGTGTTTCCTCGTCAGATTCTCCTTCTCTCGTTGAGCAACCATTTGAACAACTACAACCACCTCATCTGTTGTTCAATCCATCTCGTCCCCGCAATCCTAAGACTTATGACGACCGATTATTTATATCACTTGAAGCATCCAACGAGTGGTTTAATAATTTTCGGACTCGTCCGGTATTCGCGGGGCATCCCATTAATTTTTCTATTTTCTCTCTATATGACTCTTTATTCCACGACCTTTGTCTCGATGAGTTAGTCACTGCACCTTCTGCCATCTATCGCCATGCCATCCAAATGTTCTACTGCAACTTGACCTATGATGACACTCACATCTATTCGAGGGTTGCAGGTATTGATATATCTTTTGATGACTTTGACTTAGCCGAATATCTTGATCTACAATAACCCACATCTTGGGAAAAGCTTGTTGAAGTCCGGTCGTTCCGCTTTCCAGACAGAATTTCCCTTGAGAGCTTTAAGGACGATCTGTGCACCCCGTACACACGTTCTCGCAAGCTTATGGCTAAATTTTTAAATCCATATTTTTCTGATCTTCATCGGATTATTTTCAATACTATTCTGCCAAAAGCTGGCTCACCCGATGAAGTTACATATTTTGAAATCTCAGCTATGTATCATCTTCACTTTGGTATCTCGTTCAGTCTTCCACGTACCATGATGGACTGGATGATTAACTGTAGGAAGAAACCACGAGCCTTGGTTTTTGCTTTATATCTTCCTATGGTCTTTCGTGCGTTTCGTATACCACTTGACACCTGTCCTTTCCTGCCTGCTCCTGCTTTTCTTCAGGCAGTCGTCGCCTCTCCTGAGGCTTCTGAGCATTCTGATGATGAGGAGCCTGACTCCCCTCCACTCGGTCAGGATGCACCTCCTCCACCTGCCACTCTTGAGTCTATTCAGACTATGCTCCGGGATCGTTTTACTCTTGAGGACGATCGCTGGACACAGCTGGACTATCGTATTACTCTACAGATGAGTGCCCTCGGCAACTCTCTGCATGATATACGGTATTCTCTGTCTCGTCATCTGCACATTTCCATGGAGCGGGATCCAGCGCGCGCGGGCCATCGCATTGATGATCCGTGGGTCATGCGTTACATGGATCCAGATGATGCTTTTGTGGACCCCCGTCGCTCCTTCCCTGGTCACTCAGACACTCCTGGACCATCTCGTGCTCCGTGATGGAGATTGGCTACTATCTGCCACTGCTGCTGATGATGATGCATTTTGATTTCTAGTTATTTAGTTTTTATGTACTTAGATGTTCTAAAACTCTGGTTGTGTGTTTGACATTTGGTTATGCACTTTATGCTTATCGTAGTTTTATATTTTATGCTAGTACCTCATTTTGTTTATTTATATACTGTTTCTTCTCTGCTTGGTGTGGTTGCATTCCTATTATTGTCTACTGCGTTTTCATGTTCCTCTGCAGTCTATATTGCTAAATGCCAAAAGGGGGAGAACTATGTATATTCTGGCTAGATATATATTTGGTATCATATCTTTCGCTTTCGTATATCTGTGCTTGTTTGTGCTTTTTGGAGATATTATACAGGTTCAATGCATTATTTACGGGGGAGCTATTTCTTCTAGCTCAGCACCGTTCACTGATCACAGGGGAGCTCTTATTTCTAGCTCGACATCGATTATGGGGGAGCTATGTTGCTATGATCAACTGTGTCCAGGTATGAATGTTGAATATACATATATTATTTTGTCAATTATCAATATGGGAGAGATTGTTGACACAAAGTCACAGTCAACCAAATATTGACAATATTGACTAAATAATATCTGTAATAATTCAATACGACACACGACGTCTGCATTAAGCTCAAGACAGAAGACATCTCAGCTTCCGTGTCTCAGTTGATTCGAGTCTGTATTTTACACTTTCTTTGAGTCTAGACTAATGTAATCTGAGTCATGCTGAGCTCTTGAAACTTAGACTATAGCCTACCCAAAAATCCCAAACCTCCACCAAACCAGAAATTCCTAAATGGTCTCCTTTGAACCACTCTGTGCTCTGGAGACAGAGTTCGGGCCGAACTCTGCCTCCACACAGAGTTCGGGCCGAACTCTGTCCCCTAGAAATCAGGAACCCTAATTTTAGGGTTAGCTGGTTGCTAGTTGTCCAATGGCCAAATATTTGAATTTTCCTACCCGAATTCTGGCCAAATTCTGCCTATAAAAACACTATAAATAGGGCATGAATTCTCTCATTCCAATCCATCCAATCTTCTCTTCTCTTCTCTCTTATAAGCTCAAATAAGCCATATCCTTCCCATCTACTAGCTACAAGCCTCCTAAGTCTCGAGTGCTCAGCATCTCTCAGTTAGGATTCTTGTGCAAGAGTCGAAGAAGTCGCTTGGACAATTCCAAGCAAATCGCCACTGCAATCCTCTGTTAGAAGTTGACGTGCTCTTCTGAAGTAAAGGCACGGGTTGTAAACTACTATTTCACAAATAGTGGATTTAATCCTGAGCTAGAGTTCTCAGGCCTGGACTAGTCCTCCACGAGGGAAACCAGGTCAAAATCGCTGTATTTGCGTATGCTCTTTTGCTCTCTATTTATTTTTCGCACTTTACTCTGATTATTTATTATTGGTGAAAGAGTTATTTTTAATTGGCTATTTTTCTATATAAACTCTATTCACCCCCCTCTAGAGTTGCCAAACTGTTCTTCATTATATTGCTCGACAAAAGGAGGAAGGTGGGCTAGGGGTTAAAAGGTTGGAAGATATAATGGCGGCTTTTACTATCAAGCTTTGGTGGAAGTTTAATACTCAAGAGAGTCTCTGGATCAATTTCTTCAAAACGAAGTATTGTTTCCAGTATTCTCCTAGTGAGGTTATGGTTACATCCAATGCGACACATGTATGGAAGAGACTTCTAGAAGGGAGGGACTTGGCAAATCAATATATTGTTCAAGACGAATTAGGTTGGGGGTGGCGGCGCTCTGCGGGCAGGTTCACAGTAGCGTCGGCATGGGATCTAGCAAGAAGACACTTACCCATTATTCCTTATTTTGTTCACATCTGGGGGAAGTGTATACCTTACAAATGGTCGGTTTTGATGTGGAGGGTGCTTCACAACAAACTGCCCACGGATGAGATTATCACTAAACTTGGTTTCAGCATGGCATCAATGTGTCACTGTTGTGCTCAAAGCCAAGAGGAGTCCCTTACACATCTATTTCATGACGGAGAGATGGCACGGGAAGTATGGGCTGCCTTACAATCAGATTATCGGGTTCATGCTCGCAGAGCTTCATCTTTGATGCACAGGCTTAATTCATGGTGGCGTGGTAGGAGCATACATCAGAAGGAAATTGCGGTTGGTGCCACAATCTGGGTTCTTTGGAAAAACCATAATAAATGGAGGTATGAAGAGTATCGATACTCATCGGAGATGCTGATCAAAGAAGTAAAGAGGCAAGTGGCGAAGGCTTCAATCAAATGTAAACACTAATGTGGCTTGGTTAGCGTTCTTTGGAGTTCTTTTGACTTGTAATATTTTGAAATCAGACTATGAATAAAAAGGAGTTGTTTTAAAAAAAAAAAAATATATATATATATATATATATATATATATATATATATATATATATATATATATATATATATATATATATATATATATATAAGAATAGGCCTTACTCTAGGAATATATAATATTGGAGTTATTTAGATTTTACGGGAATATTATATTAGTATATATATAAATATATAGGTATATGGATGCCTATTAAATAATTGTAAATATATATATACTCTCAGTATTAATTATAAAATAAAGTTTGTGTATATATAGCATTATGTAAGTATATACATATAAATGTGTATATACGAGTATATTATATATGTGTGTATATATAGATAAATATAAAGGTAAATAGGTGTGTGTGTGTGTGTGTGTGTGTGTGTGTGTGTGTGTGTGTGTGTGTGTCTATATATATATATATATATATATATATATATATATATATAACAGGGCGCCTCCTTCACCTCCATTAACCCCGGTGTGGCCTCGCGGCCGTACCGGTACCCCTATCGGGGTTGCCACACCACTTGGGTGGCAACGCCGTCCCCGTGCTTGCTTCGTGCCCTTAGGTTTCCATGACCACTAGATCCTTCGCAGAAGTGGTGGGAGGCAAGACATCCCCGTCTGTGCCTCTTATCCCTTCTCGATCGATATCCACCTTCAAGGGTGCTCCGTCAATCTCCTTCTCTGAGGAGGAAGAATCAGCCCTAGCTTCCCCACTACGCTTCGCTTTGGTTGGGAAGTTCTCCCATTACCGTCCGTCTATAGACAAAATTCGTAAGGCTCTTGCGGAGTTTGTTTTTGATGGATCTATCAGCGTGGGTCTCATTGATTCCAAACACATACTCATTCGGCCTTCGTGCGAATCAGATTTCCTACGTCTTCGTTCGAAGGACACATGGTACATAGCTCGAGCTCCGATGAGGATCTTCAAATGGGAGCCAGATTTCTCTCTACATCAAGAATCCCCTATCACCCCGGTATGGATTAATCTTCCAAATCTTCCCTACCATTTATATGCAAAGGACGCTCTTTTTGCTATTACAGGAGCCATCGGAACACCGCTAAAGATCGACAAAGCTACAGCAGATTTATCTCGCCCTAGCCTTGCTAGGGTTTTCATTGATATTGATGCATCTAAAGTTCTTCAACATAAGATCCGGATTAATTTGCCACGTAATAGGAGTTTTTGGCAACACATTGAATATGAAACAACTCCTTTATATTGCACTGCATGTCGTCACCAGGGACACGTTGCCGACTCTTGCAAGACTAAAACAAATGATAAAGGTAAGACCATCATTACGGAGAAGGAACAACATACAACGGTGACCAGAATTTTGGCTAGGGGAGAGCAAGACAAGCCTCGAGAGGAGCTACAGATTCCAAATAAGGACACTTCCATTCAGGAAGAGCCTTCAACCAATGCACAACATATAGTGGATCCAGCTCCCAACCAGGAACTGCCACCTCAGCAGCAGTTATCAGTTGAACCTCATAATGCAGCCAACCGCCAAACGGCGATTAACACTATGACCCATGCAGAAGATGGCCACATCCAATCACCATCTAATCCTTCTTTAAGTCCTGACCCTCCACTAAGCAATGCTGCTTCCCATCCTAGTTAATCGGAGCCAGCGGAATCAGCGGAAGAACAAGTTGATCATGAAGAAGAAGCAGTGGCGCCGAAAGAAGGGAAGATTATTGGGAGAACTTGGGCAGATATAGCTGAAGAGGAAGACGCTCGTGCCTTGGCAGAGTCCAATATCCAGGAAAATAAAGCGAAAGCTATTAAACCACCCTTCTCGAACCGTAAGAAGAAAGCTCCTCCTCCGCCATCAGACAGAGTACTCCGGTCAGTTATCGCCAGATCCTCCTCCAGACCAAATCTTAATGTTTAAATTTTTGATTTAGAACGTTCGGGGTATTGCAAACAAGATGACTCTTAAAAGAATCAAAAATCTGGCCAGGATTAATAAAGTTCAACTCATAGCTATCATAGAACCCAAGGTTTCTCCTAGCCAGCTGACATCATATCAACTTAAACTGGGATATTCTCATGGCATCTCCAACGAGAAGGGAAACATATGGATCTTTACTAGAGGAGGCTCTTCTATGCATTTGGTGGACTCCATTGATCAAGCTGTGACTGTTCGATACTCTATTAATTTCTTACCTACTGAAACTCTTGTTTCGATTGTTCATGGTGACAACACAAAAGAAGGTTGGGTTATGATGTGGGAGAGATTACAATATCTGCAATCCCTATACAACCTCCTTTGGGCAGTAGGAGGAGACTTTAACGTAGTCAGGAACAGGGATGAAAAGACTGGTGGCTTACCTCCTAACTCACAAGCTATGAATGATTTTAATAATTTCATGATGACTACGGGATTAACAGGGCTCCAATATACTGGTAGTTTATTCACTTGGATGAAATCAGAGGGGGGTAAACAGGGATCTCGGCTCGACCGTATGTTGCTGGACAAAGATTGGCTTTCCCTCCTGCCTTTGTCGATGGAAGATCATCTAAACAGAAACGAATCGGATCACACGCCATTGCTTATTACTTTCAAATCTGCTAATGCGTGTGTCCGTAAGCCTTTTCGTTTCTTGGATTTCTGGACCACCCATGAGGAGTTTAACACTGTAGTTGAATCAGCTTGGAACTCTGTACAACATGCTAATGACCTTGTTAGAGTATCGGAAAGATTGGTAGCATGTCGCAAAGCTTTATCAACTTGGAGTCGTGCAACATTTGGGGACATTTTTTAGCAGGTCAAGAAGGCAGAAGATGCAGTGTTAGCTGCTGAGATTGAGCACGAGCAATGTCAATCTGATACCTCCAGAACAGAGCTTCATAAGGCTCGGGCCTTATTAAAACAACGACTCTCCTATGAAGATTCCTATTGGAAACAAAAGGCTAGACTACGGTGGGATCTGGAAGGAGATCGTAATACGGCCTATTTTCATGAGTGCGTCAATAGCAAACAAAGAAAACTCAAAATTTACTCTATAAAGGTTGATGGGGACTCCCTTACTGAGCTCAAGGATATACAAGATTCTGCAAATGAATATTTTGCCGCCCAATTCATGTACAAAACCACGGTAGAAGATGACAATTTTCTCGAGTGCATTCCTATGATTATTACAGAGGAGGACAACCAGGCTTTGAATCATTGTCCTACGAAGGAGGAGATCACTCAAATCATTAAGAGCATTGATTCGAGAGGCGCGGGGGGGCCTGATGGATTCACTGCTAAATTCTTCACAACTGCATGGACCATTATAGAGGATGACATCCTAGAGGCATGCCAACTTTTTATGGATGGCTTCTCTCTTCCTAGAGTAATCTCGAGCACATCTCTTGTGCTTATTCCAAAAAACAAGAGACCTACGACATGGTCGAATTATAGGCCTATTAGCCTATGTACTGTCATGAACAAGATTATCTCTAAGCTTTTAGCTAATAGGTTGGCATTGCTTTTACCAAAAATAATATCTCCAGAGCAGAGTGGTTTTGTGAGAGGAAGAGAAATCAATGATAATGTGGTCCTAGCTCAGGAAATGATGAGTATGATGAAGATCAAAAATAGAGGAGGGAACGTAGCCATTAAGCTTGATATGGCTAAGGCTTACTACCGGGTAGAATGGAGCTTCTTGATGAAGGTTGTGCAAAAATTTGGTTTCAATGAAACATGGATCAACCAAATGTATCGGCTTCTCAGCAATATTTGGTATTCAACAATCATTAATGAAGAGTCATCGGGGTTCTTCCATGGTTTTCGTGGAGTTCGACAAGGTGATCCAATCTCCCCATCTCTCTTTATCATTGCAGCTGAAGCACTATCCCGCAATCTCAAGAAATTAGTGGACCTCCCATCTTTTAATCACTTTTATTCTCCAAGTGGTTGTCCTGCGTTGACTCATCTAGCATATGCAGATGACGTATTGATCTTCTCAGCTGGGGATGTCTCCTCTATTCGGGCTTTGAGGTCGGTTCTGACAAGATACGAGGCTGCATCTTGTCAACTTATTAACGGCCACAAATCATCCATTTATGTTCATCAATCATTCCCACCAGATCGAGAGGCTGAACTGAAGGAGATTACTGGATTCAGATCCTTGAGTCCTCCATTTGTCTATCTTGGCTGCCCATTAATGTCAGGAAGGAAGAATGTAGACATGTTTGAAGAGCTGATCTCTAAAATTAGAAATCAAATTGATGGCTGGCAGCAGAGACTCCTATCTTATGGAGGTAAGTTAGTCCTTCTCAAATCAGTGCTAACATCTATACCAATGTACACTCTTACAGCCTGCAGTCCTCCTAAGGCTGTCATTACTCAACTTGAAACTATGTTCTTAAAGTTTTTTTGGGGCTCGAAGGAGGGCCAATATAAACACTCATGGCTAGGTTGGTCATCAATGGCCAGGCCTAAGGAGGAAATGGGTCTAGGACTTCGAAGTCTAGAAGAGGTTATTAACACATTTTCGACTAAACTTTGGTGGAAATTGAAGACTCAAGAAGGGCTCTGGTCGACATTTATCAAGATTCGATATTGTAAGTACACTGGAATAGATGTGGTTTAGACCAATTCTAATGCTTCTCAAATCTGGAAAAGGATTATTCATGGGAGAGATATATCTAATCATCTTATCCAACCCAATCCTACGAATCCTCATTCCTGGACTTGGGCTCCATCCCACTCGGGTGTGTTCTCCTTAGCTTCCGCTTGGAATCACACTAGAATTCCTTCTCCCCGAAATACTAATTTTTGCCACATATGGAATTCGTGTATTCCTATAAAGTGGTCTGTATTGGAATGGAGAATTTTGCATGATCGACTTCCGACGGATGATAGTGTTCAAAAGCTCGGATATCAGCTTGCCTCTCAATGCCATTGTTGTATACAACCTCAGCAGGAATCCATTAGACATGTGTTTCATGAAGGAGACCTGGCAAAGGAAGTATGGAGACAGCTACAATAATCTTTCCGAATCTGCAGTTCAGGGGACTTTCTACACAGACTAAAGCGATAGTGGCGAAGGCCATTGAACCATCTACGAGAAATCGTAGTTGGAGCAGCTTGCTGGGTTATATGGAAAAATAGGAATAAATGGAGATATGAATCTTATAAGTGCTCGGCTGACCACCTTGTTGGGGAGATTCGATGGCAAATTCTGAAAGCTCTTAACAGATGCAAGCATTTGAAGTCCCTACCTCCCTTTTTGCAGTCATTGTAATCAGTTAAACTCTCTTGTAATCTCGTTTTGAGGAATTGAATAAACAGTAGTATTCGATCAATATATATATATATATATATATATATATATATATATATATATATATATATATATATATATATATATATATGTATATGTATATGTATATGTATATGTATATATATATATATTGACATAAATGTATAAATATATGTGTATACATATATACATATAGTATTTAGAAAGAAAAAAGAAAGAAAGAAAGAAAAAGGAACCACATTGTTCCCTTACGGGAACAGTGGACCCTCAGTTGCGCCAACAGGACCTAGGAAAACAACTACAGGTTGATAGCCCAGGGACCACAAAGCCGCGCCCGCGAACAGGGCAGTATTTATGTAATAGCCGAGAGTAGAAACTCTCAAAATTCTCGACCTTAACCCTAAAGAGTTGATCCCGAGATCAACCCAGAGCCTCTCTGACATAACCAGCAGCCACCCTAGGATTGCTCGCCGCCGGCGCCGCCACCAGACGCGGCCGAAATCGGCCAGGGAGCGTACGTACGGATCAAACAGGATAATAACTTTGTTGTGAGGTATATCTCTTCGTCGAGTGATTTCTTCGCATCTGATCAATCAAATCACGAACCGTTTGGTCCTCTGAATAGACACCCTAACCATCTAGAAACCCTATCAATTAGTTCTTATTGAGCTTACTCGGATTCAATGAGAAATTGACAGGAATTTACCCAAAAAACTATTAAATCATGACAGAATTTTGTATCCATAAAACTCTTTTGGAAGGCCAATATTGGCCGAAGCAGTGAGCAACTCATGAACCTAATTAAAGACAGTGAAAGACAACCTATACGGCTACATAACCCAATTTACGGAATTTAATTTCGTCGACTGTACGTCGAGAAATCGGTTTCCCAAATTGGCAAAAAACTCGTTTTTAAAATATTAAAATAATTGAAAAACTCTTCGATACGACGTGCATCCCGCCAATCCGGGCGACGTGGTCGCGAATCGAAAGCATTAAAAGGTGCGTAACGGCTTCGTGATTGTGTGGGCTTTGACGGAATTCAAATTGGTTGCGTGTGCACGACGAATTTGATCCGTATCCGTCGAAATTCACCGTATCGGCCTCTTTGCAAATTTCCCAATTACTTTGTGCATGTATGTCAGATCGAGATAAAACTTGCGCTAACAGGACCGTATCGTTATTCTGGTCCTGTATGCTAAGTTTGGTCTGATTCTGAGACAGTTGATTGGATCGCCGTTTTGTGGGCCCCACAGTCTAACTCAACGGGCAATTTCGTGCACAGTCCACCGGGATCCAACTCTGGACATACGGTTGGGTTTGTATCAGAAAACTGGATCCTTAGACATGTAGTTTGATGACTTTAGAACCGTTGACTCTGGCATGCTTTTCGGTGCAAAGCGGGTCCAACGGCGGACACCGTTTTGACCCAAAATTATCGTTTTGCCCCTGTATCCAGAATTGGACTTAAGGACAGGCAATCCTAACTAATTTTACTATTCTGAGAATATTGGTAATATTTATTTTAGCTTTCGGGTACTGTTGTACGACTTTTGACTATTGGGGCACATTGAGTGGTTCAGATTATCGGTTTCACCAGCAGAGGACCACAGGCGAGTACAGTTTATTATTTGTTTTCAGTATTGATCTTTACTATACATCGGTGTTTAGTCGATAGATATGTGATTTCAGTTTTATGTGATTTTGTTCCTTATTGTGTCGGGATAGTGGAGTACCAACGATGTGTGATCTGATCTTAGACAGTGTAGACAGTGTAGACAGTGATTTATTATTGTAAAGTAGACAGTGTAGACAATGATTTATTATTGCAAAGTAGAAAGTGTAGACAGTAATTTATTATTACAAAGTAGACAGTATAAATAGTAATTTATTATTGCATTTATATCAAGTAGACCGTGTAGACCGTGATTTATTATTGCTTTATTCAATGTAGACAGTGTAACTTTAGACAGTGTAGACAGTGTAACTTTAGACAGTGTAGACAGTGTCGTGTAATTGTTCCGAGATCGATCACATATCAAAGGTACTTCCGTCAGTTGGTGAGTGTTGTCTTTGTATTTATTTACTGTTTTCCTTATTTAGTTTTATTTGTCTTTTGTTTCATTTTATGAATCATATGTCTAAAGGCTAATCTCTGTAGTATAGTCATTTTCATATATTGAAACTGCATTCAGTGAATTGTGCTCGTTCTATTCCTGACTGGAAACCAATATTTTTCAGGTTAGCCGTGGATTCATTTAGCATGGGAGATACGGGGGTACTTGCAGACAAAAGCCTAGAGACTAGCTAGATAGTGGAGTTGTAGTCATTCAACTATTTGTACAAGTTTATATTTTCTACAAATGTAAAACTTATGAATATTGTAAGTTAAATTAATTATGTGAATAAGCATTATTTATGATTTTATCTTCTTGGGCGTGACAGTATTCTACCGCCGACACTGCGGCGTAGGCTGGCTTGGACACGTCTCATACCCGTTTAAAAAAAATAGGTGCGGGTTGTGACAGTAAGAGTTCTAGGAATCCCCAGTTCCATCAATATGCTCAGAAGTCCTTTTTTATTAATCATGGCAACAAGATTCTGCTACAGATTCATCATGATTACATAAAAGACTGCATAAAGACATAATTACAAGGATCAGCTACAAAAGACTTTGTGATTACATGTGCTGAATTGAAAACTCCTACGGTTCTACATCGGGGTTACTCTTCACAGTGTGATCGTCATGGAGAGAGACACAGTGGATAGAAGATGTGAATACTGTCTCCATCAAAGTCTCTACCACAACTTCCCCCTCCAGACGTGCAGCACTTCCGAAAGTAGCTATTGTCCCATCGAAAGCTCAGGCCATAGCACAGCTGGAAGACCCTTTTTTCAAGAGGGCATCAACTTCTGAGGCTCTTTTAGCCTAACAAAATCATGCCACCGCCAATGAGCAGGGCAGAGCATAACCTGTGGCTCTCCGGGTTGGCCATCCACCCATAAGCTAAGTCGTCAGGACCTCCAAGACCTCCAAGGCGTCGTCTAGGTTCGAACTCCTCATGAGAAGCGTTCCAGCACGTTTCGAGGCTCATCAACAATTCTTCTACGAAGGCGTAGCCCCTTTGAACGAAGGAATCCTTAACAAAATCCGACTTTGGCAAGGCCAACCGCTGTTCGAAGCTAAGTTTGGATCCATCATGGTGTTGAAGGACAAGAAGAAAAAGAAGACGTGACTCTTCAGAAGAAACTCCCCCTTCTTATAGGACGAGAGTGGTCCAAAACGTAGGCTACATGTCCGATGGTCAAAGTTCCCATATTAATGGGATGAACCTAGGACTCAGCACAATGAATCTCATTAAATAAAGTTCATTCGACTAAGTCCTCGACTATCCTAAGGCCCCTTAAAATTTCCCAAGTAATGGTGGTAATTAAGAGGGAGTCGTTCATTAAGGATCAGTCATTCATTTCTTTTTAAAAGAAGACTTCAAAGCCAATGCCTTCAATCCAGAGGTGCAGCTACAATCCTGCGCCAACCTCATGCGCAGACTGGTGATGTTTTCACACCACCTCAGCTCCAACGGCACAACACTCTGCTCCGACCTAGATGCACAACTACCTTTCGTCAGAGACTTGGGAGATACCATTGCATCCAATATAAGTCCATCGGCCACGCCAAAAGCATAGTAACCTCGTCAACCTGAAGCACAAGCCTACTCGTTACCCTAAAGTATAGTAACTTTGTCTCTCAAAAGATAGCCTTCTCGTCGATTGTAACATCCAGTTTTCCAGAAGAGGGTAACTTTGAAATTTTGTAATTACAATCATTATTTAATGATATTTATTTCATATTATAATTTTTATTGATTTTTAATTAATTTTAAACTAATTAAATTCATGATTTGTGATTTTGGTGTTGTGCTAGTGAACAGTAGAGACTCCCTACCCTAGAGCCTAGCCATGTGATTAGGGTAATTTTGACATTTTTAGGATTATTTGGATTTATTATAATTTATTTGAATTTATGGGAATTTTTAGAATTTATTTTGGAATTGTTTGATTGAGGGTTGACTTTGACTAGCAATGACCTTGGTAGGCTAACCTAGAAGCTAACCCTAGTTGTGTTGGACTTGGTTAGGTCATGTAACCCTAGTTAGACTAGAGTTGACCCATGGTATGGTTATTTGACTTAAGTTAGATTTAAGTCATAAGCCATGACTTGTGACTAAACCTTAAATCAATAACTAGCCTTAAGGCCCATAGGCCCACACCATGTACCCAAACCTCACCCTAATCAGCCCATGGCAGCCAACCTAGGGTTTCCCACCCTATTTAATGCCTCTTCCATTTGTTCTTGCCTCTTTTAATTATTTTTCTCTCAAGCTTTGAAGAAAGAGGTATAGCCATCTTCCCCAATCCATAACTTTCCCATTTTAACTCCTTTTTGGCTCAAACCACTTGCATTAGATTCTAATTGTCTTCTTCTTGTTGTCCATGGAGAGAATTCTCAGGCTTGGGGCAATTTGGAGAGTTTGGCTAACAAGGAGAAACCCCCATTTTGGAGCTTTTTATTAGAATTTCAACATATAGGTAACTTCCTATTCCTTCCATAGAAATTCATTTTCTTTGCATTATTAGGAAGCCCTAGGTGCCCTCTCTCTATTGGTATAGGGATTGTTAGGGTTCATGTCCAATACGCGTCCGTATCGGACACGTATTATGAATAGTGTGCTTGTGTTTGATGAAATGTCTGTGAGGAATTTATTTCTGATTTTTGTGGAACCAATTGCATGGATTGACAGATCTATATGTGTACATCATGTTTCATATGGATTGAGCATAAATTAGAGTCGTGTCTGTGTCCAAAACGGACACGAACACGCCCGCAGTAGCCTTCGGGCAGTGCCCTGCTGCTCGGGGGGCTTTCCTCCTTGTACGCGCCACGTGGCGGGCTGCCACTTGGCATGGAGGTGGGGGCACATACTGACGTGCCACCCATCAAGTTTGACACGGCCTTGTGTCGTGTCGACGGAGCACGGACACGTGCACTGGGTTTACACTGCACTGTTCTACGCAAAAATTCGTGTCTGATACGCTCACATTTCTCGGACACGACACGTCCCCGACCCAATTCAGGGTGATGACACCCTAGCCCTAGTATGGGCGAACACATGTGCACACCCACGTGTTGTGTCGTGTCGTGTGTCTTGTTCTACAGACACGTGCACGCGTGCACGACACTGTCTAGTACACAGTGCTCGTGTCTGTATTAGTTGTGTTTTGGACACGATTTTGTCTTGTTTCTTGGACACAAATAATGACTGGACACATACTCATATGTGACACCAATTACCAACCATTAATTTGTATATTTAACATATTTTTTATTTCGAAATTGGGGATTTCCTATTCATCACTGATGCACAAGTTCTGTATTTTCCAATTCCTGGATTGAATGTGTTTCTACCCATTCTTCATGATTTAGATTGACATGTTAGGTTCAATAACATGTGTATTTAGACTTTTACAAAGTCTGTTTACTGATTGTGTTGGGTTTTTAAATTCGAAATTGTTTTTAGATTGTTGAATGGATTGGTATCAATGGGTTGATAGTGAATTTTTGTTTTGAGTTCTTAAAACCTGAGAAATTCTCACTGTCAATTCATTCCTGTTTTCTAACTGATGTTAATTTGCCAATTTGATCCATGTACATGTGTATTAGTCTACTATAAGATTGTTACTGATTTGTTTGGTTTGAGATTTCGAATGTGGGATTTGAATGTTGACTGATACACAAGCCAGATTTTCAAAACCTGAATGATTCTTCCCTGTTTTCTTTTCCCTTCTTTAGTTTAACTAAGATTGATGAATGCATTGTTTTCATTTTGCCAATGATTTCCAGCTTGGTATACACTGAATTCAGGATATATGCACTGCACTGTTTCATGCCACTGATTTGGTATTTTAAGTTGGTTTGATGGTTAAATTTCCATTTCCCCTATTATACTAAACTGTGAACTATCCATAGTATCCTGATTTTTCCAAATTTTTGAAAATGAGATTTGTCATTAATTTCTACCTATTAAACACTGTTAATTACTTTTTATTAAGACTCTAATATGTACACACATGTGGATCCTAAGTGTGTGTCAAAATTTGATTGATTTGGATGAGTATTGGACTTAAAATCTGAGATTTAAGAGTTAGGCAAAAACTGGAAGTTTAGTGTGCTGTTGCAACTGACTTTGAACTGTTTTTGTGTTGTTTAAAATTGAAACATATGAATACAATATTGTGTTTGACCTGGGCAATTAATTGAGGGCTGTTAACTGATTTTTTCCTTGTGTTCTTATTATGTATTCACATTGGGCACTAGTTGGACTGATTTGGTTAACTGTTAAATACAATGTGACTCTCCTATTCATTGTTAGCCATCACTTTATCACTGTTTTCATGTTTCACTCACTCTCACATACGTTACACACACACACAAGTTTGTTATACCCTCTTGACACTCTAGCCTATTACACACACTCTATACCTCACTGATTTTTCCCTGTTTTCTCACTAAATTTTCATCACACACATATACACTTGAGTGTTTTCCCCCTCTCTATGCATATGTATATTGTATGTACCACATATAGTGTTGTAACGTATTCACATGTTAGCCTATAGGTTTATATTCTAAGTTATCTTATATAACACATCAATATGTGTTTTCCTATTAGTTTATATAAATAGATATATGTGTATTCCTATATTAGGGTATATTATGATATCTATGATATATATATATGTGTGTTGTATATAAATGTTTTGAGGGTTGATTTAGCATGGTTTGCCTATTGGCCCATGGTATAGCTTATTAGCCTATGGCCTACGGTGGTATTTGTTTAGCTAGTGAGTCTAGTTTAGACTTGTTTAGTCTTATTAGACCTAGAATGGACTAATTAGCCTAGTGTTGCATAGTTGACCAAGTTTGACTTCTATGGTTGACCAGAGTTGACCAGAGTTGACTTTGGTCTAGATTGACCTAGATTCATGTAGAACTCATTGAAGTGCATCTTATTACCATTCTGGACTTGTTGTGACTTGTGTTGCTCTAACTAGGAGTCAGGTACCTCATCTCGGACAGTACATTTACTTCAGACATTCAGACACCAGGCGAGTACATTCTCTGATCATTTCATAACTTGCTTAGAATTATATTCCTGCTTTAGTTTACCTTATTTGATGTTGTCACGATATTATCACGGATTGGTACTATATGGATCCCTACATTGAGATGTTATCTCCCTCGGGAGCATCGGATACATTGTGTCATGTGTTTCATGTGCATCGTGTATTCCTCGCTCTCATGTTATTCATGTTTCTCATGTGCATCATGCTCGTTCATGCTCGCTCGTGTACTCTCATGTGCTCTCATGAATCGATCGTGTTTCCCATGTATCTTGTGTATAACCTATATTGCATGTGCACTCATTTATGAGTTTTCATGTGAATTTTATGTGCACCCGTTTATGGGCCCCCATGTGAACTTCATGTGCACTCATGTATGAGCTCTCGTGTATATTTCATGTGCACCTATTTATGGGTTTCATATGAAAATCATGTACGTAACATAACTTGTTTGGATCCTTGTGTATTGATTGGGGTATGGGGGAGTATAAATAGTCATATAAACAATTCCAAAGTAGTATAGCCATGTGCACCTCTTTAGTATAGTCATGTGCAAATCCAGCCGTTCACATGTCGACTTTGTACTCTAAATCACTAGTCACTGGTAGCTCTCTACTTATAGTAGATATTTCTATTACAGTTTTCTTTCTGTTTACATCATGTACTTTCTTTCAGTTTTATGTATCGTACTCTCTTGCATGTCTATATTCTCTAACCTGTTATGATCTGCGTGAGATGTTTTGTGCTCGCTCCCGTCCTGACTGGACCTGTTGAAAATTTTACAGAGGATGATGAGGAACCCTGCACCCCTTACTTTGGAGCTTGCCTAGATGACACTCGCGACCTGGACCCGTGGGGAGGTTCAGGCAGCTGCTGAGGAT
This sequence comes from Iris pallida, assembly GCA_029216955.1. Lineage (NCBI taxonomy): Eukaryota > Viridiplantae > Streptophyta > Magnoliopsida > Asparagales > Iridaceae > Iris > Iris pallida. The sequence continues at coordinate 18,305,459 of JANAVB010034417.1, forward strand.
GATACCCCTTGCATAGTATAGATAGCTTAGACTGTTACTTTTCATGTGTAGTTGTTGTTCTTATTCTTCAGAGTTGTATATTTTAGAGATGTTGAGACTTGTTATTTCATTTCTGTTGTATCTCAGTTGAGGATTTTCTTATCTATTTATCGTGCCATATTCTATCTCTAGATTGTGATTGAGTTGTACCTCTGTGTTGGCCTCCTTTTGTAGAGTATTTTCATGTTAGTTAGTTATAGTTCATGACCTAGAACAGCGTTCTACCGCCGATACTGCGGCGTAGGCTGGGCGATGTTACGTATTCGTACCCTCACGGTGGGTGCGGGTCGTGACACGTTTTTAGTGGTGGCCCATGCAGGTCGAGTTTGTGTAGTGGTATTCGAACTAGAGTACCACTACAGCCTGCAGTAGGATTAGGATTATTTTGAGGTACTCAATCACATTAGGAAAAACTCTAACTGGATTCCTGCCATCTAAATTCCTGATACTTCCTTGAATAATTGTCCTCCTCCCTTGAATTATCGTTTCTATCTCAGTATTGATTCCTTATTTGATCTGTCTCCAGGATGGTGATTGAGACACGATCGCATCGCTCTGGCTCAGCAGACGCTGGTGAGAGGCCTACCACCCCTCACCCGATTGTGGATGCTGGGACCACGGCACCCCCTATTTCTGCTCATATAGGAGCTTCTGCAGCTTTTGGAAGTGCATCCACCTGTCCGAAGGTCTTCCCCCGTCATCCCAGATATGTACCAGCAGCAGTTACCTTCAGGGACAGTAGATGCGGCTCAGATGTTTGCCCTTTTTTAGCAGTTCTTGGATTCTCAGCGGAAGATACAATAGAGCCAGTCTGCTGATATCCGACAGAGCATACAGGATACTCATCAGCTGGTCAGGACGACAGTAGAACTGGTGGCTGCTCAGCAACAGGGAGGTCAGATACAGCCGTATCAGCCGAGGACTCCAGACATCCAATCCTTCAAGAAGATGGGACCCCGAGATTTCAAGGGTACATAGGGCATCATATAAGCTGACGATTGGATAGAGCACATTGAGGAGATATTTAGATTAGCACAGATACCAGCAAGATTATAGATCGAGGCAGCCGCCAGTCAGATGCAGGATTTGGCCCGTACTTGGTACCAGGCGGACCCGAGGGTTGGTACAGTCGGTCAGACTTGGACAGCATTCAAGAAACTATTCAAGGAGAAATTCTTTCCTGATACAGCACTCCATGCTCTGGAAGCGCAGTTCGAGAGTTTGGTTCAGGGAAACCAGACCGTTGAGGAGTATGCTGGTGAGTTCAGCCGTTTGAGCAGATTCATCGAGGATCTTACCGAGGTCGAGAAGGCGTGGAGGTTCCGCAGGGGTTTGATCAGGGAAATCAAGTCATATACCAAGAGCGACCGCGACGCCACTTTCGAGCAGATTCTAGTAGGAGCCATGACAGCGGAGGACGATCTTGGACTGAAGGAGAAGAGGATGCGAGATACTCAGGGAGCTAGTGGCAGTACAGGCCCGGCTAAGAGGCCCCACCTACAGATTCAGCAGCAGGTGCCCCGTTTGTAGATACAGCAGCAGTTCCAGCAGCAGTATCAGCAGCCGAGGGTCTACCTTCAGCAGCGGCAGTTTCAGGACCGTGTACCCTTTCAGCAGACGCAGCAGCCACAAAGGCAGCAGCAGGCCCCGGAACAGCAGCTAGTTATTATTTGCCCCTTCTGTAAGAGACCAGGGCATGGTTGGGGCGAATGCCGAAAGAGGCTGGGCAGATGTTTGCTTTGCTGAGGATCCGATCATCGTATGAGAGAGTGTCCCGAGTCATCGGGACAGACAGTTCAGGGAGCAGGAGCTAGGGCTCCGGTAGACCAGCAGACGGGATTACCCTTACCGACTCAGCAACCGAGGTATATGCAACATCAGCAGCAGGCCAGGGGAGGCCAGCAGGAGCGAGCTTTCGGCAGGACAGTCGAGGATGCTCAGGCCAGTAGAGATCTTGCTGCAGGTTTCGTTCTATTCGATTTCCTTTCCGCAATTGCCTCTTATAACTGCCTTAAAATTTTGTTTCCATATGTTCCTTGTTGATTTATTAATTCTGTCATGTTTTTCTTGTGTTATATTTAATTTTCTTCTGAGATGAATCATATAGGCTAGGTCACCTTGGTTATGGAATCGAGAATCTTCGATGGTCGTGTTTAGCTGGCATAGTGAGGACATATAGTCAGATTTAGGACGTATTTCTCGGGTGTGGGAATTTAAGATTTTTACTGCCAAGCATGCGGCAATACGAAAATTTTAAATACCATAATTCTAGAGGTATGTGCCTTAGTCGAGGACTCTGTGATTATCGTAGCCTTGCTCACTAGCACGACGAAGATTCTGAGTATCATGATTTTGGACAGACGCATATGATTATCTGACGGTATGTTTGAGACTTTGTTTGTGGGGTGTTTGACCTAGAAGGCCTGCTACAATCTTAATTTCGAGGACGAAGTTTTTATAAGGTGGGTAGGATTGTAACACCCAGTTTTCCAGAAGAGGGTAATTTTGAAATTTTGTAATTATAATTATTATTTCATGATATTTATTTCATATTATAATTTTTAGTGATTTTTAATTAATTTTTAACTAATTAAATTCATGACTTGTGATTTTGGTGTTGTGCTAGTGAACAGTAGAGACTGCCTACCCTAGAGCCTAGCCATGTGATTAGGGTAATTTTGACATTTTTAGGGTTATTTGGATTTATTATAATTTATTTGAATTTATGGAATTTTTAGAATTTATTTTGGAATTATTTAATTGAGGGTTGACTAGGTTGACTTTGACTAGCAATGACCTTGGTAGTGTCACGATCCGCACCCTAGAGTTAGGGCACGAGAACGTAACAACGCCCTGTCTACGCCGCAGTGTCGGCGGTAGAACGCTGTCCTAGGTCTCAATGCATCTAACAGTATAAGACTAAACAGTTTATACTCCCCGAATGGGGGTGACATAGCAGAATATAAACTCAATCACATCTAAGGTAAAGCATAAAGGAAGATAGATAAAACATGAAATCGAAAAGAGATACAACAGATAGAAGTCTAAGTGTCTAAGATACAGACTCAGAATACATCTCAAAACCCAAATACAGTAATCCACAAAGTAAATACAACTCCAGACAAAATAAAATAATTATCTAAACAACCTCTACTGTGTCTCCTCTAGGCTAGCAGGCAATCCCAGGCTATCTGTAAAATTTATCAACAGGTCCAGTCAGGACTGGAGCGAGCACAATACATCTCAACAGTTCATAGCAGGTTAGAAGATATATTCATGCAGTAAAGTAAGATACAAGTACTGAAAGAAGTGCAGTATGTAAACAGAGAGAGAAAGCTGTAATAGAAATATCTACTATAAATAAAGAACTAACATGTGGCTAGTGAGTCAGAGTACAATATAGACATGTAAATGGCATAGGAGATTCTGATGCTACACTATGGAAGAGATTCTGATGCTACACTACTTGGGTATTACTCACATGTCCATTTATACTCCCCCGTACCCCCAATCAATACACAAGGATCCAGCCAGGTTATGTTATATGATGCTATGTAACAGCCCCCGAAGGGTAGTAGACCCCGAAGGTGATAGACCCCGAAGGTGATACATAGTAGTCCCATAAATGGGATAAGGATTCTAGGAAGACTCTGTGATCATAAGAGTATATGTCACAAGTGATCGAAGAACCAACGAAGCATAGTGATACGCCATGTAAGTGAAATGAACAAAACATAGAGTACCCGATGCTCCCTAAGGATAACATCTCAAGAAAGGATCCATATAGTACCAATCCGTGTGACCATCGTGACAGTACAAGTAAAGTAATCTACTGCAGGAAATAATTCTAAGCAGGATATGAAAGGATCAGAGAATGTACTCGCCTCGATAACTTGAACAGCTGATAAGTATAGGGGGTCCCACTGAAGCCACAGAGTCCTATTTAAAGGAACACAGGTTACAAGGTGTTCAAGTTAAAAATAAATGAATCCACAAACAATCTATTTTATCCTAGGTTCTTCTAAGTCAAAACAACTCTAGGTCGACTCCGGTCAATAATCTAGTCAAACTAGGTCAAGTGTTGACTTAAAGTTGACTTTGGGTCAACTGGTCAACTCTGGTCAAACAGGGTCAATTCTAGTCTAATATAAAGTGTACTTCGTTATTTGTACGTCGAAACTTTCGACACGCAAATCGAGATAAGAAGATTATCGGTAAGGTTGATAATCTTATTATAGTGATCCACGTGTCCAACTTGTCAATTTCAGCGATGTGAGATCACTGGAATTGGTTGATCTCAGTTTCGTTGTACTAATCCCGAAATACGAACATTATATAAATTAATTATTAATTAATTATAAAAAGGTTAAACTCAGAAAAATTATCAACAAACATTATCGAACGATGAAATAAACATCGCCAACGTGTCCAGAATGGTCAAATTAGCTAGGATAGCCTACCCAACGGTCTAATTTGGATACAAGGGCAAAAAGGTAATTTCGGGTCAAAACGGTGTCCGTGTCGGAGCCGTTTTGTACCGAAAAATGTGCAAGAAGACAAGTCAATAAAATATAACAAATTATATGTCCACGAAACCAGAATGACGATACGAACCCAACGATATCTCTAGAATTGGATTCCCGATCTCATTTTGGCCCGTTGACCAGAACTTGGAATTTCGGTTTGCACGAAAATGCGTGCTAGAGCCAAAGTTCTCAAAACTCAGCAAACTACCTGTCAACGAGTCCAAAATGATGATATGAACTCAACGGTATCTCCGGAATTGGATTCTGATGAGCCGATCTCAAAATGACCCGTTGACCCGGATATTGGTATCCGACTTGCACCGAAATACGTGTCGGATCCAATGTCCACCAAAATCTAGCAAATTATATGTCAACGAGTCCAGAATGATGGTACGAACTCAACAATATATCCGGAATTGGATTCCGATGAGCCGGCGTCAAAAAATCCCGTTGACCCAGAAAGTAGGACCCGCTTTGTACCGAAATACGTGCCCGGGCCCACGTTCTCCAAATCTAACAAATTTTATATGAAAACATGCCAGAACGACGCCACAAGTCTACTGGTGGTGTCAGAAATGAAATCTGGAGTCCCGTGTTCAAAAATGGAATTTTATAAGTTAGAAATTATGAATTCGGACGACCAACTTTGGCGTCGAATTCAACCAATCAAACAAGCTCACAATGAAACGAAATTGGAGGGGTAGTAAGAGGGTTATACCAGATTCGCACCGAAACTAGTAGCATGCCAAACGGAGCTGCAATGGAGGAGGTACAAGCTGACGAAGTTGGCCCCGCAAAACTGTCCAAATTTAATACAATTTAAATGGTCAACTTGGTGGCCGGTTTTCATGTATCAAACGATAAAATTAACAGACAAAAATTGACAGAGATGAAGGTGGATATACCGAGATTGCGATGGAGCAAAGAAATCGACGATCCAATGGTCGGATTTCTCGAAAATTGTACGTAAAGATGCTGCGATGGGACGCCAAAACGAACTTGATTTCGCGCGCGTCACGACGGGACGTCGTGCAAAACGCACGAATCGCCTATACGTCGTGCTGGAGGAGGAGAGGCTGACCCAGGGGGGGTCGTCGGAGTTCGCCCGTCGTGGGGGAGGCCACGAACACGTCGGCACGTGGCCGGCGACGATACGGCAGCGCTCGTACGTGCGCGCAAGGGGCGCACGGCTGTGCTCGCGGCCGCTGCCGGAGCTGCTGTTGCGGCGCGAGGAGGCTGCAGTGCACGGCGACGACGGTGGCGCATTGCCATGCGTACGGTGGCAGAAGGTGATGGAGGTGGTGGCAGCTTAGGGTGGTGCAGGCTGTGTGGTGGTGGAAGGTGGTCGGGTGGTGATGGTTGAATGGAGTGGAGTAGATGGAGGAGGAGAGGGAAGAAGGAGGAGAATGGTGGGGTGGACCATGGTGGTGGCCGACGGCCAAGAAAGGAGGATGGTGGTCGGGACAGCCATGGGGTGAGGTCAGGTGGTGAGGAGGAGATGGAGTGTTGTAGTTGTTGCTGTTGAAGTGGTTGTTGTAGGAATAGTTGTGTAAATAATTTAAGGGGAGAGTGAAAGAGAGGATAAGAGAGAGAGATGAAAAAGTGTCCTCCCTAGAAATTAGGGCCGGAGAGGGAAAGGCTGTGTGAATGTGAGGGGAGTAATGGTGAGGATTTGATGGAATCATCCAAAGGCTAGGATTAAATATTGGAAAATTGGTCATTCTAATGGATTTAAAATCAATGAAAATTCCAATAATTATTAGAAACAGGTAGAAAGAACAATTAATATTTTTGGGCAAGAAAATATGAGGGTGTCGTGATGGAGAATAACATGGAGCTGGGCTGGACTCGGTGGAGCCGAATTGGGTCCAAAATCGGACATAGCGAAATAATCGAATTAAAATAGATGTTGATGATCATGGATAAATAAGTAGCACATGGGGATTCCAATAAATGGGACACAAGTGGCAGGCGGATAGTAGGCTCAATGTGGGCCATGCCCATAGTTGGGGCTGACAGATTTTGGTCGACAGGGGACCCACAATTCAAGTTGGAAAATGAATGTGACGTCGTGGAGTGAAATAAAATAGGATCACGTGTCGGGAAAGTTGTGCAAAGAAAATGGAGCACAAAATGACGTATCTGAGTGGGACACGAAGGTCATGGGTGACGAGCGTCTCGAGTAGATCATCAATAAGAAGTTGGTTTCAAGAAACTGACTGGTCTTGCGCTCCCAAATTAAAAGTCACGGTAACGTACTAAAAATGATCAAGAAAAAGAGTGGGAAAATCAATTAATGATCAAACGGTCTAATTCGACCCGAAGTTCAGCGAAGCAAAAAGAGCACAAGGAAACAAGTTTGGGTGGGACACCATATACCGTCATGAAGGTAATCCTGTCCACTCCAAAACTCGTGAAGAAGATTTCCAGAGTTGAACATCCCTAACACTCTAAATATCAAAGGCATGAAAAAGTACACTTACAAATAAATAAATAGAATAAAATATTTATCAAAACCAAATAATCAAAAAAAAATGAAAAAAAAAATCAACCCGAAATTCAGGGTGCTCACAGGTAGGCTAACCTAGAAGCTAACCCTAGTTGTGTTGGACTTGGTTAGGTCATGTAACCCTAGTTAGAATAGAGTTGACCCATGGTATGGTTATTTGACTTAAGTTAGATTTAAGTCATAAGCCATGACTTGTGACTAAACCTTAAATCAATAACTAGCCTTAAGGCCCATAGGCCCACACCATGTACCCAAACTTCACCCTAATCAGCCCATGGTAGCCAACCTAGGGTTTCCCACCCTATTTAATGCCTCTTCCATTTGTTCTTGCCTCTTTTAATTATTTTTCTCTCAAGCTTTGAAGAAAGAGGTATAGCCATCTTCCCCAATCCATAACTTTCCCATTTTAACTCCTTTTTGGCTCAAACCACTTGCATTAGATTCTAATTGTCTTCCTCTTGCTGTTCATGGAGAGTATTCTCAGGCTTGGGGCAATTTGGAGAGTTTGGCTAACAAGGAGAAACCCCTATTTTGGAGCTTTTCATTAGAATTTCAACATATAGGTAACTTTCTATTCCTTCCATAGAAATTTGTTTTCTTTGCATGATTAGGAAGCCCTAGGTGCCATCTCTCTGTTGGTATAGGCATTGTTAGGGTTCGTGTCCAATTCGTGTCCGTATCGGATACGTATCATGAATAGTATGCTTGTGTTTGATGAAATGTCTGTGAGGAATTTATTTCTAATTTTTGTGGAACCAATTGCATGGATTGACAGATCTATATGTGTACATCATCTTTCGTATGGACTGAGCACAAATTAGAGTCGTGTCCGTGTCCAAAACGGACACGAACACGCCCGCAGCAGCCTTCGGGCAGTGCCCTGCCGCTCGGGGGGGCTTTCCTCCTTGCACGCGCCACGTGGCGGGCTGCCACTTGGCATGGAGGTGGGGGCACACACTGACGTGCCACCCATCGAGTTTGAAACGGCCTTGTGTCATGTCGAGGGAGCACGGACACGTGCACTGGGTTTATACTGCACTGTTCTATGCAAAAATTTGTGTCTGATACGTTCACATTTCTCGGACACGACACGTCCCCGACCCAATTCAGGGTGATAACACCCTAGCCCTAGTGTGGGCGAACACGTGTGTACACCCACGTGTTGTGTCGTGTCATGTGTCGTGTTCTACAGACACGTGCACGCGTGCACGACACTGTCTAGTGCACAGTGCTCGTGTCTGTGTTAGTTGTGTTTTGGATACAATTTTGTCTAGTTTCTTGGACACAAATGATGACTGGACACGTACTCATATGTGACACCAATTACCAACCATTAATTTGTATATTTAACATATTTTTGATTTCAAAATTGGGGGTTTCCTATTCATCACTGATGCACAGGTTCTGTATTTTCTAATTCCTGGATTGAATGTGTTCCCACCCATTCTTCATGATTTAGATTGACATGTTAGGTTCAATAACATGTGTATTTAGACTATTACAAAGTCTGTTTACTGATTGTATTGGGTTTTTAAATTCGAAATTATTTTTTGATTGTTGAATGGATTGGTATCAATGGGTTGATAGTGAACTTTTGTTTTGAGTTCTTAAAACCTGAGAAATTCTCACTGTCAATTCATTCTTGTTTTCTAACTGATGTTAATTTGCCAATTTGATCCATGTACATGTGTATTAGTCTACTATAAGATTGTTACTGATTTGTTTGGTTTGAGATTTCGAATGTGGGATTTGAATGTTGACTGATACACAAGCCAGATTTTCAAAACCTGAATGATTCTTCCCTGTTTTCTTTTCCCTTCTTTAATTTAACTAAGATTGATGAATGCATTGTTTTCATTTTGCCAATGATTTCCAGCTTGGTATACACTGAATTCAGGATATATGTACTGCACTGTTTAATTGCCACTGATTTGGTATTTTAAGTTGGTTTGATGGTTAAATTTTTATTTCCCCTATTATACTAAACTCTGAACTGTCCATAGTATCCTGATTTTTCCAGATTTTCGAAAATGAGATTTGTTATTAATTTCTACCTATGAAACACTATTAATTACTTGTTATTAAGACTCTAATATGTACACACATGTGGATCCTAAGTGTGTGTCAAAATTTGATTGATTTGGATGAGTATTGGACTTAAAATCTGAGATTTAAGAGTTAGGCAAAAACTAGAAGTTTAGTGTGCTGTTGCAACTGACTTTAAACTATTTTTGTGTTGTTTAAAACTGAAACATATGAATACAATATTGTGTTTGACCTGGGCAATTAATTGAGGGCTGTTAACTAATTTTTTCCTTGTGTTCTTATTATGTATTTACATTGGGCACTAGTTGGACTGATTTGGTTAACTGTTAAATGCAATGTGACTCTCCTATTCACTATTAGCCATCACTTTATCACTGTTTTCATGTTTCACTCACTCTCACACATGTTACACACACACAAGTTTGTTATACCCTCTTGACACTCTAGCCTATTACACACACTCTATACCTCACTGATTTTTCCTTGTTTTCTCACTAAATTTTCATCACACACACATACACTTGAGTGTTTTCCCCCTCTCTATGCATATGTATATTGTATGTATCACATATAGTGTTGTAATGTATTCACATGTTAGCCTATAGGTTTATATTCTAAGTTATCTTATATAACACATCAATATTTGTTTTCCTATTAGTTTATATAAATAGATATATGTGTATTCCTATATTAGGGTATATTATGATATCTATGATATATATATGTGTGTTGTATATAAATGTTTTGAGGGTTGATTTAGCATGGTTTGCCTATTGGCCCATGGTATAGCTTATTAGCCTATGGCCTATGGTGGTGTTTGTTTAGCTAGTGAGTCTAGTTTAGACTTGTTTAGTCTTATTAGACCTAGAATGGACTAATTAGCCTAGTGTTGCATAGTTGACCAAGTTTGACTTCTAGGGTTGACCAGAGTTGACCAGAGTTGACTTTGGTCTAGATTGACCTAGATTCATGTAGAACTCATTGAAGTGCATCTTATTACCATTCTGGACTTGTTGTGACTTGTGTTGCTCTAACTAGGAGTCAGGTACCTCATCTCAGACAGTACATTTACTTCAGACATTCAGACACCAGGCGAGTACATTCTCTGATCATTTTATAACTTACTTAGAATTATATTCCTGCTCTAGTTTACCTTATTTGATGCTGTCACGATATTATCACGGATTGGTACTATATGGATCCCTACATTGAGATGTTATCCCCCTCGGGAGCATCGGATACATTGTGTCATGTGTTTCATGTGCATCGTGTATTCCTCGCTCTCATGTTATTCATGTTTCTCATGTGCATCATGCTCGTTCATGCTCGCTCGTGTACTCTCATGTGCTCTCATGAATCGATCGTGTTTTCCATGTATCTTGTGTATAACCTATATTACATGTGCACTCATTTATGAGTTTTCATGTGAATTTCATGTGCACCCATTTATGGGCCCCCATGTGAACTTCATGTGCACTCATGTATGAGCTCTCATGTATATTTTATGTGCACCCATTTATGGGTTTCATGTGAAAACCATGTACGTAACATAACTTGTTTGGATCTTTGTGTATTGATTGGGGTATGGGAGAGTATAAATAGTCATGTGAACAATTCCAAAGTAGTATAGCCATGTGCACCTCTTTAGTATAGTCATGTGCAAATCCAGCCGTTCACATGTCGACTTTATACTCTAAATCACTAGTCACTGGTAGCACTCTACTTATAGTAGATATTTCTATTACAGTTCTCTTCCTGTTTATATCATGTACTTTCTTTCAGTTTTATGTATCGTACTCTCTTGCATGTCTATATTCTCTAACCTGTTATGATCTGCGTGAGATGTTTTGTGCTCGCTCCCGTCCTGACTGGACCTGTTGAAAATTTTACAGAGGATGATGAGGAACCCTGCACCCCTTACTTTGGAGGTTGCCTAGATGACACTCGCGACCTGGACCCCTGGGGAGGTTCAGGCAGCTGCTGAGGATGATACCCCTTGCATAGTATAGATAGCTTAGACTGTTACTTTTCATGTGTAGTTGTTGTTCTTATTCTTCAGAGTTGTATATTTTAGATATGTTGAGACTTGTTATTTCATTTCTATTGTACCTCAGTTGAGGATTTTTTATCTATTTATCGTGCCATATTCTATCTCTAGATTATGATTGAGTTGTACCTCTGCGTTGGCCTCCTTTTGGAGAGTATTTTCATGTTAGTTAGTTATAGTTCATGACCTAGAACAGCGTTATACCGCCGACACTGCGGCGTAGGCTGGGCGATATTACGTACTCGTACCCTCACGGTGGGTGCGGGTCGTGACATCGCTCGTACGCACAGAGGCTCCGTCGTCTTCGAAGCATAGTCCACTCGTCGCCTGAAAGTACAGAGGCTCCATTGTCTCCAGAAGAATGGTCTACTCGTTGTCCCAAAAGTGCAGCAGTACTCAGACCTCGAGGCACAGAAAGCATGGTTCCACCCAGTTAGTTTTCTTAAACTGACTCTCTCAAAGATAAGATTGGGATTAATCATGATTGATATCTTATCAAATTGATTTAAATCTTAGACAAAGATCAATCAGAATCCAAATCTGAGATGATATCCCAAGATTTAATCGACAGTATCCGAATAAGCAAATCGGCACACGCCACGTGTCTCATCCTTCGATTATTTTGATAACCACCAGAGATCTCAATTGAGGGAAATCTCAATGCCTGCCACATGTGAGCGCCGCAGAAGCCCATACCGTACAATGACGATAGATTCCATATATCTCAAAACCCTAATGCACATCATATATGTGCTCCCTTCCGCTACAAATAGAATAAGTTTTCCTTCAACAAAAAGAAAGACCACAGAATAACAAATCTTCAGCTCTAGGCATTCTCTTGATCGACAACCCTAGATTTCCATCAAAGGCATCAGAAAGTCAAAGCAAGTTCAACCCGTCGTCAGATTGTCAATGGAGTAAAGGAGCCACTGCAGTGCTCGATCTCTACCATCATACTTTTCCAGAAACTCTTCCTCTTGTACTTAGAATATCCGGTTTAGGACTTCCTTCTCTGTATACAGGTCTTTTTATGTTCAACAAACAAAACGTTCGTTCAACCTTTTGTGATATCGAATAAAATGGCGACTTTGTTGGGGATAACCTTCTCCTCCAGCGAGAAGGCGGTAATGCAATCTAACGACGACTTGCTAGGATCTTCCCAGAAAATGCTAGTTGTACACTTCGACCTGTAATGCCTGTGGTTCGTATTACGTATTCTTGGAATACGTGTACGTATTTTATTCTTGTATTGCATGATTTCCTGGCTTGGCATTTCCTTCTTGGCTTGGTTTATTCTGGTTCGGGATTGGTTGGTGCGGCTTGGCTTGGTTTTGGTTGGGTTCATGATGAACCCAAGGTGAACCCCTACCTACCACCACCATTTGTATTTATTAGCCCTCTTCATTCTCTATCTTCATTACTCATCTTCTTCTTTTCCATTACTTCCTTACCTACCAAAGAGAGAAGAGAGAGGTCTAGGCAAGTGCAACTTGCTTCCACAAGAGAGCTCATTTTTATTGTTCCATTAGCTTCTCCTCATGTTTCTAAGACACATTAGAACTTGTCATTTTCTATTTTGAGGCTTTAATTTTTGTAGATCTAGGAATTAGTTATTTTCGGATTTTGGTGGTTTTGATCCATCAAACTTCTTTGTTTTCAAGTTTTGATGGTTCCATGTTATATAGAATTTTATTCTACCCAATTTTGACCTTTGAAAAGTTGGATTTGGACTTATTTTGACCAAGTTATGGACTTTTGAAGCTTTGGGTTCAACCATGGAGTTCCTGCTGATTTGGAGAAGACAGTGAGCAGTGCACAAGCTTTTTAGCTTGTGCCACTGAGCTGCGCGCGCTCTTTAGCGCAGCACAGTCGACCCCATATGCTGTCTTTTGGGAGCGTATGACTCATATACGCTCGCTTGCTTGACAAGGAGTCGTATGGACCCCAAACACTGCCTTTTGGAGGCGTATGACTCGCATACGCTCGCTTGCTTGACGAGGAGTCGTATTGAGTACATACGCTGCCTTTTGGAAGCGTATGACTTGCGTACGCTAACTTGAGCGTAGCATGGCCTGAGCGTATGACCTGAGCGTATGGCCTGAGCGTAGCTTGGCTTGAGCGTAGCCTGACCTGAGCGTAGCATGATTGCCCTGGATCTTCTATAGCCCTGTATATTGATATTTTATTAGATATTTAACGTCTATTTTATATCCTTACGCCTTTTGTCCTGAACTTGATAATCATGAATTTCTTGATATGTTTGTAATTGATAATTGAGCATGACATGATAGTGACCCGTAGTGGTGCACACCTGACATAATAACCTGACATGACCTGATAGTGGCCCATCGTGGCGCACTCCTGATAAGTACACTTGGCATGATAACCTGACATGATTATCTCGAATAGCTGTTGCGACGGCTACCTGACATGACATGACCTGTATAATTAATCTGGATACCGTGGGCGATTGTGTTTGTATAAATAAACCAGTCCTGTCTTGCATCATGTCTAGGACAGGGACTCCTGAGTACCACGGTCAGGAGTACCTACTAAAATGGACTAAGGCTAATAACTAGATTAATACATTAGTCATGACGAGATTTCCCAGCTACAGGCAATCCTGTTACCTGGGCACGTCTTGGGATCTGTAGCCTGCCGTCGAGTAGGGCACATTTCCAGCACACTGTCATGTGTTGCACCCTTCAAGCTACCTAAGGGTACATTCGTTTTCTAGACGATATACCCACCTGAATTCAACTCTAATCTTTTAACCCGGGTAACCTGGATGGACTGCAGGGCTTGTGGCTGTGGAATAATCTCACTGCATCTTGTTAGTAATTAAGCTTGTGACAACCCTAGTTAGTTAAGGTATCAAGCCGTAATTCTTGCTTGGCCGTGAAATGATTGGATGGAGTCTAACCAGTCTAGTCTTGCCCCGATCCTGTTCCAGATTACTGCATGACCAGAATGCTTGCATTTATTTTACCGATAAATGGTGAGAGTTCCAAGTTCTGTTCAGACGAAGGGTTACAACCCCGGTCCTTGTTTGGTTAACGGGTTGTAACCTGGTTATCTGAATAGTTCCATGGTTATCTCGTCGTATATCATCCTGGTGTATTTTCTTTATTTTCAGTTCTTGCTTTTATTTATATCTTGTGCTGATTGCTGGTTTTAGTTCTTAAGTGAAGCCCCTTTGTGGCACTTGCTCTTTCTGGGGTCTGACCCAGCTGGTTTTGTGTGGCTAGATTTCGGAGCGGCTTCCGAGGATCTACCGAGCTTCCAGCCAGATGGTGGCCACTAGACAGAACCCTGGCAACGAGTGGGTTATTTTTGGCTCTCCCACTCTATTGTAAAAAAATATTCTTTTGAGGCGTTTAGCCGACGAGCACCTGTTTAGCTCGATTGCACTTACTTACTGTCTGCCTACGGGCTGTAACATGATTAACAGATCCTAGGGTTGATCATGTATGACTAAACTCTTGCTAGTCCTAACATTTTGTAACGACTAGCTTCATGATCAGCTAAATATGTAATATTTGGGACGCCTTATTATTGTATATTTAATGATCATACATCTTGTAATATTTACTTACTTGCTTGTGATTGAGACACTAGGCTTGTTCATGACCTTAAGAGACTGTTGGCTTGTAGATAAACCCTCATGTATCTAGACAGCCATGACCGTATAGCGAGATGGAATCCATTTCATATACGCAGCTGGCTATGTCTGCCCCCGCTCTCCAGTATTCTGGTTCTGGGGCATGACACGACCAGCAAGCTTTTGAAGATCTCCTTTCTGATGAGAAGTCGAATCCTTCGAAGTAGTTCGTAAAACTGAAGAAGACTCAACGTGTCTGTAATGCCCCAGTCCCAAAATATAGAGGACCAGGTATAGGAATACATGCCAGCAGCACTTCACCAATGGGCCAAGCTACACAACAAGCCCATCAGCAAAATACTTAAGTTGTAAATCATGATAACACCCAGAAATACAACATAGTCCACACATATATACATCTAATCACATCCACAGAGTCCACAAAAAGATGAAGAATAAATAAGAAAATGTCTCAAATATCCAGCAATAAAAGTAATAAAGTCTATGCGGGTAAAACATCATGAAACCACAGAGATAGAAACAAAGTACAAATCAACTACAAGTCTGATGAAAAGAAAATAGAATAATGTAGCAAAACCAAATATGAAGGTAACATAATCACGAGAAATCCTCTGGCACTACCTTGTCCTCCTGTGCCGGTATGCCTCCGGTCTCAGCTCCTGAACCGTAAATCTCTGGGTAGTCTTCAGCTTCATCTAAGCCTGGGAAATAGCCAGGTCCTCAGGGGACTAGCAAAGTGCATAATATACATGCTAATGTTCATAAATAAAAATATAAACTATGGCAATCTACTGCATCCGTCTATGTGCTATGCAAGTGAGATACTTTTCTAGAATAGCAGACCCCTTCCACTAAGGCTCACTAGCACCTCAGCAGGATATTGTCCCATGTACCTGTGTCATGGTACCAAGGACAATCAATTCTCGGCAGTGATAATCTCTTACTCTGCTATAGAGATGAAGGTTACTAAACAACGGGCCACACGACAATAGGTCTGATATTGTAGTCAAGTTCTCCCCAATCCCCATGTCTAGAATCTAGCAATGTCAAGTCTGTACAGTCATCTCGAAAGTAAAAGCAATACTGATAAAGAAATCTAGAATGCTAACACGAGGTCAATACCATGAATAGTCATGTAAATCTCGTATCATGAATGTGTCGGTGTCCTGTGGTCAATCGTGTTAATGGGCACATCAGTATGTACGTAATACCTAATCTCAATACTCGATGTCACTATCATGACATTGGCACCCGTCTATAAATGGACACTAAGTATCAATGTCCTACGTCATGCAATGCTAATCAAAATGAACAACAAGACAGAAAAGAATAATATGTAATGAATGCAAGGCACGCTTGCCTGTAACTGTTGTCTGCGAGTAAGCCTGACCAACTCCGGTATCCTTGTTGATCCTCCCAAGCTCATCTATAATAATATATTATATTTAATATTCTATATCAACATACCATATATATATTATATGAGTATCTACGCCTCCTAGTTGTCATAACGTTGCTACGATACTGCATCTATTATATAAGTACATATAGGTACCAAACCCTCTCGTAAATACTTTACAATTATAACAAAATAATATATTTAAATTTTAGAATTTATCTATAAATACTTATATATTGCTATAATTATATTTTCAATAGGGGAACCCTTTCACAAGAGGTCTTATGTCAATGCCACATATGACTTCCTTAATTTGACCCATTAATTTAGTCCCAAAACAATAATTAAATAAAACTAATAAATTTTGTAAAAATTCCAAAAATTAGTTAAAATTGTATTTATAATGTTAAATCTTGCACAACATAATGTTTAATATGGATTCATGGAGTTTTGACACTTTTGGACACAAGTAAAGCAAAAAAAATTTGAGTTCCCAGCGACACAGTAAATGTCATGAATTTTTAAAAATAGTAAACTGATGCGAAACCTAACTTTCAGATAAGCGTCGGAAAGGTATCAATGTCTATATTATGAATAAAAATATAAAAAGGTTAGAGACTGAACTTAGATAGGCAAAAAGTGGCCCGCAATAGAATTCATTGGTTTTAGATATCCTATCGTAGAATCGACGCCACAGACAAATCGCTTGAAAATATGGGATCTGGCGACCAAAGGTTGGAATAGACACACAAAGGTAACTTGCAGATTTTGTTTGAGGAGAAATGGATGAGAAAAAGTGGATAAAACATCATCTACAAATCGACTAACCTGCTATGATGTTTGACTTCAATTCGGCAGAATTTCGGCCCAAGTAGCACGTCGTGCACCTCTCTAACTGCAAGGTTTCTCCTACAATTGTTAGGGTGGAAGAGGATGTCAAGGGCGTCACAAGAGTGGTGGTGGTTGGCACAAAAATCGAGGAGAAATCATATTTTGTAAAGAAAGGGGGATCGGCTAGGATTTCGAGTTGGGGGGGTTGTGGCCACGTGCAAGTAGGGGCTACATGGGGTGTTGGTTGTTTTGAAGAGAGAGGAAAAGGTTAGGGTTGGATTTGTATTTATATTATTAGGGCATGGGCTTTGGTTTGATCTAATTTGGATATGATTTGGTTCTCTAAATTATATTATTAGTAATAGGTCTCCTAATTTGGATAGTAGTTTGACCAAGTCAAAGTCATAAGAGAATATTGCATATGGCTGAAATTTAATCTTAAAATTCCCTTAAATATATGTATACTTGGTTTTGGTACTCCTAGTTAGGCTCTAACTAGTATGGTTGACTAGGTTAGGGTTCGAGTAGCATTACTAGTCAAATTGGACCCGAAAAATCAATTTAATGAGTCTCATGTGCCATTTGCAAATAAGTAGCACATGGGAAGTTGATTGGATGGTACACCCTAGGAATGTTCATTGTAGACTCAAAATGGATCAAAACCATTTATTGGGTCATACGGTTTCGATATATGTCAAGTCCCGAAATCAATTTAGAAGTTGGGCCTAGAATTACGATAAATGATCAAATAGCCTAAGTTGATCCGAAATTGTATGAAGCTGAAAGAATGTTGAAAAAAAAATTTGGATGGTACATGATATATCAAACTGAAGGTGGACGAGTCTAGAATTCCAATATGGAATTGGATTTGAGAAAAATGTATTTATTGTGCTTCAAAAGTCAAAGCTACGGTAAACTACTATTATAGTCATTATTGACTTTAATATTTAAAAGATCCATATAAAATTAAAAAAATAAAAAAATCCAAAGATCATGGGACTTACAACCTACCCACCTTAGAAAATTTTGTCCTCGAAATTAAAATTAACATAATTATATAGAAAAATCTTATCATATGAATAATTATGCTAAGACTTGCCAACATCTATGAATAAGTGGGGATAACGCTCACGTATAGAATCTTTACGCTTCCAAGTTGATTCTTTCAGAGAATTGTGCCTCCATGCAACTCGAACCAGTCTAATCGTCTGCTCTTTAAGCTTCTTCTCACTCATATCCAAGATACCTACCGGCTGCTCCTCGTATGATAAACTGGGTCCCACTGTGATCTCAGAGTAATCTACCACATGACTGGGATCAGTCACATACCTCCTCAACTGTGAGACATGGAACACATCATGCACTTCCTCTAGTGATGGGGGTAATGCAAGACGATATGCTACCTCTCCTACACGCTCAATAATATCAGAGGGGCCAATATACCTTGGACTCAGTTTTCCTCTAATCCCGAATCTATTGGTGCCTCGCATCGGTGAAATCCTCATAAATACATGCTCTCCCTCATTGAATTCTAGTGGTCGACGATGTCGGACCAATGCTTCTGCCGGTCTTGAGCTGCCTGAAGATGACTCTGAATCTACTTCACTTTTTCGACTGTTTGTGCCATAAGCTCTGGTCCAAGTATCTGTCGCTCTCCAAGTCACTCCAGCATATTGGTGATCTACACTTCCTTCCATTCAGTGCTTCATATGGTGCCATTTGTATACTAGCTTGGTAACTGTTGTTGTAGGAGAATTCCACCAAGTTTAAGTGGTCTTCCCAAGAACCTCCAAAGTCCAACATACACGCCATCGACATATCTTCTAGGTTCTGAATAGTGTGCTCCGACTGACCATCCGTCTGTGGATGATACGAAATACTGAACTTGAGTCTCATACCCAAGCTCTCCTGCATACTCCTCTAGAAATGAGAGGTGAATCTAAAATCCTTGTCCGAGACTATACTAACTAGTACCCCATGTAGTTCCACAATTTGCCTCATGTACAAGTCAGGTAATATCTCGGTGGACTTGCCCACTTTGAACGACAAGAAATATGCCGACTTCGTGAGTCTATCCACAATCACCCAAATTGCGTCCTTTCCACTAGGACTCCTCAAAAATTTGGTAACGAAATCCATGGCAATATGCTCCCACTTCTACTCAGGGATAGGAAGCGGCTGCAACATACCTGTGGTCCTCTGATGTTCTGCTTTCACCTGCTGATAGACTAAGCACTTTGCTACGAAGCATGCAATCTCCCTCTTTATACCATGCCACTAATAGTACTGCTTTAAATCTCGATACATCTTAGTACTCCCGAGATGAATAGAATAAATAGAGTTGTGTGCTTCATCCCTCAACTCTTGCCGTCGCTATGATCTTTCTGTGTTTCATCAATACACATCCAAGTCCACTACCTGATGCATCACTATTTACAACAAATCCTCCCGATCTAGATGGAAGCATCAAAATAGGTACAAAGGTCAACATCTTCTTCAATTCTTCAAAAGATTTCTAACAATCTTATGTCCGCCGAAACTCTTGATCCTTACGGGTCAACCGTGTCATCGGCTCTACAATCCGAGAGAAATTCTCTACGAACTTGCGGTAATACCCTGCAAGTCCGAGAAAACTCCTAACTTTTACAACCGATGTTCGTGTCGGCCAAGACTCTACGGTAGCTATCTTTTCCTGATCAACTGAAAGTCCTTCTTTCGAGATAATGTATCCAGGGAAAGAAACTCTATTAAGACAAAATTCACGCTTACTAAGCTTAGCATACAATCTCTCCTTCCTCGATACTGCTAACGCAACTCTAAGATGCTTCTAAAAAAATAAGCTAGGGAGATAAAGTGATTAAAGTGTTACTGCAGAAGGATTCTAATACCACTAGTCGTACTATTCTATCGTAGGTATAGTATTATAACCTACTCAATGATACTCGTCAGTTCACTCCTATCAATTTTTCTTAATAGGCTCTACGCATCTAATATCCAGACACTCATATTCGACTCATAATCTTACTAGGATCCATCTCTAAGAAACTTATCCGTTTCTAGCTACCCAACATGACAATCATACCAATAATCTAGCTTAATTATATTCTATAATATAACTATAAGGTTTGTCTAATTTAGTCATCTAATAAATAGAAGGTAACGGAAGCCTAAGGCTGGGTCAAACAAACCTTTATACCAATTTCAAACAACGGTAGGGTTAAGCAAAGCATGAAGGTTTGTCGAACTATTTTCAAGAACGACGTGAGGCCAAACAAGATGCATAGGACGTAGTCTAGATAAGAATCGAGAACCATATACCTCTGTGATTATGTCACGTGAAGTTACTGCCATGCCAGTGTGCATCTGGATGCAAATAACTTTCTTGTTCCATAATATGACAGATGGCTGCAGTACACATCTGCTATGCCACGTAATACAAGTTCTTGAGCTTATCTTGGCCAAATTTATAAAAGATTTCTGAAGTGACTTTTTTGAAAATACTGGATAAGAGATCAACATGCATAGGTTATAGGTCAAGTAGAATTCGAAAAACATATGTAGCAGTGATACCATTATCTGAAGTCCTGCCTTGCCAGTATTTCTCTAGCTGTAAAAACTTTGATTCCGTAATACAAGGTTAAATATAATTTCTTAAACTTTTCCTTGGACCAATCCATACGACACTTTCCAACAATTTAGAACAAAAACAACGGGAAGACTTACTCAAGAAGTCAACGTAGAAGGGTTTAGTCAAATCTCGAGTAGGGAAGAACACAAAAGTAATTATGTTGATCAAAGAAGATAACATGGAAACATTCATGCTGAAGAGTCTGAGAGAAGTCTATAATGTTGTTTGTGGATGTATCCTCAAGTCCTATTCCTCAATCTATTGCGGGCTCATAGTATAGATATCACCACGATATCACACAATTCATGAAGACTCCACCTGCACTTATGACTTCTAATGTATATGCCCTTCCTGATGTGATAGTAAGTAGAAGATACATCCACTATGAAGATTCTTCTTATTAGCACAAGTAAGGATTATGGTAGAACAGAATCAAGATGGATGCAAATCAAGCAGTCAAGTAAGAGTTTGAAATAAAGTCAAGGTATCAAGCATGTGGATGTGATGCTATGGGTCTTTTCTATTCTAATTGCAGGCTCACGTCGGTACAGTAACATAACCGAAGTGATCAACGTTGGACCTGCATGGGCCACCACAAAAACATGTAACACCCCAGTCCCAAAATACATAGGACCAAGTATACGAATACATGCCAGCACCACATCACCAATGGACCAAGCTACACAATAAGCCCATTAGCGAAATACTTAAGCTATAAATCATGATAACACCCATAAATACAACATAGTCCAACCTCAATAAGAAAAGCCAAAATAATAATAGCTCAATAATTATCAAGATAAGAAAATCAAGACAATATAAACACATAAAAATGAGAGAACCAAGAAAATAATAAAAATCATATATTTTCTCATAAATCCAATATAAATCCAAATGTCATGAACAAATCAACAAGATATTTAAAAAGAATATATGTTCATGATGAACTAGGTATACCACATATTAAGGGTATAAATAAATTGAAACGATTTATTTTCTCCCCCTTAAAATATGTGTATCTAGTTCCAAAGTAATTTATATGCAAAATTAGATAAAATAAATAATTATAAGATCTAAAAAATATCCAAGATATGCATCTTTCTTTCCTTTGATCAAATGCATATAAAGTTCCAAACTTGAAACAAATATCATCTTAGACAAGTAAAATAAATATCCAATAAATAAACGCTTAAAGATGAACAAACAAAATATGTCTCAAAAAAATATTCAAAAAAATGATTTTAAGACAACAAAGATTTTGAACACTGACTTAACCCGAGTAACGGACAGATTCAAAATATCAGAATTTTTTTAAAAATAATGAATTTATTCTGAAAAGTTGTCTTAGTAAATGTTCGAATGCGTCCGTTTAGTCCTCAGACTCACAACTGACGATTCAAAACTTTGTATCACATAAACAGCTTTAATAAAAGATCCATAGCTCATTTTAAATAAATAAAACAGTAGTAGATAAATGTCCAAAATAAATAGTATTCTAGATACATGGCATGTTAGGGAATAAATAGTATTCTAGATATATGTTCAAAACTTTTGTATCACGGAAATAGCTTTAATAAAAGATCCATAGCCCATTTAAATAAATAAAAACAGTACTAGATAAATATCCAAAATAAATATTATTCTAGATATATGGCATGTTAGGGGAATAATTCATTTGAAACAATTAACTGCTCCCCTTTTCATGAGTATATCCAAAATTAATACTATTGATAGATTTAAAAATTCTAGAGAAATTTTTTCAGAAGAAGGAAACTAATTCATCAAAATATTAGGTCTTTTGATCAAAATTTATTTTTTCCCTTTTAAAACCTTAGCATAGTATCCATCTGATAACCGTAGGGTTAAAAAAATATTGTGAGAGAAAGAAATTATGCCTGACTTCTCCTCCATAAAAAATTACTGCTATAGGCAGTTAGTAACTTGAATAAGAAGAGAATAATAAAAACTTGATAAAACGAGTATTATAAATATTACACAAACGCTAAAGAACATATCAGAACAGCATAATATTCAAATGAGTATTCACAAGATCAAATCAAGTCTGAATATTGAATAATGTGACAAAAAAATGAGTATATCAAAAGATGATAAACATTAACTAATATTATCCATCAAAGTTAAAATTCAAAACTAAAGTTGCAATCCATATCTTTTTACTTAGAATTAAGATCAATCAAAATTATAAATTGATTTAGAGAATACAAAATATTATAACGATATAAATGTATCCACTGGAATTAAAATATCTCAAATAACAAAAAAATTCAAATCATTTGTAGCTATAAGCATAAGGTGTATCAATTACATATATTCATATATGTGCTATAAAATCATTGGGTAACAATAAAATATAAAGCATTTATAAATCAAAATGTAGGACCTAGATATATTAATGTATTTTGGAACCTAGGAGACCGCGTTTAGTACCCTGGATCTAGAACTAGACAATAGTTGCAAGTAGACCTTAATAAATCTTAAGCCTATAAAGTATTGATCACTTTGGGTTAGTTGTAGAGGCCGATTCCTAGCTAGCGGTAGTCCGAAGACTAGTACACCGTGTCGCTTCAGGCTATTTACACTTGTATGATAGAAGGATCCTTTCGGCTTGTACCCAAAATGATCTCTACTTTTAAGAACTTAGATTTAAAGGAATATATGCAGTATCATCAAACATCATCGAAATCCAGAATCCCTAACTATAAGAGAAGTAAATAGCCAAAAAATGAACATAGAATGATCATCAAGATTAAGATACTAAAAACTGTTTTTCAAAACCTTTAACAGTGCACTATAGAGATAAAAAATAATACAAGTGTGCACTAATAAGTATGGTGGTAACAAGAATAAATATCCATATCTAGTCATATGAAAATAAACATCTTCTTTCATAATCACAATTGAAGAGATAAATCAACGAAGTAACAAATGAGAGCTAGTAGCAAGCTATTAATTAATAACATACAAGATTCTAGAAATTTAGCCATTTAGAAAGAATCATTTAGCATGTTACCAAAGTGGTTCTAGTGACCACATTTATGTTGGTACAATTGCTTGGAAGATAACCTTTATGGCTTTGCAATCACCAATATGTCCCATGGTTCCATTTAATATGAGAAGCTTCACCTGCACTAGAAGGCAAAGACTTTGGTATCCAATACTTGGATCCACATTTGTTAGATTTGGGAATCCATTTGTACAAGTTCATAACAACTAGCTTTCTAATCTGACAATGATTAGAAATGTGTCCATTCATACCACAATAATGATCGAAAGTAATAGCACTAGTGCTATATGCAGCAGTACGAGAACGTGCAGTGGTGTGATATGATGTGCGTGGATACTTGTAATAGATAGCATGGTTACGTGAAGCTTTAGATTTGCATGCTTCTTTTATAAAAGATCTATCGTGTGTGACTCTGTGATGTGTCACGTGTCTTGTGTTAGACTGAGTCATAGGTTGTACTAGCTGCTTTCCGAGTCAAATCTCTAACTTTTTAGAGTTAGCACAGATCTTATTATATTTAGCAGAAAGAGCACCAATTCTAAGTGTAGCTATAGAGTACTTATTTTCTGTTTCTAAGTCCTCCTTAAGTTTATCATTTTCTTGAGTGTTTTTCTTAATGCGTTCAAGTGCCTCATGCAATCTAAACTCAAGTGTAGAGATTTTAGCAAAATTATCAGAAGTAGAAGTATTTCTACCATTATTCAATATGCAAGTAAGCTTTTTCATTCTCATGCTTATAGACTAGAATATCCTTTTTAGCTTGCTTATACTTATCTAATACATTCTTGTGTTCTTCCAATAGATCACTGAAAGTATCAGATAACTCATCATAAGAAAATTCACTCTCTTCATAAAGAGAATTATTTTATACCTCGTTGTATAATTGTAAAACCCCTAAATTTCAACTATATTTTTTTTATTAAATTTAGTACCGATTTAAAATTTTGTATTGTACGTCGCGTAGTCGTATTTTACGTCGCACACGAAATTTTATTTTTCGTAGTTGCTCGTCGAGTGCGAATATGTGCGAGCGTACATATTTTAGAAAAACATTTTTTCTATTTTATTATATACTTTCAAAATATTATATAAATATTCTTGCTATAAAAAGCCTTTGTTTCTAAAGGTTATTAATAATAAATAATATTTTTGTACACTAGAAAAGCCTAAAGAATATTTTTGCATACATTTCGTGATTATTTATTGGTCTATTTTAAATAAAAGTATAATTTTCGAGATTTATTAATATTAATATTTTATTGTTCAAAAAGATATTTAAAAAATATTTATTATTTTCAAAATTATTATTATTGGTATTTTGAAAAATATATTTGAAAGCCATTGTGGCCATTTAAATCTTGATTGGATTTTTAGATTTATTTAATATCCATATTTGGAACTTGATTTATCCCATTTGATTTAAGCTAAAATTTAATTAGATTTGAATTGGATTTGATGAGGATGTAGATTTATTGAATTGATTTAAACTAGTAATTTAATTATCTATTTTTGGGGTTTAAATTAAATCCTAGTCCATATCTAAGTGGGAATTTCCACATCCTATAAATAGGCAGGTACTCCTCCACATTATTCATCCACAAATTCTCTACAACCAAATAAGTGCATCGTGTCCGTGCCCTATTTTTCCTTTTTAATATTTTATTACATATACATTTCATCTCCTTCGTGTCCACGGGTCGGACACGATTTCGACACAGAAAATCCTAGTCCTATTCTAAACCTAGTCTCTTTCCATATCCCGCTCCTTGCACCCTTCGATCCCCGGCCTCGAGCCGCGCACCCCTTGTCGTACCCCAGCACACGTCGGCCACCTCGCCGCCTCCCCCACAGAAGACCAAACCGAGACCAAATAATCCCCGGCACCACCAGGACCGATCATCTTCACCCGAACACGCCACCACAACCACATTTGCAGCCCCGACCATCTCGACGTTGCCATCTCCGGCATCCCAACACCGCCTCAGCCAGCAGCCACCACCGGCGTTCCCGACAACGTCCCCAAGTACACCACCACCGCCACTAGAAAAGAGAGAATAAGTAGAAACCCTTACTTGCCTCGACCCGACCCCGCCGAGCCAGATCTGCTGCTTCCCCGCACACGAACGTACTCGACTCCGGCGAGCTCATCTCGTCTCTCCGCCTGGACCTCGTGTGCTAGAGATGCCGCATCCGCGACGTGCTCCTTCTATCTCGTCGGCCTCCACAGGGAAACCCCCTCGTTTTCGTCCTTTCCCCTCTCTCCGGTTCCCCCAGCTTCGACGCCGGCGTTCGTGCCGAGCGCCACCCCCGCGTAGCCACAACCGCACACTCTCCTCCGTCTCGACCATCTCTGGAGCAGCCGTGCCCCCGCCGTGGGATCCCTCACCTCCGGCGCCGCACGGCATGGAGGCCCCGACCCCCTCACGCAGGCCTCTCTTCCTCACCCTCCGTCGCGGCCAACCCAGCCATCCGCCGAGCCAAGTAGTTCGCCACCGCCATCATCTTATCCGGCGAGCCCCCGCCTGAGATCCTCTCCGCTCACCCCCGCTCCCTCCGCCGGAGCAGACGCCGCCGACCGAAACCCTATCGCGCCAAACCGCCCCACGCCGAGCCTCACCTCCTCCTCCCTCTCGCCTCTCCACTCTCGTTCCTCACCCTCCGCCGCCAGAAAACCAACACCGCCTACCGCCGCCCACTCCGATCCGCCCACTCCCTCTCTCTCCATCGCTCATCTCCCTCACTCTTTCCCTCTCTCTCTCTCTCACTGCTAAGTTACTGCTGATCTTTTCTCTTCTGAGAGAAGAATAGATTTTTTTTAATTGTTTTTTATTATTTTATTTTATTATTTTACTTTTGCTTTCTTTTGTTAACTGAGGTAAATTATATATATTATTACTATTAGGGTTATTAAATATTATTATTAATTATTATTGCTATTTGTTTTGGTATTATTGCTAACATCATACTTCAATTTTCATTATTATTATTATTATCATATTAGTATTAATATTATCATTATTATTATCATAATCATCATTAATAATATTATCATTTGTATTTTTGAATTGTTATTATTATAATTATTTTAACGACTACTACTAGTAAAGCAGTATGTGGGTATTATTATTATGATTACTATCATTATTATTTTTATTTATTAAAAATTTAGTTATGAATATTAGGGATTATGGTTATTAGTTTAATTATTATTATTTTTAATATTATTACTAAGTTATCATTTTAGAATATGATTTGGAGATATTTTCCTAGATTTTTATTATTTGAAAAATATTTTAAATAATAGATTTCTACGAAAAATCCTACCTTTATGATTTTCAACCTAATTAACTTAAAGGTATTTTGGACTAACAAAATATACTTTCAGAAATTTTTATATAACTATTTTCAAGTATTTATCTAAAACTCATAGAATATATATTTTGAGAGATTATAAATAGTTTTCTATATCATATGATATTTATCCATTAATTCCTTAAATTTTCCCTGTCCAAAACCAGTCCTATTATTCCTATTCACAATCCCTTGTCAATTCAAGCCCACCTTATGTCCACCCTAACTAAATTGACCGTTCTGGACCCGATGCACCGGTCTATACCACCAACAGAGGTCCCCTTGTGTAGTTGTCGTACCGAAGTCGCAGTTCGTACCACCTTAATCATCGCAGCACACCAGGCGTACTACCAGGAAAGACACCTTGCCATTTGCTATTTAATTATTTTAGCTCATATTACATGCATGTTCATTATTTTCTTTATGCAAAATAAACTATGATACATGGCATAACCTGTTAGAATTTACTGTTCAGTTTTTTGCTATGTATTATTTTCTTACACATTAAACCTAGATTTAAGGGACCACCTTTGTGTGTTGCATTCATGGCCTTGACACGTTGTACCACGAAGTTGTGTGTCGCATGTAGAACACGAAAGTGCGTGATTGGCTGGCCACCAGTACGTACAAGCCGTGCGATAGGAATAACCTCTAATAGAGGTTGCATGCTAGTTTGACTTAGCGGTTATAGAGTTAGCATTGGGCGGGAAGAACATGATTGGAAGTTGACTACCATCCTATCTATCGTAGACTCGCTCACTACTGAGGAACGATAGGTAGACTATATGCTATAGACTCGTTCGATACTGAGGAATAGTATATAGTATTGTGACTCGCTACTGAGGTACTGTATTGGTATTTTCCTGACTTGACCCGGTAGTCATGCGACCATGAACTGTTCTTAAAACTGCATCCACTTAGACTGGTTAGGCTACCTTTATCCGTTAGGTACGAGTACTTTTGGTTTGGGTACTTGTATCTGACCGTGGCTTGGAACAATAACTTGTCGCGGATTAGTTCGTCACATCTTGTCCTTGTTTGGTTGTAGGTGTGACTTACTACTTCGATGAGAAGGTATTGAACCTTGTTGGGGTCCGGATACCATATTGGATTCATGGCATGGGAAGATACGTTACCGTGAATTAGTTTACCATCTCCTGTCCTTGTTTGGTTGGGGGGATGGTACGCTCGTTCAGTAGATGCGTATTGGAACATGTTATAATTCGATTTACTTACTTATTTTAGCAATATTTATTTAGTTTATATGGCATGATATTATGTGTCTTGTTACGTCCCTCTAAGGACCTGGTTATCTTGCCAGGTGTGTGCTATTGTCTTTCGCAGGTGTTCTAGCTCTAGCCGTGTCCATCGCCATTCCTTCGAGGATGATTGCTGTCACGACCCGATCCCAATAATCTGGGTCTAGTCGAATCATGCCCAGCCTGCATCGTTGTTGAGACGGCGGCAGTAAGCTGTTCAGTAGCAGGTAACCATACAACAACACTATATTTGTCACAATTTCAACTTCGGAAATAAACTTTATTAAACTGAAATTTAAATACAATGAAAATTGTTCTGAAAGAAAAGTACAGAATTTGAAATAAACAAAATGCAGAAAATAGAAAATCTATCTATCAGCTTCAGTTGCATCGTCCTCCTGCGGGGACTCTGGCAGCACAACGGGGTACAACTCAGGGTCGTAATAGCTGTTGTAACACAGCTCAGCATCATCCCCTAAAAATGTTATCTCCAGTCAGGAGGGAGCAAAGTATAATTCATGCTAATTAAACAGTTAAATAAGAAATAGAATCATGCAGTTCTAAACAGTTTTTTAAAACAGGTTTGTTACAGTAGAAAATAGTAATTTGAACAGGTAATGACATATGACCGGCTTGGGTTTGTTACAGGAGGGTACAGCTTATCCCCGTGTGTATGAGGGGTAAGCCAATAGTTACAGTAGT
Source organism: Iris pallida (assembly GCA_029216955.1). Classification (NCBI taxonomy): domain Eukaryota; kingdom Viridiplantae; phylum Streptophyta; class Magnoliopsida; order Asparagales; family Iridaceae; genus Iris; species Iris pallida. Next base: position 18,334,443 of record JANAVB010034417.1, read on the forward strand.
TACAGTAGTTTGGATGTGGTCATACTCATTACACTACTCCCCCAGTCCCCAATAGTTACAGTAGTTACAGTACAGTACTCTCGGTGAGAGTTTCGTGTTTGAGTCGTGGTTTAGACATACAGTAAAACGATTAAATAAATAACTGTAAACTAACACAAACTATACTTGCCTCAATTGGAAATGACTGGAGGGGAAGAAGACTCCGAAACGGGACGTTTAGAGTTGTCCTCGAATTCCTACATTCGAGAGATAGACTCAGCATTCAGGTTAACCAACTTAGCTATGCTAGTTGTAATCTCTATTTGCGTCCTAGTCCAGTTTTAGTTATTTAATTAACTAAACACAGAAAAATGCGATTAATTGTGCGTTGATTTAAAACGAGGGAAAACGTCATTTTTAACTTTTGAATTGGGAAAAACACGTCGTTGCCAGATTACTTATGAAAACTTGGTGATTTTATAAAATATAATATAAAACTAATTTTCTTGCTTAGTGAGAAATACTTGGCTTTTTATTTAATAATAAACTGGTAAATTTTAAGATGAGAAAATGATAATTAATTTTATACGAAAAATATCTTTTTTTAATCATTTTAATCGTTAAACAGTAAAAACACGAAAAACCAGAAAACGACAGGAAAACCTAAGCTATTACAGTCACAGACCAGCCAGCTGGGCTTATGCCCATTACAATTTATTTACATAAATTGAAATAAGAATAAGACTGACGTTAGTCCTAAATGAAAATAGAATTTAAATAAAATTAAACAGAAATTAAATAAATAAAAAAATAAATGTAAATAGTAAGTCTCAGATAATGGTCCGATCCTCATCTGGCTAATTGCCTCAACGTCCGGGCGGGGCCGGTATCGTTTGCACTTAGCCGGGTCCATTGACCGGTACGGTCGTCACCCAAAAATAAATATCAAATAAATTCCGAAAATTATTTTAAATTCATTTTGAAAATAATTCGGAATTTACGAAAAAATCGGACAGCATCTCTGTTTTTGGTCAACCCAAAAACTGGGAAATTGGCGCCGATAATTCCTGCAAGTCCCAAACCAGGGAAAAACCCACATTTTATATATATAAAATATCTACAGCCAATCCACAGCATAATCAGGACGACCCGAAATAATTTCGGAAGTCCGATTCCAAATTCACAAGTCACAGAACGTTCCCGGAAATTTCCGGAAAACTAAAACATACCAATAATCCATTCCCGGAATATTTCGGGAATGCAAAATAATCCACGGGACCTTTCCGAAAGTCCCGGAAAAATAAGGCGTCGCTAATACCGAATTCCCAAAGGGAACCGGGGACCATTTCATCATCGACAAATAATAATAAAATAGCAGGACAGGGGGTTATACCTCGGGTTGCTCGGCTAGAGCTCTCAGATGAAAATAGAAAGAAATAGAATAATCCAGCACAGCGATGTTCCCGAAATAGTACTGGAAATCAGCGACGTCGACGACGAAATGTCGTAACTCCAGAAGCTAGGCACAGCGGAGAACCAGCAGTGAAACTCACCCCAAAGAACAGTGAGCTCGGAGCGAGGTTGAGAACGGGGCACTGGGCACGCTGCCGAGAAAATCAGCGCTGGTCGGTAGGGACGCTGACGGGAAAGGGCGCAGAGGGGAACGGCCGACGGGGCGGCGCTGGGAAGCGGCCGACGCTAGCCGGGGCTCGCCGGAGTCGGAAGAGGGGGTAGCGCGGCTCGGTCGGCTGGAGCTCGCAGGGGAGCGGGGCTGGCGGCCGAGAACGGGCGGCGCGCGGTCGGGCGAACCCGCGGGGGAGCCGGCGGGTGGCGTCGAGGGGCGCCGGTGTGCGCTGGGGCGGCGCTTGGCCGGAACAGCGCGGAGATCGCCGGAGTCGAAAGAGGGGGTTTGGGCTCGGGGTAGGTGGAGGAGGGTTTCTGTGAGAAAATAGGTTAGGTTGGAGCTTTGTTCTCTGCGAGGGAGGGAGATAGGGAGAACAGAGAGGGAGAGATGAGTGGAGAGTAAGAGAGAGTTGAGAGTTTATCTCCTCTGTGAAGTGGTGGGGAGATGGGAAGAGTGGGAACTAATTAAAGGGGTGATGGTGTGTAAACGTGTGTGGAGAGGAGACATTAAGGGAGAGAGGCCATTTCGTGCATGGGGTGGGGTGCTGGTCCTACGGGACCAGCTGACCAAGTATTATTATTATTTTTTTTAATAACAAAACCAAGTCCAAATTCAGAATTAAGAAAATGGAAAAAGATTGGGTTAGGCTCAGGCCTGGGTCTGGGCTCGGACTCGGGTCTGGGTCCAAAAATCAAAAACCGTGTTATTATATTTTCAAAATCATTTGCACTCCATAAATTATTTAATAATAATAATAATAATAATTTTAGAAATACTAATAATATTAAAACTAAAACACTATTATTAATTAATAACAAAAGATATGGGTTTCACAATCTTCCCTCCTTAGAAAATTTTGTCCTCGAAATTAAAGGTAGGGTAGAAAAGACAAACGGGTACTACGCCCGTAACTCAGGTCCAACAATAAGAATTTCCAATGCAGTCGTGGATGAAGACGATTTAGGGACTAGTTTCATTTATGATATCATCCACGCAGAAAAATACGAAAGCGAACCAAAGTACACGAGGTTGATCAGACCATCATGCACCGGTCCTGATTAGACAATATATTAGTGGGTGCACCCAATAAAATATTGTCATGATCAAGCTTGATAAAGAGATAGCTTGTAAAACTAGGCTGACTTAGCAGCATCAGTCAAGTTTAGAACGAAAAGATAAGAAGTAGGAGTTTAAGTGATGGCTCATATTCTGATCTTCTACTCACCTCTGACTACGCTTGCAACTGGTTTCTCTGGTACTGAAAGGTGGAGTCCAATCTTCAGCTCTGAATTATCCAAAATGTGACTCGAATCCGGATTTTAGCGTCCGAGCTGTGATACGTAGAAGACGTTGCACATTCTCAAGATTAACTGGTAAAGCTAACTGGTACGCTACTTCCAACTCGTCTTAAACTTCAAATGGCCTGATGTACCTGGCCTCAATTTCCAGCTCCGTCAAAACTGATTGTTCTTCTGGTAGGAGAAAACTTCACAGAAATGACATCTCCTTCTTTAATTTCACCGGCCGACTACCAATCCAATGCTTCTGTCTATCTTGGGTAATCCTAAGCTTGCATTCTCCTTCTCTACTGCGTCAGTTACCATCTCTGGACCCAGCAGTACCCTTTTTCCTACATCGTCCCATGTAAGTGGTGTACGGCAACGACGTCCATAGAGAGCTTCAAATAGGGTCATACTAATTCCAGCTTGGTAGTTGTCGTTTGTAAGAAAACTCCACCAAATGCAATTGGTCTTCCCAAGACCTTCCAAATTTCAAGACGCAAAATCTCAATATTGACCTCTCTGATTGCTCGTCTCGCGGTACTCCATGAATCTGGTAGATGTGCCTCTCGTACAATGCTGCCCACTTCTTAGTGGATAAACCAACTTTGAAGGACATAAAGTGAACTGACTTAGTCAGTCGGTCCACAATAATCCAAATGGTGTTCTTCCCTCCTTGGAATCAAGGCAATCCCAACACATAGTCCATCGTTATGTGCTTCTACTTCCAGTCCGGAATGCCCAACGACTGTAGAAGTCCTGCGGGTCTCTGTCGGCTAGCCTTCACTGGTTAACAAAAAAACATCTAACCTCAATTTTGAATACATCCTTCTTCATACCATACTACCCAACAATAGTACGTATATCCCAATACGTTTTGCTAGGATGTATGGAATACTGGTGCGCTTCTTACATTAGCTCGTTCTTCAGTTCGCCAGATAGTACATAAAGCCTCGTACCATTCTTCAGAGCTCCATTATTGGCGATTTGAGAAACCCTCAAGTGTTCCTGCCAACACTTGATCTCTAAGTTTACAAAGTGTCTCGTCCTGAAACTGAGTTTCCTTGACTTTGTCCATCAGACTCGAGCTCATTTGCAACTTCATCAACACTGAATCAGCATCCAGCTTCTTCCTTATATTTCCAGGCAGTATAATCTCCAGTCCAAACTTCTCGATGTCTTCTAGCAGGTGCTGGTCCTTGGTTAAGAATTTCGCCATCAGTATCGACTAAGTGCATCAGCGACCACATTAGCCTTACCTGAATGGTACTGCAGGTTGATGTCGAAATCCTTCATCTGCTTCAGCCATCTTCTTAGTCTAACATTCAGCCCTTTCTGAGTGAAGACATATTTCAGAATTTTGCAGTCCGTATATATTTTCACTCCCTTTCCATAACAATCATGCTTCCAAAGCTTCCAAGTAAAGATAATTGCAGCAAATTTCAAATTAGGTGTGGGATAACTCTTCTCATGAGTCAGTAGTTGCCTATATGTGTAAGCAATTACTTTTCCATGTTGTTGAAGAACGCAGCCCAGTCCTTTCCAGAGGCATTACTGTAAATTGAGAACCCACCCGTTCCTGCAGGTAGCGCAAGGATTGGTGTAGTGGTAAGTCTTTTCTTCAGCTCCTCATTGCCGCCTGGCAATCTTTCGTTCAGATGAACTCTTCATTCTTCTAAGTGAGCTTCGTCATCGGCTCAGCAATCTTGGCGAAATCCTTCACGAACTTCTGATAGTAGCCAGCCAAGTTCAAGAAACTTCCGAATTGAACTTGGGGTATACCACTTTTCAACAGCAGCTATCTTCTATCGAAATTTCTTCTCTTGACAACATGGCCAAAAAAATCTACCTTGGCAAAGAAAATCCACGTTCAGATAACTTACCATAAAACTTCTTTTTCTTCAAAGTTTCCAGAACTTTTCTCAGATATTCTTCATGCTCTTCTTCAGTCTTCGAATATATCAGAATGTTATCTATGGAGAAGATAAACTGATCCAAATACTCATGAAAAACTCTGTTCATGAGATTCATGAACACAGCAGGAGCATTTGTCAGTCCAACGTCATGACCAAAGAAAACTACCCATACTTGGTGTTTGAACGCCGTCTTAGAAATATGTCCTCCTTCCTGACTTTGATTTAATGGTAGTCAGATCTTAAGTCAAACTTCAAAACACCCTAACTCCACACAAACAGATCAAACAGATCCTCGATCCGGGCAGAGAGCACTTGTTCTTTAGTGTCTGGTAATCAATGCACATCCGTTGTTCCATCCTTCTTGGGCGCAAACAAGATAGGTGTTCCCTAAGGTGAAGTTCCACCCTGAATAAATCCTAGAGCCTTCATTAATCTGGTCCTTCATCTTCTTGGCCACCTTCGGGTTGACTCTGTAACATCCTTTAGAATTAGGGAAAGAGCCAGGGACTAGGTCAGGGGTGAATCCTATGTCTAGATCTGGGATAATCCGGAAAGACTATCAGGGAAACATCTGCCATAAAAGTATAACTAAGGATTTTTATTCATGTGGAGAATTACAGCAAAAACTCTTATGATTGATCTAAGGACATCCTGTTACAACTTCCAAAAAAATAGATAATGCTATTCAGCAGTCCTAGGTACTATTCTTCATGGTTCTGGCTCTTGCATGAGCAGTCTCCAACTGCTTCATCTTCTATGAACCTTGAGTATGCTTCATGCCTTATTGTAGGAGGCAGGGTCTGTTGGATAGGAAGATGGTCCCTAGGTTGTGGCCTAACAGGTGTTGCTGGGATATGAGCTCTGGTTTGATGGAAAGATAAGGGGCAGTCCTTTACCCGATGTTCAGCAGATCCACATGTCAAACATTGTCCCAATCTTTTGCGACAACTAACGGCTAGATGACCAGGCCTCTTGCAGTAGTCACAAACCAATAGCTTCTTACGACAAGACTGCCAGAAAGTAGAGTACTTGATGGGACCCAAATATCTTCTAGATTCAGGGGTATCCTTCCTAGGACGAGGTTCTGCTCCAACTTGGTTGGAGATAACTAAGGCTACATCATTGACGTTCTTCATGTCTTCTCTCGTAATATTTATCTGTTCCTGCTGGTCTTCATCTTGAGCTTTTTGGAACTCCAAGATTTCTTGAAATAGGGCAACCATTTGGAAGGTGTTTGCTGGTACTGGTGGAGCAACAAAAATGGATACTCCACCAAGGAAATGCAACTCAGTTTGAGATGAGGTAGGAATCGCCAGTGTAGTGAAAACTTTCACTGGATGCATTATGAGGACGGTCAAACAGCCGCGAGGAAATAAACCCTGGACTTGGTTGAGGAGATGGGGTATGATCCGGAGATGACACCTCATCGCCAGCAGGATTGGTCTTGTCAATGGTCATTCTCTGGATGGTTTAGGATGCAAACATAAGCAAGGTATCCTACCAGTCTATAATCAAAAAAAATATTTATTTATATATAAATCGAACCTATGTTGTGACAAATCAATATTCTAGTGTTCTAATTGTTTCTAGGTATGTTTTCCTAAGTTGTCGAGTGACCTGCATGGGCCACCACTAAAAACATGTCACGACCCGATCCCAATAATCTGGGTCTAGTCGGATCATGCCCAGCCTGCACCGTTGTTGAGACGGCCGCAGTAAGCTGTTCAGTAGCAGGTAACCATACAACAACACTATATTTGTCACAACTTCAACTTCGGAAATAAACTTTATTAAACTGAAATTTAAATACAATGAAAATTGTTCTGAAAGAAAAGTACAGAATTTGAAATAAACAAAATGCAGAAAATGGAAAATCTATCTATCAGCCTCAGTTCCATCGTCCTCCTGCGGGGACTCTGGCAGCACAACGGGGTACAACTCAGGGTCGTAATAGCTGTTGTAACACAGCTCAGCATCATCCCCTAAAAATGTTATCTCCAGTCAGGAGGGAGCAAAGTACAATTCATGCTAATTAAACAGTTAAATAAGAAATAGAATCATGCAGTTCTAAACAGTTTTTTAAAACAGGTTTGTTACAGTAGAAAACAGTGATTTGAACAGGTAATGACATATGACCGGCTTGGATTTGTTACAGGAGGGTACAGCTTATCCCCGTGTGTATGAGGGGTAAGCCAATAGTTACAGTAGTTACAGTAGTTTGGATGTGGTCATACTTATTACACTACTCCCCCAGTCCCCAATAGTTACAGTAGTTACAGTACAGTACTCTCGGTGAGAGTTTCGTGTTTGAGTCGTGGTTTAGACATGCAGTAAAACGATTAAATAAATAACTGTAAACTAACACAAACTATACTTGCCTCAATTGGAAATGACTGGAGGGGAAGAAGACTCCGAGACGGGACGTTTAGAGTTGTCCTCGAATTCCTACATTCGAGAGATAGACTCAGCATTCAGGTTAACCAACTTAGCTATGCTAGTTGTAATCTCTATTTGCGTCCTAGTCCAGTTTTAGTTATTTAATTAACTAAAGACAGAAAAATGCGATTAATTGTGCGTTGATTTAAAACGAGGGAAAACGTCATTTTTAACTTTTGAATTGGGAAAAACTCGTCGTTGCCAGATTACTTATGAAAACTTGGTGATTTTATAAAATATAATATAAAACTAATTTTCTTGCTTAGTGAAAAATACTTGGCTTTTTATTTAATAATAAACTGGTAAATTTTAAGATGAGAAAATGATAATTAATTTTATACGAAAAATATCTTTTTTTAATTTTTTTAATCGTTAAACAGTAAAAACACGAAAAACCAGAAAACGACAGGAAAACCTAAGCTATTACAGTCACAGACCAGCCAGCTGGGCTTATGCCCATTACAATTTATTTACATAAATTGAAATAAGAATAAGACTGACGTTAGTCCTAACTGAAAATAGAATTTAAATAAAATTAAACAGAAATTAAATAAATAAATAAAAAATGTAAATAGTAAGTCTCAGATAATGGTCCGATCCTCATCTGGCTAATTGCCTCAACGTCCGGGCAGGGCCGGTATCGTTTGCACTTAGCCGGGTCCATTGACCGGTACGGTCGTCACCCAAAAATAAATATCAAATAAATTCCGAAAATTATTTTAAATTCATTTTGAAAATAATTCAGAATTTACGGAAAAATCGGACAGCATCTCCTCTGTTTTTGGTCAACCCAAAAACTGGGAAATTGGCGCCGATAATTCCTGCAAGTCCCAAACCAGGGAAAAACCCACATTTTATATATATAAAATATCCACAGCCAATCCACAGCATAATCAGGACGACCCGAAATAATTTTGGAAGTCCGATTCCAAATCCATAAGTCATATAACGTTCCCGGAAATTTCCGAAAAACGAAAACATACCAATAATCCATTCCCGAAATATTCCGGGAATACAAAATAATCCACGGGACCTTTCCGAAAGTCCCAGAAAAATAAGGCGTCGCTAATACCGAATTCCCAAAGGGAACCGAGGACCATTTTATCATCGACAAATAATAATAAAATAGCGGGACAGGGGGTTATACCTCGGGTTGCTCGGCTAGAGCTCTCAGATGAAAATAGAAAGAAATAGAATAATCCAGCACAGCGACGTTCCCGAAATAGTGATGGAAATCAGCGACGTCGACGACGAAACGCCGTAACTCCAGAAGCTAGGCACAGTGGAGAACCAGCAGTGAAACTCACCCCAAAGAACAGTGAGCTCGGAGCGAGGTCGAGAACGGGGCACTGGGCACGCTGCCGAAAAAATCAGCGCTGGTCGGCAGGGACGCCGACGGGAAAGGGTGCAGAGGGGAACGGCCGACGGGGCAGCGCTAGGAAGCGGCCGACGCTAGCCGGGGCTCGCCGGAGTCGGAAGAGGGGGTAGCGCGGCTCGGTCGGCTGGAGCTCGCAGGGGAGCGGGGCTGGCGGCCGAGAATGGGCGGTGCGCGGTCGGGCGGACCCGCGGGGGAGCCGGCGGGTGGCGTCGAGGGGCGCCGGTGTGCGCTGGGGCGACGCTTGGCCGGAACAGCACGGAGATCGCCGGAGTCGGAAGAGGGGGTTTGGGCTCGGGGTAGGTGGAGGAGGGTTTCGTGAGAAAATAGGTTAGGTTGGAGCTTTGTTCTCTGCGAGGGAGGGAGATAGGGAGAACAGAGAGGGAGAGATGAGTGGAGAGTAAGAGAGAGTTGAGAGTTTATCTCCTCTGTGAAGTGGTGGGGAGATGGAAAGAGTGGGAACTAATTAAAGGGGTGATGGTGTGTAAACGTGTGTAGAGAGGAGACATTAAGGGAGAGAGGCCATTTCGTGCATGGGGTGGGGTGCTGGTCCTAGGGACCAGCTGACCAAGTATTATTATTTTTATTTTTTTAATAATAAAACCAAGTCCAAATTCAGAATTAAGAAAATGGAAAAAGATTGGGTTAGGCTCAGGCCTGGGTCTGGGCTCGGACTCGGGTCTGGGTCCGAAAATCAAAAAGCCGTGTTATTATATTTTCGAAATCATTTGCACTCCATAAATTATTTAATAATAATAATAATTTTAGAAATACTAATAATATTAAAACTAAAACACTATTATTAATTAATAACAAAAGATATGGGTTTCACAATTGCATTTGGATCGTCTTCGATTCGCTCGCCACTCATTTCATTTCCATGTATTTTATTTTCTTATTTTTTGTTGGTAGTGGATTTGTCTCCGCCCAACATATTGTATCAAGACAAAATCGTTATCATTTTATGATATATTTATTTTCTTTATTTTGTGTAGATGAGATTAGTTATGGTTCTACTGCATTTTACAGCTTATGTATTCATACGAGGTTTCCATATATTGGAGTATACTTCGTATAAATACAGCTGGCATGACTACGTTTCTAGTCCTACGTATTTTGGGACTGGGACGTTACAATAATGCCATCGATCATATATTTGTAGCTTGACGAGGTCTCTCTTCTTCAGAATCGCTTGCTTCGCTTTCACGCCATATGCTTGTGTTAGAATACTTGTGTAATGATGACCATTCATAATGATTCTCCTTTTTACTGGCAAGACAATCTTCTTTAATGTGGCCCGATCTTTTACAGTTGTGGCATATAAGCTCTTCTTCATATAATAGATTGGGTTGTACCTTAAATCCCAATGTCGTCATGTAGACATTTGTATTATTATGAGGACTTAGAGTTGCTAGCTTTGCTTTCGTACCTGCACTCATAAGTAGCTTCAAGAAGTTTTCAAATTTTATGAGATGTTGTGCAAGTAGTAATAAGATTGAATACATTTATGTCTACAACACAATAAAAAATATGCATTTCTTTTGCATCAAGGCTAGCTAACTTTTTCTCTTCCTTCGTGTAACTATAATAAGGCTTGTTGATTATAGAGGATGTGAAAATAGATATGATAGTAGGCTTTTTGTAGCTATTGACAATTGACTATAAGTCAAAGTCTAGAGACTTCAGGTAGAGGCCCATTCGTGTTTTCTAATGCGTGTAGTTTGTTCCATCAAATAGTGGAGGTCTATTTGTGGACTGCCCTTCACTAGTGAATATAGATTTCACGGCTGCCATATGTATTCTCTCTAGAGTGTTATATTTAAATATAACCTACTCTGATACCAATTCTAGTAAATTTGAATTAGAGGGTAACAATTGATACTAAGGATCTACTCTAAGGATGTTAAGCCAAATAATAAAGTCCTTGCTCTGATACCAATTATTAGAATAATTGGTATGAATAGTAATACCTATATAAAGAGAACCAGCTCTGATACCAACTGTAGGACCGTTGAACACCTCTAGAGGGGGTGAATAGAGTGTGTGCATGTGCAGCAAAAATAATTACCAATTAAAATATTAAGCAGTTATATATTATGGCAGATAAAAGACGGTAAATAAAAAGTGGTAAAGTAAGAATCAAGAATTCAAACTCAGTGACACAGCAATGTATACTAGTTTTCCTCTGAGAGGATTGGTCCAGTCGTGAGTACTCATGCTCGCTGTTAATCCACTATGGTACAAGCTAAAATTGAGCACTTGCAACACTTACAATACCGTGCTTAACGACAAGTGCACGATCGACTTCATAATACCGTACTTGGCGATGAGTGCACGATCGACTCCAGAAGGCAATATGAAAACTAGAACATTTTTTGAATACAATCTCCGATACAACTCTTCAACACCAAACTCTAGATTAAACAAAAATTGGACTGGCTTGGCTAAGTGTCGTAAAGGCTTAGATATGAAATTAAAAAAGCTCATAACACTTTAGATAGAGAAGAGAATAGATGAAATGGGATGAATGAAATGAATGGTAATCTCAACTCTATTTATAGTATTTTTGGTGATCGAATTCGGACAGAGTTCAGACAGAGTTCAGATGCAGAAATCTCGCATTCGAACGTTGGATGCAGATATCAAAGGAAAAGTTAAAACCACCCTGACCGAACTCGGGCCAAACTTGGGCCGAGTTTGGGCAGAGTTCTGCCAGAACTGTTTTGGCCAATTTGATAGGTTTTGGGCCTTTTAGTTTGTGGACTTTTGGATAAAGATTTGTGGATAGGTAGGCTATATTTTGTAGACTGAGATTAGGTAAGCTAGTACCAATCCGATCAATCTCACATTTTTCCTAGACTCAATAAAAGAAAAATACGTAATAAATATGAAAACCAATAGCCCCTTTGATGGTATCTTTTTTTAATATATTTGAGCAGACTTGAAGACGCCTTTTTTCTTGACGATAGTTGTCCAAAGATAAACAGATCTGAAAATTTAAATAACTTTCGGAGGCTTCGCCCATGAACCCCTATGGGGGGTGCTGCCCCTCGACCCTCGTCCGCTGAAGGGGCAGCGAAACCTCCGATGTGAGGCCCCCGATAGGTCGTTAGGCAGTTCAGAGAAATATTTTTGTATAACATCGTCTTTGGTCCATCAATAATTCTTTATTGCATATGTCCTGATTTGATCATGCTTACTACTTGTCTGCAAGTACATGTTAGACGAACAAAACAATATGATGCATTATGATACAAGCATAGCAATACGATATAGTGAACGTTAGGGAAATACTAAGTTTAAGTAGCAACATGATAGTGATTATGAAAGGACCCTAACTTTTGGGGATTTTTTTTCTATTTTTTATACTATTAGATGATTGTATATTTAGTACATTATATTTTCTTATAAATTATTAATATAGATGTACTTTTTTATAGCTATGATTTTTGGAGCACAAGAAGCGCCAATTTTTTAAAACTTCCTTCATGAGTTTTGAAGTAGACAGGTCCACCTTCAATTTGATATATCATGTCTCATCCAAACTTGTCTCTTAGCATTCTTTTGACTTCGCACAATTTTGGGTTAAATTTAGGCCATTTGATTATTTACCGTAATTCTAAGACCTAATTTCCAACGTGAGTTCGAACTCAACATAGATCAAACCATTTGACCCAATATATTGTTTTGACCCATTTTGAGCCTACGATACACATGTCAAGGGTGTGCCACTCAATCGAGTCCCCATGTGCTAATTATTTGTGAATGGCACAAGAGACTCATTGGTCGACTTTTCTAATTAGATTTGACTAGAAAATACATTCGGACCCTAACCTAGCCAACCCCTCTTGGTAGAGCCATGTTAGGTTGCCATGACTTAGTAGAATTATTATGAATTTATTTTGGGCCAAATAAGATTTAATATGATTTTGTATAATTATATTTATAAAATATATATATATATATATATATATATATATAATTATATATATATATATATATATATATATATATATATATATATATATATATATATATATGGTCTTAGTCATGGCTAATTTTTGAGATATGATTTGTATAATTATATTTATAATAGCCTAATACTATATATATATATATATATATATATATATATATATATATATATATATATATATAATTATATATATATATATATATATATAAAAAAAAAAATATATATATATATATATATATATATATATATATATATATATGGTCTTAGTCATGGCTAATTTTTGAGATATATATATATCGACTAAAATTACGGCATGGAGAGTGTAGTTGTGTGCTTTGCCCAGTGTATTAGCCATACTAAGAAAGGCCTAGCCATAGCTGTGTCCCAACTAGAAAAACCAGTCAAAGTCGTGAGTTGACCCATATAAATGATTTATTTAGTTATTAATTAGATTATTGACATTTTAGTAGACCCGGTTGTGCTAAACTAGGCAAACTGGCCCTGAACCAAACCCAAGCCTTCGTAGTCATATACTTCGTCCAAATACGTCCATGAAGATACATACTGTATATGTTTATATTTATAATTATATTTATTTTAAAGGTTTGGAAAGTATTATTTTAAAATGATGACTAAATATATTAAATATGTTATTTCTATTAAATGATATTTTACTTGAAAAATAGGATAATGATTTCCATAGAACATCTTTGTGAATTTTTGGAGATTTTAGGCTACACATAATTGTGTGCATTTAAGGGTATACAAATATGTAAAATTAGACTTCATAACAATAGGATTTTGTTTATATAAATTTTCTATATAGAAATAAATAATTATATATTGCAACAATTATTTGTTGAATATTTTGCTTGTATTTGTCATAAATGGTGCACACCTACACATACAGATATTTGTATACAGTCTATGCATAAATGGGATATATATATATATATATATATATATATATATATATATATATATATATATATATATATATATATATATATATATATATATATATATATATATATATATATATATATATATATAATAAAAAGAAACAAAAAAACCCAACAGGGAACAGTGCAAGCATTGTTCCCCTTCCCCCAAGCAAAAAACTGACCCCAACCCACATGCGTAGAGTAGAGAGAAAGTAGGAAAAAATTTGAATTCAAATCTTTCCCAATCTAAACCAAATCTGTTCAAATTTCTTTCATTCAAGTCACCAACAGATTCTTTCCCATCTAAATCATACTTTTGATCTAAATCTAGACTTATTTTGATCAAGCATCAAATTAAATCTCGGTTACAAATATTGAAGAAAAATCCTTCCCATAGGTTTCACCCGATCACCCACGACTTCAATTTTCATGCTCATGCTACGAACCCTCGACCCTGACCCCCGGCGAACTCCCTTCCGCCTGCACGACGCTAGCGCACCATCGTAGGAGCCGTCGTCGACCGACCAACAGTGTACCGCGCACGAGACAGAGTAGTAGTGCGCATCAGCAGCCTGAGCTGACCCCCCCTCTTCGTAGTATGTTTTATCCCTCTACGTACGTTTGATTTTTTTTAACTATAAATTTCTACGTGTAGCTGGGTTGACCCTTTACCAAACTCTTTAAATAGTTTGTCATAATTCTTCCTGTATTGCTTGTGAAAATTCTTGAAAATTCGGGAAAACTCACAGAAATAGAGTCATATAAACGATAGAAATTCGTTTCTAGACCCTATTTTGGAAGTCTTTTTTGATCCATAGATCGAAGAATCTAAAATCCTATTTGTACAGACTTTTAGACAACCTATACGAGATCACAACCTTGTTTTTATTTTTTATTTTAGCTTATTAATTTATGTTTTAAATCAGTTCCAAAATCATAAAAAAAATTGTTTTAGAAACATTAAAAATTCTCGATACGGGATCCGTTCCGACAAATCGGACGGCTCTGTCACAAACTGAAGGCATCGAAAGGTGCATACGGACTTTACGAACGTGTGGGTTTTGACGGAATTCGAATTGGTTGCGTGTGCGCGACGAATTCTACCCGTATCCGTCGAAGAACGTCGTATCCACCTTTTTTCAAAAAAATTCAATTACTTTGTGCATGTTCGTCATATCAAGACGAAATTTATGCCATCAGGACTGTACCATTTCCTGGTCCTGTGAGCCAAGTTTGGTCCGATTTTGAGATAGTTGACTAGATCGCCGTTTTGCGGGTCCTACGATCTGATTCAACGAACGAATTTGTGCACGACCGACCGGAATCCAACTTTGGATATACGGTTGGGTTTGTATCATCAAACTGTAGAGATCGTAGGTATTGGCACGCTTTGCGGTGCAAAGTAGGTCCAACGATGGAAATTATTTTGACCCAAAATTATCGTTTTACCCCTGTGTCCAGAATTAGACTTATGGGTAGCCTATCCTAGCTATTTTGGTTATTCTGGGAATATTGGAATTGTCTGTTTCAGTATCCAAAGGCGTTTACGGGAGTTCAGGTTTCATAACACTTTGACTCGATAAGTTGTTTGCGGGACTTTTGCTACCACCAGGTTAGTACACATTGTCAAACTTTACAGTATTTACTTGCATTTCTAGATTGTTATTCTTTTTTGTCATACTTGATTTCATGCTTATCCTGATTTATGTCATGGTTATTTTTAGTTTTATATGCACATAGATTGTTACTCTTTCTCTATATTACTTGTCCTATTTTTTTTATCTTGTTCATGTCTAGAGTTAGAATTTCTTAGTCTATGTCATGTTCCCCTGACCTGTGTGATCTAGACATGACTTGGACTTGACATGCTTGACTTGAATTAATTGACTCCTAGATTTAGGCGAGGACCTTGTTATAGACGTGACTATACTTGACTACCCTCAATTGTTAGCAACCACCGGGCTACGATTGAGACTAACTATAGGTTGTTAGTAACCACTAGGCGGCAATCTATAGGGCCGTTAGCAACTACCGGGCATGCCATTTCTTTTATATTTTATTCCTTAGATTGTACTTTGTTGACTTTCTTACAATATTTTATATCCGTCCTTGCATGTTTAAACTGTTAAAGTAGGCTTCTATATTATGCGTCTTGCTAGTCCCCTGAGGACCTGGTGATCTCTTCAGGTATTAGATGAAGGTATGGTATACTGATGGAGGATGATTGCTATACCAAGAATGCAGGTATATTGAGTTGATGTTTTATCTTTCGCTTCCATATTTAGATTTTGTCCTATATTTGATTCTTGCTGCATTATAGTCTAGTCTTGTACAAGCTTCTACTTTCTTCTAGCTTGTTCATGATAAATATGTTATTGGGGATCCACTTTAACATATTTATCTAATCTAGAATCACTGTATTATGGTCTGATCAGCCTTACTGCAGTTGATTCGTTATTGTTACCGATATTTAGTAGATTGAGATATAGTTGGTCTAGAACAACTAGACAGCTTATACGTATTCGAGCTAGGTTAGAGTCCTCTCAATGTGTAGCTGGCATGTATATGTATCTTAGTCCTACATATTTTGAGACTGGGGCATTACAGATTACATGAATATTAGTGACGTCATTATGTTAAATTTAATCAATTAGCCATATTCAAAAATATGATACACTCATTGGGCTAATAGTTATATACTATCATAGTAGGCATGTTTTATGTATTTTGCTAGTCCTATGAGGACCTGGTGACCTCTCCAAGCATTAGCTGATATTATCAAGGTAGAATACATGCATAGTGGGATGTGAGTGCTTCTTCGAGACTTCAGGTATATTTATTTGACGCTCTTATCATTCTCTTCGTTAATTGTATTTTGTTCTATATTTTATTATCGTTGTTATTATAGCCTAGTCTTTTGCAAGCTTCATTTTCTTCTAGCTTGTTCATGATAAATATATTATTGGGGATCCACTTTAATACATTTATCTATTTTTAGAATCATTGTATTACGGTTTGATCAACCTTAGTGCACTTGATTCGCCATTTTATCATTATTTAGTGGATTTAGATATAGTTGATTTAGAATAACAAGATAGCTTATATATATTCGAGCTGGACTGGAGTCCTTTCGTTACATAGTTGGAATGTATACGATCTCCTAGTCCTACGTATTTTGGAACTCGGGCATTACATGAAGATAAAGAATCGCCCGTCAAAGCAACTCACCAAAATAAATCTTATCAAGAGAAGAAGAGCTTCATGCAATGGTTACGTCTCCCACAAGGGCCCTACATTTGTACCAACATATGATTAGAATACTTCAATCTCTTTCTCTCAAGATTCGAAATGAATACGAAATGCGATAAAAGTAACAATGAAACCAATCATCGAAAACCAGTACGAAAACACATTCATCAAAATCAAGCAGCGAAAACATCCATTAAGAACCCTTGAACTCATTCCAACAGAAGCCGATCCATGAATTAAAATATTTCAATGTATTTTATCGGTGATCAATTTATTCCGGCATGGTTTTCCCAATACTCAGTCAAGACTAAGTCAACAAGCTACGGGTATTACATAGTGACCCACGGGAGAGGGGTACTACAATCTTTAATATAAATCCAATGTAAAAGAGATCTTCTAGCTGGATATTCATCTTTTTATGGTACATGTCAATTATAAGTTGTTCCAACCAGGAGGGATCTTGCCGACAATGTCCCCCACCATTAACTTGTCTTGTTGCTTCATACCTTCCTCATTAAGATTTTGTTGCAACTTCAATAGTTCTTTGACTTGAGGCAGCATTATCTTCTTATCTTCAAACAGCATCTTAAGGAATTTATTGGTAAGATGTATCTTTTTCTTCTAGTATGATTATTTTCATAATTGAAGTCATTTTTAACCTGTTTATTTTTTGACCTTCTATGGGTCCCGCTTGCGAACCTAGTTTTATCTCATGTAGTATATTTTGGTAATGGCTTATTCTAAAATGTTGGATGTGATAGTATTGTTGCTCTCATCATTATGAACGCGTTGATATCGTCTGATCTGCTTTTGTAAACCTTTGAACTAAATTACATCCTTTTAGTTTAAAATTTTGTTTCTTTATATATGTTAAATACAAAAACAGTATATTAGGAAGGTGGTTTTTGTATATATAAAAAATTGTACTAGGGGGGTATTACAAACTCTATTATTTGAGTTTGTTCAAAACAGATTCAAAATTACTGCTCTTCCTTCCTCCCTATATCCAAACTCGACCCATGTTCAAATCAATTTCGAACTACTAACAAGTAATCCATTTTTCGTATACAATCATATCCAAAAATCTGCCTATAAAACAAATCAGTCGATTCCTCCCCTCTTTTCTCATCACAAAAACCCTAAGAACTCTAAACTTCTCCTTTACAAGACCATGGACCTTCCTTTCGTGTCAGTTTCTCGTGCCCTAGTCAATCGCAGGAGTTCATCACCAAGGTAATCCTTCTACCTTCTAACTTGTAAACTTCTTATCATTTATAAGGAATTAGGGTTTGATTGATAGGTGTTTGATTCAATTCCTATGAAGGGTCTGATAGGGATAATGGGACATCTAGGAATTGGTACAGCCTTGTGTCTGTGCGCGTGTGCTTCCCGTAAAAGCTGTGGCAGAGAACAAAGTATTAGAGTCATAGGTATATGCTACAGAGGTGGGAATACATATGCAGGCAACACAGAGTGTGTAGTCGTATAGGTGTACAAGGAGACTTATATGTGTATGTATCAGCAGCTTACCTGTGTGAACCACTTATGTGGTTGTGTTGATACATATATGTATTGAACTTAAGAGTAGGTACAACAATATCAGCATTAACAGCAGTAGCAAATAATAGGACAGGTCCTGTATAGGCATTTGTGTGTAAGCATTTGTACAAACATACCTTCATATAGGTATCAGTTGGATTAAAGTACAGTTGTATAGTTGGTGGGAATACAAGTTCACATGTATTCAAGTTAGAAACTGCATGGGCAGCAGTTAGGATTAAAAAAATAGGGTATAGGGTGAAGTTCTCTATTTACAGGTATAGAGTTAAAGAGTAGTCACTGCAGCAAGGTTTCTGTGTCTTGAGAGTAGGCAGGATCATGTCCTTGATAATAGGATATGCAAATAACTTCTACCTTTGGTATCATCCTACAGTTAGTGTGTGAAAGTACCATGGAAGGAATACAAGGGACTGCCTGCAGATTGTAATAGGAGGTCCTGCGTCATAGGGGTACTAGTTGGGGAGCCGAGTTAACACAAGCATGGGATATATGCAAAAATTAGCATGCAGACATGGGGGTACATGTGGTGTTTCCTACTCTAGGGACTGCAGCAATAGGTTCAATAATTGATGCAAATACCTGTGTACATGGAGGTACAGTTGGTGTTTCCTAGTCTAATGATAGAAGGTCGGTGTGCATCAGTATGTGATTTGCTTGTGCAAACCTTCACATTATAAATACATGATGCAAATACCTGTGTGTAGTGAACTAGTTAGGGGTTAACCACATAAGCATTGAATATTGCTGCAGCAGGCTAATCTAAACTGTTGTCGGAAATTTTAGTAGGTTGTTAACAACAACAACAGCATCACTAACTGCTGCTTACAACAAATTGAGAGAAGGCCAATGGTGTATATATATATATATATATATATATATATATATATATATATATTTATATATTTATATATATATATATATATATATATATATATATATACCTGTGTACATGGGGGTACAGTTGGTTTTTCTAGTCTAATGACAGAAGGTCGGTGTGCATCAGTATTTGATTTGCCTGTGCAAACCTTCACATTATAAATACATGATGCAAATACCTGTGTGCAGTGAACTAGTTAGGGATTAACCACATAAGCATTGAATATTGCTGCAGCAGGCTAATCTAAACTGTTGTTGGAAATTTTAGTAGGTTGTTAACAACAACAACAGCATCACTAGCTGCTGCTTACAACAAATTGAGAGAAGGCCAATGGTATAGGTTATATATATATATATATATATATATATATATATATATATATATATATATATATATATATATATAAATATATATATATATATATATATATATATATATATATATTTTATATATATATATATATATTATATATATATATATATATATATATATATATATATATATATATATATACCATTGTGGTTTCCCCAAATGCACGCACCAACAGAAATAGCAAGAGCTTGCTGCAGGTAAGCAATAAATGTTCTTCCTGAGAGTGTGATACATGTATATGTTGGATTGATGTGCTTGGCTATATACCAATTAGGATAGTAGAAAGGGTGGGCATCAGTTCATTAATTATTGACTAGTGTATATTTATAACAGTGTGTATATGGATACCAAATAATCCTGGGTAAGAATCAGTAGTAAAACTGATTGGATTATGTGTGTATGAAGATTATTAGGAGGAGGGATTCAGTAGTAATTAAGGGCAGTAACAATATTAGTGTAAGAAATTGTAGGATTGAAAAGTAAAGTGGTAGGAGCCACTTAAAAAGGGAATGTCTAAACCTCTGTGTTTTGTAATAGAGGCATGGGTAATAGAAAAGTTTTGTTATGACATATACAATTTGGTGAAGAAAAAAAGGGTAGAACATGTTATCACTTAGGCATATAGTAATATACTGGTATAGGTTCAATATACAAGGTAGGTAAAGGCCTAGAAACCTAGATAAGCTTGTTATTACTTCTAGATTGAGCATTGACATTATAAATGCGTAAAATATGTTACTTGGACTTGGATGAGGTATAGGATATGTATCAACATATCAACACACCAGGCGAGTACATTTATTGTTTGTTTCCAATATTATTAATTACTATATTTCATTGTTTAGTTGTATGATATCTGATTTCTGAAACGCTCGTTACACGGATAGCACATCATAGATTTCTTTCATATCTTGTCATCCTTCTAACTCGTGTCGGGACGAGAAAGTACTGATTAGATGAGTACCCGTAGACCTTGCTTTACTTTTTTTATTTTTATTGCTATTTAGGCCATAAGAATGCAAATCCTATGAAGACCGTGCGGTGTAGTGTCCCAGACCGATCACATATCGAAAGGAGTACTTCAACATACTTAGATAGTTATGTTTTCCTATTTCACTCCTTTCAAGTTCTCATATGTTTCATGTTTGTTATTCATCATGTTTTTTTATTACATTTACCTTGATATCTCATCATTTATTTTATGACTAACCTATGTTTATAGTCATTATCATATACTTGGAATTTTATTCAATGAATTGTACTCATTCTATCCTGACCGGGTTAACATTTTAGGGGACTACGATGAGGATGGATGCCCTACTCATTATGGTTCATATGGAGAAAATATAGCTAAGCCTGACCTGGAGTTTACAGCACC
Organism: Iris pallida; assembly: GCA_029216955.1. Lineage (NCBI taxonomy): Eukaryota > Viridiplantae > Streptophyta > Magnoliopsida > Asparagales > Iridaceae > Iris > Iris pallida. The sequence goes on from JANAVB010034417.1 coordinate 18,355,409, forward strand.
TGACCCAGCTGCCACTATTTAGTTGCATTAGATTTAGTTTGAGGCCGAATTTGTCTCCTAATTTAGTGAGTTTTGATATTTGACATTGGATATCTAGTTTTTTGGAGTTTATTTAGTTTATAAATTTATGAATTTATATTTCTCTCTATCTTTCATCTATTTAGAGTTGTGATTGAGTATTGGTTGATTATACTTTATTGTCCTCCTAAATGGTGTTGAATATATATCTTGTATGGATGTTCATCATATTGTGATTATACAGCGTTCTACTGCTAACACTGAGGCGTAAGCTGGGCGTGCCTACGATTCGTGTCCAAATTTTGGGTGCGGGTCGTGACACGATTTTATGGTGGTCCATACAGGTCTAGGTTCGCAACTAGTACAAAGTCGTGGTAGTACTTAGTTCTTAGATACTATTAAGAGTGTGCATATTTGGACCGAACAGACCAAATCGAACTAAACCAAACCGAATCGGTCGATTTTTAACCGAACCAATGGTCCGATCAGATTGGATCGACTTGACTATTTAAAAAACCATCCGATTGGTTTGTCTCACGGTTTGGTCATTCCAAAATCGCTTAAACCGAACCAAACCGAACCAAGTTAGTACCAATATAAAATTAGGTTTATATCTTGACCAACTTATCCATCTTATGGTTTGGAGTCCTTGGACTTTGGAATATAGAGACGGTTGCTCATATTCTAAAAATCTTTATCTCTCCTTCTCTCTCTTTCTTTCCCTAATAGTGTAAACGTAGGTTACCTGGAGTGACCACTATATGTCTCTATCGGCCACTCCAAGTAACATGTGTTTATTTTTCATCTTCAATTCATAAATCTATTAGGACTATGATTTATTTTTTAGAATCATTTTGGAGTTATGGAAGTTATTTATTATACAAGTAATTTACTTAGAAGATGACTGCCCACTTTGATATCTCATACAAACATATGGTTAGGGTTTATTTTTGTGTGAATTTACTTTGTGAAATATTTTTATATACTTGAAATTTTTTGTCTGGTCAAAATCGATTAGCCGAACCGATCCAAACCGAAACAAGTCGGTCGGCTTCAAAATCGAACCGACCAATTGGTTGGTTTGGTTCGACTGTAGTTATTTCAAATCGATTAACTTTTGTTCGACTTCGGTTGTGACCAAATAGGTCAACCACCGATCGATGCACACCCCTAGGTACTATCACGAGCCTGCAATAGGATATAGAGATTTCTAGGAATAGGAGAATAATCAATAACACCTAGAAACTCCCTTCTGTTTAAATATTACAATTTTTATATGCCTTTTTGAAATTTACCCCTTATTTCGTGACATGTCGTTGATTTTCTTTATTTTCCAACCTTTTAGAATGGCACCCAGGACTAGAGCTTGTAACGTCGTAGCAAACGGTAACCACCAGCAACCTTCTGTATCACAGGAGGCATCGTCACCTGTGACAGAGAGCCTTTCTCCTCCTCCAACCAACCCACCTCAAGGGAACGTGTCGGCTAATGATGCACCCATTCACGAGCTCATTAGAGGCATGTTGGAGGCACAGAGGGCACATATAGAGGCCCAAAGGCAGCAGACAGAGGTGATGAGGGTAGGCATGGAGCATGCTCAACACATTGCCTTGACAGACATAGAGAGGGTTGTTCATCAGGTGCAGCAACCCCCTCAGCCGAAAGAGGGAAGCATCTGGGACTTCAAGAAGATAAACCCCCGGGAGTTCAAGGGGACCAAAGGAATCCTGTATGCTGACGAATGGCTCGAAGATATCAAGCAGATTATGAGGATTTCCCGGACCTCTGAAGACCTGAAGATTGAGGTGGTTGGATTGCAACTTCATGACATTGCTCGTACCTGGTTCGGGAAAGAGCCCCGAATTGTAAATCCAATACAGACCTGGGACCAGCTCAAGGAACTATTTAAGAGGAAATTCTTCCATGCGATGGCCAAAGGCATTCTTGAGAAGTAGTTCGAGAACTTAGAACAGGGCAGCTTGTCCGTAGACAAGTACACCGTAGAGTATGGCCGATTAAGCCGATTCGTGGAGTACATGGTCAAAGACTCGGAGGATCGAGCACAAAGATTCTGACAGGAATTGGCCAAGGAAATCAAGGTCCATATTTCTTTCGGCACTACAATATTTATGGGAATCATGGCCGAGGACTAGAGGATAGAGGTGGACCTAGACCTTAGGCCCAATAGGGATTTAAGAGGTGACGTTAGTACGGGAACAGGCAAGCGTCCCCAATTCTAGTCGAGCACTTTTTAGCACCAGTAGCAGAATTGTGCCTCGGCTAAAGCACCCGTACAGTAGGTACAGCAGCCCAGAGGCAGTTACAGCAGGCTCCGTATTGTACTCACTGTGGAAAGATCGGACACATTTAGGACGACGATAAAAAAAGGCTCGGAGCATGTTTGTACTACGGATAATCTTCGCACTAGCCGAGAGAGTGTCTTCTAGCTCCTGTTCGGCCAGGATAGGAGGCAGCACCAGTACAGAGAGGACCAGTTAGGCCTCCAGCGGCTCTGCAACCGCGAGGTCTGCCACTCCCCACTTAGCAGCAGCGGTTCGCCCAACATCAGCAGAGGAAAGCACCTCAACAAGGTCGAGCCTTTGCTATGATTGTCGAGAAGCCTGATCCTACCAGTGATATGATAGAAGGTTCTATACTTCTTGATTCTTTTTCAGATATAGCTTTGTTAGATTATGGTGCATCTTATAGCTTTATTTTTGTAGTGTTTGTGTTTAAACATAGCATAGTATTTGAGCCCTTAGATAGTAATTACAAAATCATGACGGGCGAAGGCATTATCCTAGTCAAGTATATTTGCATCGGACGTCGCATCACCATGGGAGGTAAAGAATTGTGTGTCGATCTACTCGTAGTGCCACTTCTAAGTTTTGATATCATTCTCGGAATGGATCGGTTGAGTATGAATCATGCTAGTATAGACTATCGTCGAGGATGCATTATATTTAGCCCTCCCAGAGAGTCTGTATTCTAATTTTGTAGAGGAGCAGTAAAGCAGCATAGCGAGGCTATTTACAGAGCTATGATTGAGGAGAAAAAGATACCTCATCCCATCATCGCAGAATTTATCGACGTATGTTTCAAAGAATTATCGGGATTTCTACCAGATAGGGATGTTGAGTTCGCTATTGATCTTGTGTCAGGTGCAGAAACAGTAGCACAACATATGTACCGGATCAATAGCAATGAGACAGGGAGTTGAAGATGCAGCTCAATGAATTGCTAGAGAAATGATTTATCAAATCGAGTTCCTCGCCATGGGGAGCCCCGATTTTATTTGTGCCAAAGAAAGATGGGATGGTACAAATGTGCATCGACTATAAGGCCTTAAATAACCTCACAATTAAGAATAAGTATCCACTGCCGAGAATTGACGATCTCTTCGATCAGTTAAGCGGCATGAGGGTATTTTCAAAAATTGACTTGAGGTCGGGCGACCATCAGTTGAAAGTGAAGAAGGAAGACATCCCGAAGACCGCCTTTCGAACTAAGTACGGCTAGTATGAGTTCATGGTTATGTCGTTTGGGTTGACTAATCCTCTACAGTCTTCATGAACTTGATACAAGGTATCCCATCCATACCTTGACAAGTTCGTGGTGGTGTTTATCGACGACATACTTATCTATTCGAAGACACAGGAAGAGCATGAGGATCATCTAAGGATCGTGTTAGAGACCCTCAGAAAGGAGAAGCTCTATGAAAAACTCTCAATATATGAGTTTTTCTTGGACAAGGTGGAATTCTTTGGACACGTGGTGATAGGAGACAGTATATCTATAGACCCGAAGAAGATTGATGTCGTAGAATATTGGACTACTTCGACTACTATGGCAGAGATTAGAAGTTTCTTAGGATTAGTGGGATATTACAGGAAGTTCATGCAGGACTTTGCCCGAATCGCAAAATCGATGACTACGCTCACTCGGAAGGATGTAGAGTTCGTATGGACAAAGGACTGCCAGTATGCATTCGATGAACAGAAGAAGTGGTTGACAATCGCTTCCATATTAACGTTGCCATCGGGATCAGGTGGTTTCGACATTTATAGTGATGCCTCGGGTAGGGAACTAGGATGTGCTCTACAGCAAAATAAGAGAGTGATAGCATATGCATCCAGACAGTTGCGATCGCATGGGAAAAACTATCCTACCTATGACCTAGAGTTAGCAGCGATGGTCTTCACCTTAAAGTTATAGAGATACTACTTATACGGAAAGCGAGTGAAAATTTTTACTAACCACAAAACCTTGAAGTATGTCTTCACACAAAGGAAGTTGAACATGAGATAGCACATGTGGCTAGAACTGATGAGTGATTTTGATATTTTACTATAATATCACCCGGGGAAAACTAATGTAGTTGTGGATGCCTTAAGCAGGTATCCATTAGCTATGTAGTTGACTAAAGACCGTCATTTGTTAGCAGATTTGGAGAGTCTAGGCATAGAGATTATTATTCCATGAGTAGAGATGCAGATGATGGCTATATAGATTCAGTCAGAATTGATGGATAAGATCAAAGAGACACAGTATTAAGACGAGAACCTGAGGAGTATCAGAGCACAAGTACAAGCTGGATTGTTAGATGATTTCTCTATCTCAGAGGATGGCTCATTGAGGCACGACACTAGGTTATGTATACCTAGAAGTAATCTGCAAGAAGAATTCATGCATGAGGTGCATCGTTCTTAGTATTCTGTATATCCGGGAGCTAATAAGATGTACAAGGATCTGAGGGATCATGTGTCGTGGTATGGTATGAAGTGAGAGGTGGCACGCTTAGTTGCTATATGTCTAGTGTGCCAGTGGATTAAAGCCGAAAGGCAGAGACCAGAAGGGTTGCTTCAACCATTACCGATCTCCGAGTGGAAGTGGAAACATATCACGATGGATTTTCTTTTCAATCTTCCTCATTCGCCAGGAAGAAAAGACGCAATTTGGTTATTCGTTGATAGGTTGAACAAATCAGCCTATTTTATACCATTCAAGGTGGGATTGTCCATGGAGAGGTTGGAAGATCTATATATGAAGCAGATCATCAAGTTGTACGGGGTTCCAGTGAGTATCATCTCCGATCGGGATAACAGATTCACATCCCACTTTTAGAGGAGTTTGTAGGCTAGCATGGGTACACAACTCAAGTTTAGCACTGCATACCACCCTCAGATAGACGGACAGTCAGAGAGAGCTATTCAGACGCTTGAAGACATACTGAGAACTTGTATATTAAATTTTGGGTCACTGGAGGGGATAGGTGAAGAGCTGCAAGCCGAACCCACTTCCCAGTACCACTGGCTTTACTGTCATGCCTACCCGGAGGAGACTCCGAGCGACTGATTGCTCGAAGCAATAACACGAGTTACTGAGTTAATGAATCTACTGACCGAGCCCCACCCCGACGATTGAGGGGGGCTGTTAATGTTGTTGCTATTCCAAAGTGAGGCCTCACCGACTGAGAGGCGACTCCCCTCTCTGTTATATAAATATGTCCGGGATGCTAAACAGGGAAGGGGGTCCTGGGGGGAAACCATTCCTCCCAGATAGTGGCATCGTCTAACTGAAGGAGGGACTTTACTCTCGCTTCTCTCGGATGTTTCTCGTCCCCTAGGTACCACTAGCTTGCAGTACTGTCCTACCCTCCCATGAGTCTCGCTCCTCCCCTTACTTCACTTACTTTGTTAGACTATCCTTATTACGAAAAGTCATATGGTGATACACTGAGTTACCAATTCTCAAAAACTGAGTAAATCCCCTTGTTGGGACACTCTACCATAAATTCGGAGATTGGTGAGTCCATATGGGCAGTGATTAGTAAGTTAGGAGCGCCCGATCCGTGTGCCGTGGTTTACCCTCGCTAACTTACTGGCGGTTAAACAAATACCGGTGGCTCATGGGAGGACCATCTTCACCTATTAGAGTTTGCGTACAACAATAGCTACCAGGCCAGTATAGAGATATCCCCATTCGAGGCTTTGTAACCCCATTTTCGTGGGACGACGTAGGCGATAGAGCACTTTTGGGTCAAGAAATGGTAGTAGATGCGGCCAAAAAAGTAAAGAAGATTAGAGAGCATCTTCGTATGGCTCAGGACAGACAAAAGCATTGGGCAGACAGTTATCGAAGACCGTTAGAGTTTGAGGTATAGATTTTTCTTATTATTGATACGCATGTCTTATAGGTTACGTATTAATATCTCTTGTGGTTCTAGGTCAGCGATTTGGTATTCTTGAAGATATCTCCGACACGTGGCACGATACATTTTGGTGGAGACAGTAAGCTCAGCCCAAGATTCATCAGGCCATTCGACATCCTTCAGAGGATTGGTGCAGTGGCGGACCGATTGGCTTTGTCGCCTGCATTGGAAGGAGTGCATAATATTTTCTACGTGTCACAGCTGCGACGGTACGTGGTAGACCCCAGCCATGTATTATACCACTCAGAGATCAAGGTGGGATCGAGCCTTAGCTATCAAGAACTGTCACGATCCGCACCCACTTTTTGGGATACGAGTATGTGTCCAAGTCCAGCCTACATCGTAGTATCAACGGTAAAACGTTGTCTAACCCGCAATAATCAAGTGCTCATGAAATATTATCTTTATTTTGCTCATTCACAATAACTAAATCCTTTACAACTTCAAGATTATATTTGAAAAAATATAATGTCTCACAAAATCTTTTACAACAAATTTAAACTTGATGATCAAATCTATCTAACTAGTCCTTTAGAGTCAACCTCGGCATATACCAATATCTTTCCTAATGATCAAATGCATAATAAGCGACTAGTCTGACAAATAGATTCCAGCAAGAATAGAATAAGTATATACATGGCAAACTATCCAAGACATCATAGAAACTATAAAATAGAAATAGCATATTGTATATATGGTGACATGGTATGACAAGTAGAGAAAATGGTAAACAAGACAATACTGGCAGATAACTAGAAATAAACATGTAAACAAGACTATCATGGCACATAAAGTGGAACATGTAAACACGATGATCAAGACATCTAACTAAGTGTTTTGAAATACTACTTTCGGCATACAAATGGCAAGGGGTAAATACGGCATCTCGCAAGTAAAGTGTACGAGTGCTATCCTTCTTGTTTGAACACGAGAAAGTGGTTCTTGTTTTGAGAATATTCGCATATCTACTCATATATTTTCCCACCCGACTCATGGATTCATGTTACGACACAAAAAAATTATGATAAACGATAATCACGAAATGTAAATCACGAATCACAAAACTCTATAATCATAAATATGAATCCATACTACTCGCATGAACGTGTCAAGAATCATGAGTCATGTAATACATATCTAAAATGTGTATCATAGAACTATTAGAAATTAAAAGTAACTAGTGTAATGTACTTGCTTTGAATTAAGTTGCAGTCGGCTTGCACACAATATGATCTTTTTAGCACAGAAATAGTCACAAATGTCAAAAGTACGCAGGATGATCTTGAATAATGGGACAGACCATGTCATTGAGTCCAGAATAGTCAAATTGGCTAGGATCGATATGTAAAAATTCGGATTCACAAGAAAATATGAAATATGATCAGTCATGATCAAGATGGTAATCGAAGAAAATTTACGTAAATAAATATTTATACTATTTTGGAAATTATTATATGATTGAAAATTATATATTTATATTTAGTCAAAAGCATATATCTTGGATAGTTTATTTAGAAAATATTTATAGTATCTAGAAATATATTTAGAAGCATAATACGTACTAAACCTTTAAGAAAATATTTATTTTATAATACTTATATAAAACTATTGGATATAAATCAAATAAAAGCCCAAAGATAATGTATAAGTATGTAAATATATTAGAGCCCAAACTATTTTTTTCTAAACCCAAAATTTTGAGACTCGTCTCACAGTATCGATATTTATATATGGATACGTATTTTTTACTGTGTTTCGTATTCCATGGTTTTCGAAACACTTTAAAATTTTCTCAAATTGGAGATTTTCTCCTTGACTAGCATACCGACGGTGTACCAGTGTATACTAATAGCATACTGCCCGGACAGGTTTTCTATATTTTAGATATTTTCATGAATAGTGTTTTAGACATTTTTGTGAATATTATTTTAGATATTTTGATGAATAGTATTTAGATATTTTCATGAATAGTATAGATACACCCTATTATCCAATGGATACTTAGTTTTCTTTGGATGGCCAAGATTGGCATGGATCACGATCCAACGGTCACGATTAATTCCTCCTTCTATATATACCCATTGAGTTTATGTCTCCTCTCTCTTTTCTTTCCTTCTTCATTTCCTCTTCATTCTCCTTCCTCTTCCTTAAGCTTAGGTAAGCTTGGCCTTGAGGCCTAGAGTGTGGTTTCCGAACCCCTCTTGGTGGTGGAGTGGAAGATTAAGGTTGGTTGCTAAAATCTAGGCAAGTACATCTTACTCAAAAGTGATATAAACATGCTTTAATTTTTATTTTCCATAGAAATTAAAGTTTTATTGTTCTATAATATGCTTCTTTAAATTGTTAACATCTTTCGTATATAGCACTTGTGGTTTTGATCGATGGTATTACGTAGATGTGAGTTTCTAAATATAATTTTTGAGTATTTTGAGGGATTCATCTATTAAATGTTTTAATTTGTAAAAGATAATGATTTCATTTGTAGAAAATTCATTTCTATGCAATTTTGACTTTTAAAATCCAAATTTTGATTTAAAACGAAGTTTTTATGCCTGAAACAAGTTTTGCCATTTTTTAAGTTTTCGTTGCTATCTAGAAAAATAGAATTTTGACGGAATTCCGATGTATACCGATGGAATACCGATTTTTACCAAGAAACATTCTTTCTTTGGTCGAAATACCATCGGTATACCGCAGTATACCGTCGGTATACCGAATTTTGCTATTTTAGGCTGATTTGAGCAATTTCTGCCCGTTTTTGTCCATTTTTATTATTTTTTCAATTGAAATGATATCTTAGCATGCTCTAGTATTGTTGTATAGATTGAAAGTGATTGTACAATGTATTTGCATGATACAGGCTTATGTTTAGGTATTGTTCTACTATCCTGATTCTAGATAATATATTGTAGTAGCGCAATCATGTACTGATTTTCTGATTGACTTCTAGATTGAGATTGAATGCATGTTCTTTATTGACACCATGGATTTCACTTGTTGTATGTCTAATCTACTTGCATCTTGGCGATAGAAAAACGAGTGTGAGTATTGTCTATTATATCGCGTATAGTGTGTATTGAGAACAATTGCCAGAGACATCTCGCAAATGACTTGTACCCATGGCTCGTCATTATAGGATGATTCTTGAGTGTCCACGACTTGAGAATTGAAAATGAATCTTATAGGTAATTGACTAGTAAGCTCATATAGATCATTGGGAGGGGAGGACACTTCTTGTTACTGCGACTCGGGTCGCTATGGGCCCCTACAGTGGCAGGGATAATCCTGATTAGCATGGGCCACTGACCTCTACTGATTGAGTAGATATTTATCTACTATTGATATATTTTTGAGTAGATGTTTATCTACTATTGATATGTTTGTTTTTGAGTAGTTGTTGTTTATCTACTACTGATAGAGATTATTGATTGGTTGTATTTCTTTTCTTTCTACCGTCGTCGCCCCTTGGCCACCCGAGTTATTGTAACGTAGGTAGTAGTGAAGTTGCTCAACTTGTATACTAGTAATTAGGATTGTGATAACCCTAGCTAGTTAATGATAGCAAGCCGTAGGCAATGATTGGTCGTGCACTTTTGTTGTTCGTTACTTCATATGCTCTATGTGTCGATGAGTGGCCAGAGGCTAAGTTCTGCTCGGGAAAGGTTCTGCAACCCCGATCCTTTTTTGGTTTAAGGGTTGTGGCTCCAACTTCGAGTAGTTCCTAAGTCCCTTGTTGCTCATCGGCTTATTCATCTCTATTACTATATTGTTTAGTATTTCCATTCAGTCATTTCAACCCCGAGATACGTGCATTAGTATCGCACTAGTCTCGAACCATATTTATTTATTTCTGTTATTATGTTGTTGTGTTGTTGTTGGGCATTGTCGTTCACCTTGAGCTTCCTTGTGCTACTTGCTATTTGGGGGTCTGACCCTACGGGTTTTGTATGGCCAGGTTCCATAGTTGATCTCGAGGATCTACCATCTTCTTCTCCGGATGGTTCACACTCAGAGGACCGACACGGATTGGCGAGTGGGTTACCTTATCTCCCACTCCATTGGTGTACTTTCAGTTTATGGTGTTTAGCCAAGGACATATATTTGTCATTGTATTTGGGTTTTGTTCCCTTTGTCTTCGTACGGCATAGATGTATATTCTGGACCATGGCTAGTTGTATATTTATGTACCTTTTGTATATTCAGTTGATGTATCATTTTCTTATGTCAGCTCTCATGATTATGTATGCATTTGTGTTTGGGACGCCTTATCCATCTCATATGTGATTTACTCTTTATTGCTTCTTGTGTTGATTGGATTGAGATAGGATTTATTCGACCATAGGAGTCATCAATGGCATGCTAGAGTCTACCCACTTGTGTTCTAGACAACTTTGATTGTATATTAGGATACTGGGATACTCTAATATATGTAGCTGGCTTTGTTTCGCCCCCATTCTCCAGTATTATGGTTCTAGGGCATGACAGAATTTTTTGGTGGCCCATGCAGGTCTGTCTTCATACTTGTGGGGGATTCATTTGGTTAGAATCTCAATCCTATATTTGTCTTCATTTGACCTCATCTTGCTTATCGTATTTCTCGCTTTCCTTGAACTGTAATCATGCTTGGCATAACCTTGCTCTATTCATGTCCATTATTGATATCACATCTCCTTATACTTCAGGGACACCTCACCTTCTTTTCTATTTCTTTCGAGGATTTTATTGCTCCGTCTTCTTCCTTGGTTCAGGCAGTATGTCGGTATCAGATTCTGCCTCCACAGAGTTAGGTTTCAATACCTCTCAGCATCTGTTGGCAGCTTAGTTCACTCCACTCTAGTCAGTTCAGCCAGTAAAGTTAGCCTGATCCCATGATTAGCATCCCCTTTTGATGCGGTCTCAGCAGTTTTAATGTCAGCATCTGACACAGTTTTCCAGGTCCAGTAAGACAGGTAAAAAAATTAGCAACATATAAGAAAAGCAGTCCTGATGCATAAACATAAAGAGTTTGTTATCATAGAGCAGATGTTGGCTAAGGGCAGTCAGATTGTTGGTAAGCTTCTGAGGTGTTCCTTCAGTCATTCTCATTCTTAGGTTCCATCGACGGCCTGGTATTCCACTTATACCCGAAATGCAATGGTCGTCTCGACATATTCGGCGAGTGAAGGGGAGTTTCTCATACCACTCTTCTGCCTTCGTATCTTGTGATATGTGATATCCATTATGTATCCCGACTACAAAGGTGCATCCTGGATCGGATTCATATTTTCGATTAAGTTGTTGGTACCGACTTACTTCGAGGCTTGACCCTTATCCAATTGTGAGTCAGTGTAGGCAAGCGAGGACGAATCCATACTCAACTGACTCGGGGGTATATTATTCAATATGCCTCCTAGTTCTCTTCTTTCTTGTTTATATATGTATGTATTTATTATTTTTTGTTTTTATTTAAATTATGTATTTCAAATATCACTTGTATACGGGATGTTTTTTTTTATGAGTTATGGTTTTTACCTTGTTTTTGTCATGTGTATTTTTTGGACTGGCTTTAGAAAATTCTGAGGACAAAATTTTTCTAAGTTATGTAGAGTTGTGAGACTCGTCTCACAGTATCGATATTTATATACGGTTACGTATTTTGTACTGTATTTCGTATTTCTTTGGTTTTCGGAACACTTTAAAATTTTCTCAAATTGGAGATTTTCTCCTTGACCGGCATACCGACGGTGTACCAGTGTATACCGACGGCATACCACTCAAATAGATTTTCCATATTTTATATATTTTCGATTTCAAATATTTTTGTGAATAGTGTTTTCGATATTTTTGTAAATAGTGTTTTGGATATTTTGATGATAGTATTTAAATATTTTCGTGAATAGTGTAGATGCACCCTATTATCCAATAGATACTTGGTTTTTCTTTGGATGGCTAAGATTGACTTAGATTGTGACATAGATCACGATCCAACGGTCACGATTAATTCTCCCTTCTGTATATACCCATTGAGTTTTTTTCTCCTCTCTCTTTTCTTTCTTTCTTCATTTCCTCTTCACTCTCATTCCTCTTCCTCAAGCTTAGGAAAGCTTGGCCTTGAGACCTAGAGTGTGGTTTCGAAACCCCTTTTGGTGGTGGAGTGGAAGATTAGGGTTGGTTGCTAAAACCTAGGCAAGTACATCTTGCTCAAAAGTGATATGACCATGCTTTAATTTTTGTTTTACATAGTAAAATTTTATTATTCTATTGTTCTATAATATGCTTCTCTAAATTGTTAACATCTTTAGTATATAGCACTTATAGTTTTGATCGATGGTATTGCATAGATCTGAGTTTCTATATAATCGAGTATTTTGAGATATTCATCTATCAAATGTTTTAATTTGTAAAAGCTAATGATTCTATGTTGTAGAAAATTTAATTCTATGCAATTTTGACTTTTAAAAATCCGAATTTCGATTTAAAACAAAGTTTTTATGCCTAAAACAAGTTTTGTTACGTTTTAAGTTTTCGTTGCTGTCTAAAAAAATAGAATTTCGACGAATTTCGATGTATACCGATCGAATACCAATTTTCTACTCAGAAACTTTCTTTCTTTGACTGGAATACTGCCGGTATATTGAATTTGGCTGTTTTAGGCTGATTTGAGCTATTTTTGCTCGTTTTTGTCCCTTTTTTTATTTTTTTACTTGAAATGATATCTTAGCATGATCTAGTATTATTGTATAGATAGAAAGTGATTGTACAGCATGATACAGGCTTATGTTCAGGTATTGTTCTATTGTCCTGATTCTAGATACTAGTTCGTAGTAGTGCACTCTTGTACTGATTTCCTCATTGACTTTTAGATTGAGATTGAATATATGTTCTTTATTGACACCGTGGATTTAACTTGTTATATGTCTAATCTATTTGCATCTTGGCAATGGACAATCGAGTGTGAGTATTGTCTATTGTATCGCGTGTAGTCTGTATTGAGAACATTTGCCAGAGATATCTCGCAAATGACTTATACCCATGGCTCGTCATTATAGCACGATTCTTGAGTGTCCACGACTTGAGAATTGAAAATGAATCTTATAGGTAATGGACTAGTAAACTCATATAGATCATTGGAAGGGGAGGACACTTCTTGCTACCGTGACTCGGGTCACTATGGGCCCCCACAGCGCTAGGGATAACCCCGATTGGCGTAGGCCCCTGACTTTTACTGATTAAGTAGATGTTTATCTACTATTGATATGTTTTTGTGCAGATGTTTATCTACTATTGATATGTTTGTTTTTTAGTAGATGTTGTTTATCTACTATTGATAGAGATTATTGATTGGTTGTATTTCTTTTCTTTCTACCATCGTCCCCCCTTGGCCACCCGAGTTACTACACCATAGGTAGTAGTGAAGTTCCTCAACTTGTATACTAGTAATTAGGATTGTGATAACCCTAGTAGTTAATGATAGCAAGCCATAGGCAATGATTGGCCGTGCACTTTTGTTGTGCGTTACTTTATATGTTCTTTGTGTCGATGAGTAGCCAGAGGCTAAATTCTGCTTGGGAAAGGTTCTACAACCCCGGTCCTTGTTTGGTTTAAGGGTTGTCGCTCCAAATTTGAGTAGTTCCTAAGTCCCTTGTTGCTCATCAGCTTATTCATCTCTATTGCTATATTGTTTAGTATTTCTATTCAGTCATTTCATTCTCGAGAAACGTGCATTGGTACAATACTAGTCTCGAACCGTATTTATTTATTTCTGTCACTATGTTGTTGTGTGTTGTTGGGCTTTATCGTTCACCTTAAGCTTTCTTATGGTACTTGCTATTTGGGGTTCGATCATACCGGTTTTGCCTGGCCAGGTTCTATAGTTGATCTCGAGGTTCTACCGTCTTCTTCTCCGAATGGTTCGTACTCAGAGGAACGACACAGACTGGCGAGTGGGTTACCTTATCTCCCACTCCATTGTTGTACTTTAAGTTGGTGGTGTTTGGCCAAGGACATCTATTAGTCCTTGTATCTAGGTTTTGTTCCCTTCGTCTTCGTAGGGCACAGATGTATATTCTGGACCATGGCCTAGTTGTACATTTATGTACCTTTTGTATATTCAGTTGATGTATCTTTTTATTATGTTAGCTCTTATGATTATGTATGTATTTGTGTTTGGAACGCCTTACCCATCTCATATGTGATTTACTCTTTATTGCTTCTTGTGTAGATTAGATTGAGATAGGATTTGTTGGACCATAGGAGTCGTCAATGGCATGCTAGAGTCCATCTACTTATCTTCTAGACAGCTTTAATCGTACATTAGGGTACTCACGTACTCTAATATACGTAGCTGGCTTTGTTTTGCCCTCGTTCTCTAGTATTCTGGTTCTGGGGTGTGACAAAAATCCTTTGGCTTGGGCCCATATATAAAGCCTAAAGCCCAACTCCAACGTAATAGCCACAACGTACTCAAAAAATCAATTAAAATGTTGTTGCGTTCTTATATACTAAAGCCTTGAGGCCCTTGGTGAATGGATCCGCCAGGTTCTCCTGACTTCGAACATCAATTACTGCAATAACACCCCTCTTGATGAGATCGTGTATTGTCCTATGCTTCAACCGCACAGTCCTCTTCTTTTCGTTGAAGAGATCATTTGATGCCACCGCCGCAGTCGCCTGGTTGTCGCAGTATATCGGTATCCCTGATATTTATGCCCCAACCACTGAAAGATCATACATGAGCTTCCAAAGTCATTCTGCTTCCTCCGCTGCGGTATCAAGTGCAAAGAACTCAGATTTTATGGATGACCGCGAGAGCATAGTCTGCTTCTTCGATTTCTATGATATAGCAGATCCACCCATTGTAAAAATATATCCAACTGTGGACCTCTGGCTCTCCACTTTTGAGCACCAGCTGGCATCACTGAAGCCTTCTACTATCGGCAGATCTCTACTGTAGTGCAGTACATATGTCTGAGTCTTCTTGAGATATCTTATAACCCGCTTCACGGCTTTCCAGTGCTCAATGCCTGGGTTGCTCGTAAAACTACTCAACATTTCCACAGCGAAAGCTATGTCAGGCCTTGTGGCAGTAGTAGCATACATCAAACTCCCGATTACGCTTGTATACTCCAGCTGCATGACTCTTTCTCTTGAATTAGGCTTCAGTTTCATATCACATTTATACGGCGTATCGATCCCTGGAAGATCCTGATACCCGTAACGAGTGATCATCTTCTCAATATAATGAGACTGTGAAAGCGCTAGTCCAGTGTCTATCCGAATGATCTTAAGTCCCAAGATAACATCAGCATCCCCCAAGTCCTTCATACTAAACTTCGTCGAGAGGAACTTTTTTGTCTCCGTGATACAGCTTATATCCGTACCTGGGATTAGCATGTCGTCCACGTATAGACAAACAATAACTCCTCTTCCGTCAGCAAACTTCGTATAGACGCACTTGTCTGTTTCACTGACCCTGGAGCCATTTGACCTTATGACTTTGTCAAACTTCTTATGCCACATTTTGGGAGCTTGTTTTAAAATGTACAGAGATTTCACCAACTTGTAGACTTTGTCTTCAAGACCTTTAACGACAAACCCTTCTGGCTGTTGCATGTAGATCTCTTCGGTCAGATCGCCATTCAGGAATACCATTTTCACATCTATCTGATGTATCACCATCTTATGTAACGCTGCGAGAGCAATCAACATTCTGATGATGGTCATCCGGGCTACTGGAGCATACATGTCAAAGTAGTCGATTCCCTGCTTCTGAGAAAATCCCTTTGCCACTAGCCTGGCCTTGAACTTGTCAATGGTTCCATCACCTTTCATCTTCTTCTTGAAGATCCACTTGCATCCGATAGGTTTTGCTCCTTCAGGTAGATCAACCAACACCCAAGTGTTATTGGAAGTGATTGATTCAATTTTATTGTCTATCGCCTCCTTCCAGAAAATAGCATCTCTGGTCTTCATCGCCTCATCATAGGTAAGCGGATCTGCTTCCATATGATAGGTGATGAAGTCATCTCCGAAGTTCTTCGGCCTCCTCACTCGCTTCGACGACGGCTCAGCGAGTTCTGGTTTAATCGTTGTCTCCTCAGTAACAACTTCATCTAGGACAACTGGCTCGTTGAAGATCTTAGTCATCTTTGCACCTTCATCATTCTCCAGAATGTCCGTTAGAACAATGTTCTTGTGCCTTAAAAACTTGTCTTTAAAATATTCAGCATCGCGAGATTCGATGATATGATTTGACTCAATATCAAAAAATCTCCGAGCATCACTCTTCTCGGCATACCCTAAGAAGATCGTCTTCGTAGTCCTTGTCCCCAGCTTCTGAATCTTCAGATCTGGGAGCTTTACATAGGCCAGACACCCCCACACTCGAATGACATTCAAGTTAGGTCTGACTTTGAACCAGAGTTCATCAGGAGTTACGTCTGAAGTTGCATACGGCACTCTATTTAGAATAAAAGTGGCCGTCAATACAGCTTCTCCCAGTAGTATTTAGGAAGACCCGTAGTTAGTATCACGCCCCGATCTCGGAGGATCGAAAACTAGCCATTGGGCGTGATACCGTACAAGTCTAGATTGCACTTATACAAGGCAAAACCATTACAGTTTCTGGTAATTCTCAGAAAACATCGACAACGCAGCAGAACCAAGCAGATAAATTGAAGTCACACAAGATATTGAAGAAATGTATCTCTTTCATTGATAATCATAATGGACTACAAGACTTGTAGCGGAATACAGTATTTACAACTAATTACAAGACTTTTGAATAGCCAACTGAATGTATACACTTGCCTTTAGGCTACAAATGAATATATCGACTTCTTTACAATAAACTTGCCAATATGGCTATAATCTCACTAGTACAACTGAGTTTCCCTGTTCCATACATTATGTCCCGTATAGCAGAAGACATCGTCTTGAAAAAAGAGCTTCTGTACACCCATCTGATTCATCGATGCCAAGCACTGATTCACAGGATTTCCCCCAAGCAAACACCTGTAATATTGCCCACAACGTGGGTCAGTACATCATCAATGTACTGGCGAACGGTGTTGGCCCAACTCACCTAAGAAGACAATACTAAGTAATCATGTTATAGCACATTATTAACAGTGGTCTTTCTCGTTACCTTAGGGTCAATTTCATGTTATAGCCGACAAGAAGTAAAGCATGCAAATCTCATAGCCAATAATTCAAAGCATACTGTTATCACCCTTTGGTGATTCTTACCACGGTCGTGTAGCCATCCATGTACATTTATAATACTTACTCTGCCTGTACAAGACATTGTTAGGAACAATATCATGATTCAAAATAAATATCACCGTTCAGGTGATTCTTACCAACAACCGACATCCTTCCCTGTATTTGAGTAATAACTTACTCTATCTGCATAAGACATTATTAGCACCTGACCTATCTATATGAAGGTCATTGGCGACACGCCATCTTGGACCGACTTATAGGTATACAGCGTCCTTGCCAGTGCAGGTAGCTAGCCTCACCGCAAGTCCTGTATACCATGCTACTACTTCAGCACTGCTACTACTTCAGTATTGGTTTCCCCCAGGACGAACCGGGTTCCATGGCCCAGGAATATCGTTCGAAAAACCACCTTGTCGACAAGTTTTCCATGACCATACAACTATATGCAACTTATCTAAGAAGAAAATATATAATGTATGATAAGAAAAACTAAGTAATTCAGCCACCATTCTCATTCATATTGCCATCTTGCCTTGAGCCAATGCTCACATTATCATCTGCCCAATCCAGGGTCTTGGCGTAATCAACATTCTACATCGGCGACAGGATAATAGAATATTATTACCCAATCCTTTTGCCACATCTTTGATACCAAATATCTTTTCAACCAAACTCAATGTACTCACCGCCCAATTCCTGGGACTTAGCATCTGTTTAGCATATATTCATTTGAATGTAAATCAAGCATACTCACTGCCCAGTTCTTGGGTCTTAACATCTGTTTTGCTATCTATTCATTGAGCCAAAGCTCGATATACTCACCGCCCAAGTATTTGGGACTTTGCCTTCATCTGTCATGCAATTTATCGTAACATCGTACAAGCATACAATTTATTAGCCATAACAGTTTACGTTCAGGTGATTATTATCTTTCATTATCTTTCCAAATTCTATGCAAGGTGTTATTGAGCAACACAATAAGAAACATAGCACTCTATCCTTTATTTAAGCGTGAAGCTAAAGGATCTTTGAAGGGTTCAACACTACTCGCATTCATAGGACGATTCCCGCCACGATCGCATAGCCTTCTAAGCGATCCTTCGCATAATCCCAAGTCCAACAAGGCTTCATCGAACCAACCATCCATCATAAGGAATCTTGCAGGTCGGGACACTACAATATATACCACCCAAAAAAAGTTTCATCTTCGAAACTTAAAATAAAACTCATCCCCAAAACTTCAACCGACTTTTCATGAAACTTCTCAACAATCAACTTGCACCATTTAATATTTCTCCGCACTCTCTCGATTGATTTCAAGTAATGTATCGTCTCATTACAGCATTCTAATTGATTCAAAATAGTTTACCATCTTTGATCTTTTCTCCGACGCTCGTGCAAATCCTTAGCACATGATAATCCTTCCCGTGGCTTCGTTTGAATTCAGCATACCACTTAGTTGGAATCATACACATATTTTAGGCGTCCCTTAAATACATGCACTTCAGCCAAGTTTAGTGATAGAGAAAACGAATGAGCTACGGTGTACCTTCCTTTTCAAACATTAGTAATTCTCTTCGAGCATCTCGTATAATCCCACTTGTTTATTCAATATCCCAACCAACTAATAACACAATAGATGTTACCAATTCCAACTCGAGAAATTTTCCATAATCGATCCAAAATTTTCCAAAGCATTCCGACTTAGATGTATCAAGTATTCCTTTCAAGATCATTGTCATCCATGCCACCAAAGTTGATAAATCCTATAGCCACATTTCATTTTGATACCCCAATTCTCTTCGATCGAATGTTGTACTCGTCATCGTTTGCATCCATACACTTTGTTTGTACTCGTAACTTTTCGATCATAATCGATCCATCACATTGTACCATCATTCTATTCTAGCAACATTTCTCGCTGTACTCGAACATTTTCTCATATTTATCAAGCCAACTTATTATCCTCTCGTATAAGCAATTCTTATATTCCAGCAACATTAATCCTGCGGGTCATTCCTATTCATATTCGCTCTCGCCAATCTCGACTACATGTACTATGCAATTCCGTCGTTACACTTATATCCTCAATTCTGATCCGGTCAATAAAATTATTCCAACTATCTCAAGGCACTCCCATCAATTTACGCAGCTCAATATTAATCATCCAATTCCAACCAGTTCTAACAATTTCTGATGTTCCAACAAGGCAATCATATTTTCGAAACCAACATGATCCGTCATCCCATCCAATATTATAACATCCAAATTTCAAATCTTCATTCCATTCCAAAGTCTACCTTCCAACACATCTTACTCATTCTGACTATACTCACGCAACATCAATAGGGACATCCTATGGTTTTCCAACAGTCAACTTAGCATTCAGTCAAGTCTCTATGGTCAGCTAATCTAAGCTAAACTAAATATTCAGCTAGCTCACATGAGATGAGTAGCTATTAGGGACATACTTATCTCTTATCTTAGAGGCAACCAATTCTCATCATAGGGGCAACTCTATGGTCTGACCAACTTAGGGACATGGGACACCACCCCAATCTTATGTACTTATTCCCAACACGGACAACTGAAGAACATAGCCAACAAATCTGAAACTTAAGCAACCAACCAACATTCTAGGCAACCAACCGACATTCTAGGGTCAAGTCTTTCTACCCGTACTCATACTCGAGTCATACCCAACGAAGTCTCATTCTAGACTTACCCGTAACCGACCAAATCTATCCGACAATTCTATCCAACAATTCTTATGGTCAATCCCGAAGCTATCATATAAAACTTATCAATCGAATACCAAAACTTTCAATTTTCACTTGCATAGACATAGCATCACTTGTTCAATCCAACTTATATCCTCATATCGTACTCAAAATGTCTATTCAATCGGGTCAACTATTCCGAGTCATCGTTCGACATTGCTATCTCAATAGTTTATCACTTACGATCTCTTCCTACGGTCTCTTCGCGATATATTCGTTTCCCATATTTTAGATCATCGATACGGTCTGTACTCTTTTAACCAACAAAATAAGGCAACTACATAATCATATTCCTTCCGAGACATCATTTATAAATTTTCTAGCACCAACATGGTCATCTCTTAGCAATTCACGTTAACCATCAATATTCGTTTTGCATTATCTCCTTGTGATTCCATAAGAAGATTTTTACTATTCATGCGCCGATCCAATTTCTATAGCACCAATCATCTAGCTTTCGTATATTGGTCATCTTAATGGATATAACATAACTTATTAGCTAAGTTATAATCCAACAATTCTATATTCCACCAAACTTGTTATTCATGCGACAACATCATCTACTGACAGGGTCTATTACATATCGCTACACCTCGATACTTATTGGCATCCCAACCATTCGACTCTCGTAAGAAACATCTACTCTTTCATGCATCAAGGGACAAGTACTCATTCTCTATGCCTCAAAATAGTCAAGGGTCGTAACTTGCTAATTCGGGACACATCAAATTCTCTCAAGCACAACTGCACCACGTGCTAAGATCATCTATTCCTCAATCCCATTCTCAATCTTTTCGGTCGTTGATGCAACTCTCTGTATCTTTTAAATTATTTGCAACATCCAGATAGGTGTCTAACATTACCATCAATTATGTCGATACCGAACATGCAATTTCTTTTATTCAATTCCAACAGCATTCAATATTTGGTCCATAATTATTCTCGCAAAATCTTTCGATAGCACACTACACCATCGTTACTAAGCCTACCATCCTCCTTACCCAACTGATTCAAGTACTCGCTTGAATCTGAAATTCATTTTCCTTCCCAACCAAGGCATTCATTTCCTATTCTCAATTCTCTTATTACCCAACATAATGCTAACCGTCCAGGTCTAGAGATGGTTCATCTGAACACATCAAAAATCTCACAACAGGTCATCCGAACTTAATCATCAAGGGACATTTCTAGCCGTCATGTATCAATCGTAAGCTCAGCTACAATTCGATACCACCCAATACCTTATAGGTAAAGCAATCACACAATCATAAACACATCAAGGGTCAAGGGACATCTTATCACAACGAGGGTATATGTAATATACCACTCAGAGCTCAAGCCATTCCTAACACAATATTCCTTCGCATTAAACCAACGTCCAATCTGGACAATCCATCTTGCAGTAGTTTTGCTGACCACAAATACCGACTCAAGATTTTGTCGATTCCCATTCACTGAAATCCATGCACATTCTGTTCCAACATACCAAGCCATCACCCACGGTCGATTGCTGTATAACAATCGACTCAAAGAATTCCACACATAAGACATCCAGCATACATCACAAACTTATTATCGCATCGCATCATTGTTATTCTTTTTGGTATCTTTTAGAAATTCAACAAAGCACGCATATCACAGCCTACATATTTAGACTTATTGTATAGAACACCCAGTGAGAGGTTAGAATGATCAACGGACTTTCAGTCAAGGGAACAACATAGAATAGTTTGGAAGCAACACGGAATAATCGTAGAAGCACTATGAATTATCATAGAGGCAACTTTGATTTCATCGCGGAAGCAACTTTGAGTATTCACGGAAGCAACTTTGATTCACCAGGGAAGCAACTTTTGAATAATTGCGGAAGCAATCTTTGAATCATCGCGGAAGCAGCTTAGAATCATCTTAGTAGCAACATTGATTCGAAACAAATCAAATAGGAATCCAAGAACGTAAAGCCGTGCTCTGATACCATTATGTCATACCCCGATCCCGGAGGATCGAAAACTAGCCACTGGGCGTGATGTCGTACAATTCTAGATTGCACTTGTACAAGGCAAAACCATTACAGTTCCTGGTAATTCTCAGAAAACATCGACAACGCAGCAGAACCAAGCAGATAAATTGAAGTCACACAAGATATTGAAGAAATGTATCTCTTTTATTGATAATCATAATGGATTACAAGACTTGTAGCGGAATACAGAGTTTACAACTGATTACAAGACTTTTGAATAGCCAACAGAATATATAAACTTGTCCTTTAGGCTAGAAATGAATTACCGACTTCTTTAAAATGAACTTGCCAATATGGCTATAATCTCACTGGTACAACTGAGTTCCCACGTTCCATACATTATGTCCCGTATAGCAGAAGACATCGTCTTGAAAGAAGAGCTTCTGCACACCCATCCGATTCATCGATGGCAAGCACTGATTTACAGTATTTTCCCCAAGCAAACACCTATAATATAGCCCACAACGTGGGTCAATACATCATTAATGTACTGGCAAGCGGTGCTGGCCCAACTCACCTAAGAAGACAATACTAAGTAATCATGTTATAGCACATTATTAACAGTGGTCTTTTTTGTTGCCTTAGGGTCAATTTCATGTTATAGCCGACAAGAAGTAAAACATGCAAATCTCATAGCCAATAATTTAAAGCATACTGTTATCACCCTTTGGTGATTCTTACCACGATCGTGTAGCCATCCCTGTACATTTATAATACTTACTCTGCCTGCACAAGACATTGTTAGGAACAATATCATGACTCAAGATAAATATCACCGTTCAGGTGATTCTTACCAACAACCGACATCCTTTCCTGTATTTGAGTAATAACTTACTCTGCCTGCATAAGACATCATTAGCACCTGACCTATCTATATGAAGGTCACTGGCGACACGCCATCTTGGACCGACTTACAGGTATACAACGTCTTTGCCAGTGCAGGTAGCTAGCCCCACTGTAAGTCCTGTGTACCGTGCTACTACTTCAGTACTGCTACTACTTCAGCATTGGTTTCCTCCAGGACGAACCGGGTTCCATGGCCCAGGAATACCGTTCGAGAAACCATCTTGTCGACAAGTTGTCCATGACCATGCAACTATATGCAACTTATCTAAGAAGAAAACATATAATGTATGATAAGGAAAACTAAGTAATTCAGCCACCATTCTCATTTATATTGCCATCTTGCCTTGAGCCAATGCTCACATTATCATCTGCCCAATCCAGGGTCTTGGCATAATCAACATTCTACATCGGCTACAGGATAATAGAATGTTGTTACCCAATCCTTTTGCCATATCTTTGATACCATACATCTTTTCAACCAAACTCAATGTACTCACCGCCCAATTCCTTTTGCCACATCTTTGATACCACACATCTTTGATACCATACATCTTTTATTATCTTTCCAAATTCCATGCAAGGTGTTATTGAGCAACACAATAAGAAACATAGCACTCTATCCTTTATTTAAGCGTGAAGCTAAAGGATCTTTAAAGGGTTCAACACTACTCGCATTCATAGGACGATTCCCACCACGATCGCGTAGCCTTCCAAGCGATCCTTCGCATAATCCTAAGTCCAACAAGGCTTCATCGAACCAACCATCCATCATAAGGCATCTTGCGGGTCGGGGCACTACAGTTAGCAGCATTGAGTTCATCATTTCTGTCAACGTTCTGTTCTTCCTCTCCGCTACTCCGTTAGATTAAGAAGAATACAGAGCAATAGTCTCGTTTATGATTCTATGTTCTTTGCAGAACAATGTGAATTCATGAGACCGATATTCTCCGCCTCGATCACTTCTTAGCCTCTTGAGTTGTTGTCTAGTTTGTCGTTCAGCCTCAGCCCTGAACTTCTTGAACTTCTTGAACGCTTCATATTTGGACTTGAGCAAGTAGACGAACACGTACTTTGAGAAGTCATCGATGAAGGTTATGAAATACTTCATCCCGGCTTTTGTAGAGAATTGCTTAAAGTCATAGATACCAGAGTGTACCAATTCCAGAAGATCTGTGATTCGACTGACCCGATGAAAGGGTTTCCTTGTGATCTTTGTCTGAGCACATACTACACACTTCTCTACCTTACCCCCACATTTGGAGATAAGTCCTAGACTGGACATTTTGTTAATTCTTTTACAGTGAACATGTCCTAGCCTATTATGCCACAACTCAAGAGAATAATCAGAATGAGCGATTGCATTGATTATATTTGACTAGTTTACAAGCTGAATTTTGAACATCCCTTCAGTTAGAAAAGCTTTTTCGAAGTATGTTTCCTTGTTGGACATCACCATCTGGCCAGCATTGATGTCCATCCTCAAGCCTGTATTGCTAAGCAGGCTTCTAGAGATCAAGTTCTTTGCAGTCACCGGAATATGATTCACACCTTGAAGCGTCAGAGTGTTCCCGGATGTGAGTTTTAGCTCCACAGTTCCGATCCCCAGAACTTCAGCTTAGGCTTGGTTCGCCATGATAACTTTCTCAGAAGTTGGCTGGTATGTGACGAACCATTCCTTGCCAGAGCAGACATGGCAGGTCGCACCAGTGTTTATCCACCAGTCAGAGTCAGCCCCCACAGCTGTGACCTGAGCAATCATAGCAACAATATTAGAAACCATATAAATCTTGCTAGGCTCACCTTGCTCAGCTTGTTTGGGCTTGGATTTGCATTCACTCTTATAGTGGCCCTTCTTGCCATAGTTGAAGCAAGTCACGTGGAACTTGGATTTCTGTTGCTTGAACGAAGGACCCTTCACTTTCAGATTAGTGGAATCCTTCTTCTTGTGATGAGAAGCCACCTGCTTCCCCTTGAACTCTCTTGTCTGCACTAAGTTGGCCTTAGCCAGTTGGCTAGACAGAGAGTCCATCTTTTGTTGAGATCGCATTTCGTCCTCAACGTGGATCTCTTGTAGGAGATCTTCCAAGCTAATGTCCAGCTTCTTCCGATGCATTCTACCATAGAAGTTGCTCCAACCAGCAAGAAGTTTTGAGACTATTCCTCCAATGACAAACTTGTCGAAGAGGGGCATCTTCTCGTCATCTAACTTCTGGCGCAACTTCAGGAATTCTTTCACTTGAGGTAGCATCGCCATCTCGTCTTCGAAGAGCCACTTGTGGTACTTCTCGACGATGAAGATTTTGGATCTGTTCTCATCATCTTTATATAGCTTACCCAAAGAATCCCAGATCTCTTTGGCCTTCACCTTCTTAGAATATGACTCTGCCATAGAGTCTTCCATAGAATTGAGAATCAGCAGTTTACAGATGTTGTTTTCTCTCTTCCATTTGCTCTGCTTGACGAGTGCAGCAGCAATAGCATCGACAGTTCCTCCTTCTGGAATCGTCGGTTCATCCTTAATCAACACATGGTCTACGTCTATGAGTTGAAGATTAAGGGTGACCTTCCTCTTCCAGATTTGGAAATGTTCTCCGTCAAATTTCTTCAACTTGTTAAAGCTGGTATCGATGAGAGAAGCACGCGAGATCTCCATCTACAAGGATCTTGCTTTGAGATTGTTATTCTCGGGGCTTGACCAAAGATGGTAGACTCGATGTAGAGATCAGAGGTTCAACAATCGTTCACCTTCTGATATTTCTCGAGATCTAAGAGAAACACTATAATATGAAACTGATTACAAAAGCAATATTAATCAGAAAGTAAATCTCACGTTCTTCCTCGCAATCGCAGTTGCTGACGGACAGAATTGAGTTCAGAAAATAAATCTCATGTTCTTCCTTGCAATCGTAGTTATAGACGGACAGAACTGAGTTACAACTCAGATGAAGGAGAAGAAAGAAGAAAGAAAAAGAGGAAAGGTTCTTGCTAGGGTGATTTAGATCACCGTTGCTCAAAGCAAGATTCACCCCAGCACGATCTGCTTCCAGGAACTAGCAAGTTCACGAAGAACTTCTGGAACGCTCGTAAGTCAATATTTGAGACTTGAACGGGCTTCCTGGACTTTACAGACTCCCTTAACTCTCTTCTTGGTGCATCTTTCAAAGGAGGCCAAGGGGCTCTATTTATAGAGTGGAGTGAGACTTCACCTCTTCTCCTATCCGATGTGGGACTAAAATACCAATACTCAAAAATAGAGTTTGATATTTTAGATCATCCCACAATCAGCATAGAAGTGTGCAAGTCCACGCCTATCCTCCGAACACTCCCGTGCATGCACGAGACATCCTGGAGTCTGTGTCCGAGTCCGAGTCCGCACAGCAAAAATCAACTTACATCATTGTTGGAATTAATCCTTTTTTTCTACTAGAAAAATACTCCTACATGGCACACACTTGTGCCCCACCATACATCATGTGCACATAACAACACAAGCAATGCATTATATTGAGATACTCACCATTTGGTGTAGCCGATGTGGGACTATCTTTCCTAGTCCAAAGGCAAAAACACCACCAAGTAATTCCTAATCGCAGGCTCACAGCAGTACGACTAATATGGTACTACCACAAGTTCCCACAAATTGTGAAAACTAACCTACATGGGCCACCAAAAAATGTCACAAACTGCACCTACTTTTCGGGATACGAGTGTGTGTCCAAGTCCAGCCTACGTCGTAGTATTGACGGTAGAACGTTGTCTAACCCACAATAATCAAGTGCTCATGAAATAATATATTTATTTTGTCACCCTCACTTTTCCCAGTTAGGGGTAAAATGGTAATTTTCCATTTTATAATATTTTTTGGAAATTTTATTTCATGAATATTATTATTTAATTATTATAGGAGTCGGGTTCGAATTTCATCGCATTCCGAGTTAATTCGGGACCCCGGTGAATTTCGACTTGAGCCGTAATTAGCATGTTAGCTAACCATGGCCCACCATACTAAACTTTTAGGTTTAGGAGTTTGGACTAGTTCCTCCATGAGTAATTAAGTTTAATTATGATGTTTATTTATTTTTAGCATTTTTTAAAACCCATTTTTGGATTAATTTTGCATTAGGCTTAAGGAGGGGCAAACTTGTAAATACTAGTGCCCCTACCCCTTGGCACCATGGCCGACCACCTATAGGGCCACCCCCTCCACCTCTTTTACTTCCTCACTAAGTTTTTTCTTCTTCTCCATTACTTTCTTTCCAACTCCTTCTTCCTTTTCAAATCCACTTTTAGGTATGATTTTTAAACCCTTTTAAATTCCTCCTTTTGCATTTATTCCTTCACATAAATGATAGGTTAAGGATTTATTATGGTTTAATCCTTTTTGAGAGTGGTATATATATACATATATATATATATATATATATATATATATATATATATATATATATATATATATATATATTATATATATATATATATATATATATATATATATATATATATATATATATATATATACACACATTTGTGCATGTTTGGGTGTTTTATATATACCCAAACATGCACAAATGTATATATAAAATATATATATATATATATATATATATATATATATATATATATATATATATATATATATATATATATACATTTGTGCATGTTTGGGTGTTTTATATAGGTATGTATATATATTGTATATGTATGTATCAATGCTTAGAGTTGTGCATTAGAACTTATAGTTGTGCATTAGAGCCTTAGAGTTGTGCATGAAAGCCTTGTAGTTGTGCAGGAATGCCTTAGAAGTGTGCAGAATGCTATTCAGGAAAAACTGTGCAGTAGAGCCTTAAAGGTGAGCATAGGAGCCTTAAAGGTGAGCAGAAGTGCCTTAAAGGTGAGCAGAAGTGCCTTAAAGGTGAGCATGAGAGCCTTAAAGGTGTGCAGGTTGTCCCAGTATGCTAAAATCCGAAAAATTGAGTATTTTGTGTGTTTGTGCTTTATGTGCGTGTGTAAGGGAAATTGAAGAGTGTGTGTGTGTATTTATATATAGATAGATACATAGAGAAGATTAGAAGAAGTTTAAGAATTAGAAGAAGTTAGAAGAATAGGAAGAAAAGTGAGAAATAGGAAATGGAGGGGATCGAGTTAGAGGGCGAAATGGAGCTCGGAGTATCGGAATGAGTTGAAACTTGGCGTGGGGCAAGAATACGTGAATTAGATTTTGTGGGTAGGCTCCCGAGTGGAAATTGGGGTTGTAGGGCGTCGGTATCGCGCCGTACCATTTCGTATCTTGAAATATTCAAGATATCGGCAATGGGCCGTATTGTGGACTAAATATCCACTTACCCTAGGTATCTTGGAAGGTAATATATGTATAGGCTAGTACCTTACTATCCTAGGGAGCTCGGGTCAAAATACCAAGCGTAGGTAGGCTAACTTGATAATTGCCTAAGCTAGAATTTTACCCTTTTTAAGGGCAAAATAGGATATTGGCCTACGGCCAAGATTTGAGTTTCGAAGTCCAAGATGGACTTGGATATGGGTTGTAGAGGTTGGTAATAGTTAGAAATAGTCGCCTAGACCTAGTCTTGACCCCGGTTGACCCAGAGTTGACTTTTTACCCAAAAGTCAACCGTGAGTCAACACTTTGTCTAGATTTGACCAAATCCAAACCAGAGTTGACCAGTTGACCAAAAGTCAACTGTTGGTCAACATTTGACCAGTTTGACCTAGAGTTGACCTAGAGTTGACCAAATTTGACCAGGGTTGACCAGTTGACCAAAAGTCAACTGTAGGCCAACTCTTGACCCCGTTTGACTTTTTTCGACTTGTTTTGACCTGTGATGACTGGTATGACCTAGGATTGACTTGGGTTGGCTTAGATTGACTTGATATAACTTGATTTGACCTAGATTGACTTGATAGGACT
The DNA here is from genome assembly GCA_029216955.1 of Iris pallida. Taxonomy (NCBI): domain Eukaryota; kingdom Viridiplantae; phylum Streptophyta; class Magnoliopsida; order Asparagales; family Iridaceae; genus Iris; species Iris pallida. The sequence continues at coordinate 18,384,412 of JANAVB010034417.1, forward strand.
TAGTGTGACTCAGTGAGACCTAGTTTGACCAAGATGCATATCATTCATTTTGAATCACTCCTAAACATGTTTAAACCTAAATTAACATACAGTATTTCATATTTAGGTCTTCTGATACTGCTCTGAGCATTGATATATCCTACAGCTCAGGACAGCAGGCGAGTACATTCACTGATAGTTTTTATTGTCTTGATATCTACTATATCCGATTCAGTTATAGTGTCTTACTTGATTCTCGACACGATAGTTCACGGACTAGTATTATCGGATTCTGGTCATGAGATGTCATTCCTGAATTTCTTGGGATACTGGTACTTGCTTGGTCTTGATTCTTGTAATTGTATTGACGCCGATTCCTGAAGAGGACTTGCTTCCCTCTTAGGGAATCCCGCGTCATGATGTGCTATGTCCGGATCCGTATACTATTCGGGGATGGGGGAATTATTAGGGGTTATGTGATCAAAGCCCCATGTCCTTATTTTGCTAGCACCACCCTCACCTCACGTAGGGTGTAGCAGACACCCCTTGTCGGGTTATCCAGGTTGGCCGGCATAACCCTTTCTAGAGATTTTCCTATGATTGTCGGGCCAAGTGGATAACCCTATCCTAACTCCCTAGCCGATCACATATCGCTTTAATAATTCAAATCACATTTTACATTTATTGTCGTATCTTATATTTCAGTTCAGTTTTACTTTCTGTACTTCTCACCATGCTATGATTTCATTTACTCACATGCTCTACCTGCCTTATACTGTACTATGATTTGAGACTAAGTCCTGTTTGAAAGAAGGGTTACAACCCCGGTCCTTGTTTGGTTTAAGGGTTGTAACTCGGCTTTCGAATGGTTCCCAAGTTGCCTATATCTTTGTCTTGTATTTCATTATATTGTCTCTTATAGTATTTGTCAATTCACATGGAACTGCTGTTGGTATTTGTACTTGCTCATTTTCCTGACAGGATACCGTTGACAAATTTTACAAATGTTTCTGAGACAGATGGAGACTCAGGCCAGGGCAGTGGCCTGATAGATTGGCCACTAAATTTTATACTCCCTGAGTAGTTAGCACTTGTTAGGCTTGACTGGACTGCGATCCAGCTTTGGATTTTAGAATATAGTATTATATATTATTCTGTGATATTACGTTTAGTTTTGGACTTGTGTGGATCTCGAACTTATTTCTTGCTTCATCTATCATATTTCCTTTCCATGCTATCTATCTTAGATTTACATTTGTGATTGAGACTGTATTGCTATGTTACCTCCATTCGGAGTATATATACTGTATATGTACCTTTATCTGTTTAGTTGTAGTATTCTAGATGACCTAGATAGCGTTCTACCGCCGATGCTGCGGCGTAGGCTGGACGTACCCACTTCTCGTGCCCCTAATCAGGGTGCGGGTTGTGACACATTTTTGTGGCAGCCCATGCAGGTCAGAGTCGCAATTATTGCGATCTCGTAATGGTGCTCGACTTAGAGTGCTAATTACGAGCCTGCGACTAGGACATAGGATCTAGAATATGATAGGAGTTACTCAATCACATTTTAGGAAAATTTTGATCTTTTGATTACCATGACAACTCTTCTTGCATTTGAATTCAATTGTCCTCCTTTGATAATATCTTATCTTGTGCCATATTGATCTCTTGGGTTCAATTCGTCTTCAGGATGACAGTGACTCGTTCTCGGGCAGCAGGGCCTAGTGCCCCAGAGAGGTCAGATCCGGGAGGTCTTCCACCTCTGGCTGCGGGAGCTACAGTTGAGAGAGCTGCCATCTCAGTCCCTATCCTTCAGGCAGGAGTAGCAGCGACGGTTCCAGGAGGTCTTCCACCTCCAGCAGCGGGACTGTCCATGATCGTTCCTGATATTCTTCCACCGCCGCCTCCGCTACCGACAGATACTCAGGGGATGATGGCCCTTCTGCAGCGGATATTGCAGACTCAGAGCACGCAGACAGATCTGTTACGACGGAGCATGGAGAACTTCCATCAGCTGGCGATGGCAGCACTTAAGAGGGTTGTACCGAGTACAGTTCAGGATACCCAGTTCAGCACCAGGGACCAGGCCAGAGGCAGGCTACTCGGTGCGCTTTCTGCAGGAGGCCAGGGCACACTAGAGAGGCTTGTAGGAAGAGGTTGGGCGTCTGCCTATACTGTGGGGCGCCCGATCACCAGCTGAAGGATTACCACGCTAGTGGAATCCGAAGAGACCAGGATAGAGTACATCAGGCACCACCACGTGACGACCAGCAGCAGGGTCAGGGCAAGAGGCAGGCCGTCCAGTGTGCTTTTTACAAGAAGATGGGGCACATCCGGGATGTTTGTAGGATGAAGCTGGGAGTTTGTTTATTTTGTGGAGCTCCAGACCACCAGATGAAGAACTGTGCAGCCAGTGCAGCCAGACAGGCAGGCCAGGACAGAGTGTGGCAGGCTAGAGGAGGCCACCAGGGGCGAGCTTTTGTCATGACAGTTGAGCCCACTCAGGCAGTAGCAGAGCAGATAGCAGGTTATAATCTTTCAATCTTATTTTCGCATTTGCTTCCTTATAAACTGTCTTGAACTTCGATTTTATCTGTTCCTTGATGTTGGATGAAATTTTGTCCTTGTGATGTAATATTCTTCTGAGATAAGTCGTATGGGCTAGGTCGCCTCGATTATGAGATTTTAGAATTCTCTAGGGTCATGCTAGCAGGCAGAGTGAGGACATATAGTCGGATTATGGACGTATTTCTCGGGTGTGGGAATTTAAGGTTTTCGCTGCCAAGCTAGCGGTAATACAAAAATTTTAAATACCATAATTCTAGAGGTATGTACCTTAGTCAAGGACACTGTGATTATCGTAGCCTTGCTCACTAGCATGACGAAGATTCTGAGTATCATGATGATTGGATAGACGCATACGATTATCGATTGCATGATTTTTTGTGTTTACTTGTTTTAAAATTTTGAGGATAATTTTTTTTGGGTGGATAGACTTATAGCACCCGGTTTCTATTTAAGAGTAATTTTAAATTTTATAATTTTAGTCATTTAATTCATGCTTTAATTTTTGAGATTTTAAATCATTTTAAATTTTAAGCCATGATTTATGATTTTAATGGTTTGCTAGTGAAACCTTAGAGACTGTTTGACCTAGAGCCTAACCATGTGATTAGGATGTTTTCAGTATCATTTCTGGCCCAAGGGTATTTTGGTCATTAGACCTCTTTGATTTATTTTGATATTTTGCATTGGTGATTGTTGATTTGGCTTTTGATAGGTGAGATTTTGTGATGGTTTCGTGTCCGTGTCGGACACGTAACAGTTTTTATTTGCAAGTGTTGTTGTGTCTTAAGAGATTTTTATTTTGCTGAAATTTTTGGAGGTATTCGAGAGGGATTGTTTTCTGCATGTGTTTTTCTGTGATTGCTTTGTTTTAATTTGGAGGACGAAATTTTTTTTAAGATGGATAGACTTGTCACCCTCACTTTTCCCAGTTAGGGGTAAAATGGTAATTTTCCATTTTATAATATTTTTTGGGAATTTTATTTCATGAATATTATTATTTAATTATTATAGGAGTCGGGTTCGAATTTCATCGCATTCCGAGTTAATTCGGGACCCCGGTGAATTTCGACTTGAGCCGTAATTAGCATGTTAGCTAACCATGGCCCACCACACTAAAAATTTAGGTTTAGAAGTTTGGACTAGTTCCCCCATGAGTAATTAAGTTTAATTATGATTTTTATTTATTTTTAGCATTTTTCAGAACCCATTTTTGGATTAATTTTGCATTAGGCTTAGGGAGGGGCAAACTTGTAAATACAAGTGCCCCTACCCCTTGGCACCATGGCCGGCCACCTATAGGGCCACCCCCTCCACCTCTTTTACTTCCTCACTAAGTTTCTTCTTCTTCTCCATTACTTTCTTTCCAACTCCTTCTTCTTCCTTTTCAAATCCACTTTTAGGTATGATTTTTAAACCCTTTTAAATTCCTCCTTTTGCATTTATTCCTTCACATAAATGATAGGTTAAGGATTTATTATGGTTTAATCCTTTTTGAGAGTGGTATATATATATATATATATATATATATATATATATATATATATATATATATATATATATATATATATATATATACATTTGTGCATGTACACCCAAACATGCACAAATGTATATATATATATATATATATATATATATATATATATATATATATATATATATATATATATATATATATATATACATTTGTGCATGTTTGGGTGTTTTATATAGGTATGTATATATATATTGTATATGTATGTATCAATGCTTAGAGTTGTGCATTAGAACTTATAGTTGTGCATTAGAGCCTTAGAGTTGTGCATGAGAGCCTTGTAGTTGTGCAGGAATGCCTTAGAAGTGTGCAGAATGCTATTCAGGAAAAACTGTGTAGTAGAGCCTTAAAGGTGAGCAGAGGAGCCTTAAAGGTGAGCAGAAGTGCCTTAAAGGTGAGCAGAAGTGCCTTAAAGGGGAGCATGAGAGCCTTAAAGGTGTGCAGGTTGTCCCAGTATGCTAAAATCCAAGAAATTGAGTATTTTGTGTGTTTGTGCTTTATGTGCGTGTGTAAAGGAAATTGGAGAGTGTGTGTGTGTTTATATATAGATAGATACATAGAGAAGATTAGAAGAAGTTTAAGAATTAGAAGAAGTTAGAAGAATAGGAAGAAAAGTGAGAAATAGGAAATAGAGGGGATCGAGTTAGAGGGCGAAACGGAGCTCGGAGTATCGGAATGAGTTGAAACTTGGCGTGGGGCAAGAATACGTGAATTAGATTTTGTGGGTAGGCTCCCGAGTGGAAATCGGGGTTGTAGGGCGCCGGTATCGCGCCGTACCATTTCGTATCTTGAAATATTCAAGATATCGGCAATGGGCCGTATCGTGGACTAAATGTCCACTTACCCTAGGTATCTTGGTAGGTAATATATGTATAGGCTAGTACCTTACTACCCTAGGGAGCTCGGGTCAAAATACCAAGCGTAGGTAGGCTAACTTGATAATTGCCTAAGCTAGAATTTTACTCTTTTTAAGGGCAAAATAGGATATTGGCCTACGGCCAAGATTTGAGTTTCGAAGTCCAAGATGGACTTGGATATAGGTTGTAGAGGTTGGTAATAGTTAGAAATAGTCGCCTAGACCTAGTCTTGACCCCGGTTGACCCAGAGTTGACTTTTTACCCAAAAGTCAACCGTGAGTCAACACTTTATCTAGATTTGACCAAATCCAAACCAGAGTTGACCAGTTGACCAAAAGTCAACTGTTGGTCAACATTTGACCAGTTTGACCTAGAGTTGACCTAGAGTTGACCAGATTTGACCAGGGTTGACCAGTTGACCAAAAGTCAACTGTAGGCCAACTCTTGACCCCGTTTGACTTTCTTCGACTTGTTTTGACCTGTGATGACTGGTATGACCTAGGATTGACTTGGGTTGGCTTAGATTGACTTGATATAACTTGATTTGACCTAGATTGACTTGACAGGACTTAGTGTGACTCAGTGAGACCTAGTTTGACCTAGATGCATATCATTCATTGTGAATCATTCCTAAACTTGTTTAAACCTAAATTAACATACAGTATTTCATATTTAGGTCTTCTGATACCGCTCTGAGCATTGATATATCCTACAGCTCAGGACAGCAGGCGAGTACATTCACTGATAGTTTTTATTGTCTTGATATCTACTATATCCGATTCAGTTGTAGTGTCTTACTTGATTCTCGATACGATAGTTCACGGACTAGTATTATCGGATTCCGGTCATGAGATGTCATTCCTGGATTTCTTGGGATACTGGTACTTGCTTGGTCTTGATTCTTGTACTTGTATTGACGCCGATTCCTGAAGAGGACTTGCTCCCCTCTTAGGGAATCCCGCGTCATGACGTGCTATGTCCGAATCCGTATACTATTCGGGGATGGGAGAATTATTACGGGTTATGTGTTCAAAGCCCCATGTCCTTATTTTGCTAGCGCTACCCTCACCTCACGTAGGGTGTAGCAGACACCCCTTGCCGGGTTATCCAGGTTGGCCGGCATGACCCTTTCTAGAGATTTTCCTGTGATTGTCGGGCCAAGTGGATAACCCTATCCTGACTCCCTAGCCGATCACATATCGTTCTAATAATTCAAATCACATTTTACATTTATTGTCGTATCTTATATTTTAGTTCAGTTTTACTTTCTGTACTTCTCACCATGCTATGATTTCATTTACTCACATGCTCTACCTGCCTTATACTGTACTATGATTTGAGACTAAGTCTTGTTTAAAAGAAGGGTTACAACCCCGGTCCTTGTTTGGGTTAAGGGTTGTAACTCAGCTTTCGAATGGTTTCCAAGTCGCCTATATCTTTGTCTTGTATTTCATTATATTGTTTCTTATAGTATTTGTCAATTCACATGGAACTGCTGTTGGTGTTTGTACTTGCTCATTTTCCTGACAGGATACCGTTGACAAATTTTGCAGATATTTTTGAGACAGATGGAGACTCAGGCCAGGGCAGTGGCCTGATAGATTGGCCACTAGATTTTATACTCCCTGAGTAGTTAGCACTTGTTAGGCTTGACTGAACTGCGATCCAGCTTTGGATTTTAGAATGTAGTATTATATATTATTCTGTGATGTTACGTTTTGTTTTGGACTTGTGTGGATCTTGAACTTATTTCTTGCTTCATCTATCATATTTCTTTTCCATGCTATCTACCTTAGATTTACGTTTGTGATTGAGACTGTATTGCTATGTCACCTCCATTCGGAGTGTATATACTGTACAGGTACCTTTATCTGTTTAGTTGTAGTATTCTAGATGACCTAGACAGCGTTCTACCGTCGATGCTGCGGCGTAGGCTGGACGTACCGACTTCTCGTGCCCCTAATCAGGGTGCGGGTCGTGACATATTTTGCTTATTCACAATAACTAAATCCTTTACAACTTCAAGATTACATTTGAATAAAATACAATGTCTCGTAAAATCTATTACAATAAATTTAAACTTGATGATCAAATCTATCTAACTAGTCTTTTAGAGTCGACCTCGGCATATACTCATATCTTTTCCAATGATCCAATGCATAGCAAGCGACTAATCTAAAAAATGGTTTCTAGTCAGGAATGGAACAAGTACATACATGGAAAACTATTTAAGACATAATAGAAACTATAAAATATAAATATCATATGATATACATGGTGACATGGTATGACAAGTAGAGAAAACGGTAAACAAGAAAATCCTGGCAGATAATCAGAAATAAACATGTAAACAAGACTATCATGGCATGTAAATTGGAACATGTAAACAAGATGATCAAGACATCTAACTAAGTGTTTTGAAACACTACTTTCGATATGTAAACGACTAGGGGTAAATACGGCATCTCGCACGTGAAGTGTACGAGCGCTATCGTTCTTGTTTGGACATACGAGGGAGTGGTTCTTATTTTAGGAATATTCACATGTCTACTCATATATATTCCCACCTGACTCATGGATTCATGTCACGACATAAAAAATTATGATACACGATAATCACGAAATATAAGTCACGAAACACAAATCACGAAACTCAATAATCATGAAAATGAATCCATACTACTCGTGTGAACAACGTGTCAAGAAACAAGAGTCATGTAATACATATCTAAAACATGTATCATAAAAACGATTAGGAATTGAAAGTAACCAGTGTATGTACTTGCCTTGACTTAAGTTACAGTCGACTTGCGCACAATATGATCTTGTTGGCACAGAAATAGTCATAAATGTCAAAAGTACGTAAGATGATCTCGGATAATAGAACAAACCATATCATTGAGTCCAGAATAGTCAATTTGACTAGGGTCAATATATAGAAATTCGAATTAGCAAGGTAACATGAAATACGACCAATCACGATCAAGATGGTAATTGAAGTAAATTTACGTAAATAAATATTTATACTATTTTGGAAATTACTACATATGATTGAAAACTATATATTTCTATTTAATCAAAAGCATATATCTTAGAGAGTTTATTTAGAAAATTTTTGTAGACTTTCTAGAAAAATATTTAGAAGCATAAAAGGCATTAAACCTTTAAGAAAATATTTGTTTTATAATACTTATATAAAACTATTGGACAGATATCAAATAAAAGCCCAAAGATAATGTATAAGTATCTAAATATATTAGAGCTCAAACTATATATATATATATATATATATATATATATATATATATATATATATATATATATATATATATATATATATATATATATGGGAGCGGATCAAAAGCCCCCCTTAGAAAGCCCCCCAAAAACACCCCACACTCTAATTCGTAATATTAATGTTAATATTAATGTTAATATTAATGTTAATATTAATATTAATGTTAATATTAATTTTAATGTTAATATTAATTTTTTTATATATTAATGTTAATGTTATTGTTAATATTAATGTTAATGTTAATATTAATGTTAATATTAATTTTAATGTTAAGTTTAATGTTAATTTTAGTATTTAATGTTAATATTAACATTAATATTAATATTAACATTAATATTAACATTAATATTAATATTAACATTAATATTAACATTATTATTAACATTAAATTACGAATTAGAGCGAGGGGGGTTTTTGGGGGGCTTTCTAAGGGGGGCTTTTGATCCGCTTCCTATATATATATATATATATATATATATATATATATATATATATATATATATATATATATATATATATATATATATATATATATATATATATATATAAAAGATATATATATATATATATATATATATATATATATATATATATATATATATATATATGTTTTTAAACCCAAAATCCTTTAGCTTGGGCCCACATATAAAGCCTAAAGCCCAACTCCAAAATAATAGCCACAACATACTAAAAAAATCAATTAAAATGTTGTTGTGTTCTTATATACTAAAGTATTAAAGTATAAGCTTACTAATAGCTGCTGATAATGATAATAATAATAATTATTATTATTATTATAATAAAAGAATGCTTAACATTTCTTTTACTCCAATATTTTTTTATAAAAATGCCTCATTTTCTGTAAATTCAAGAAGAAAGAGGGAGTTTAAATTGAGAGAAAGGAGAGAGATAGCAGAGAGAAGGTGAAAACGAGAGGAAAGGGAGATGGAGAGTAACTAGGGAAGAGAGTCGAGAGAGAGGGACGTGGAAAAGAGGAAGGGAGTGAAAGGTCTCGGTCGCTCACCGAGCGCGGCCACATGCGCGGAAGTGCGGGCTCGTCGGAGAGCATGCGCACAGCGGCGACGAGGCGCCAATGGGGGCTTCTACGGAGATGAGATCTGGCGGGGATAGGCTATGGTGCCCGACGAGGGAGCGGTCAGATCGAGTGGCACGCAAGTGCTAGCTATTCGTCGGTGCCGCTATCGGAAAGGAGGCACGGGGCCATGGCGGAGGAAAGGTAAGGTTTTATTCTATTTTGATAGATGGTGGTGGCAGTTTGGGTTATCGGACGAGAAAGAGATGGTGGTGTGGTGTTAATTATGGTGTTTGTGGCAGTGGAGGAGCTGAGTCGGCAGTTGTGTCCTCGGACAAAAAAACTAGGGTTAGGGTTTATGGATTATGGTTGAGTTGTGTCCTCAGACACGAGAGATGTAATCTATGTTCAGGTTTTCGAACACAGAGGAGGGGTATGCTGGTTGTGAAGGAATCATGTCCGGTGTGTCGGACACGACAAAGGTTAATTATAAATGTAAAAGGAGAAATAGTGAAAGATCTGTGGACGCAGACACGATACACAATTTGTTGTATTTTACGAATTGTTGGGATTGAAGTAAGTGGTAGAAGGAGTTCTCCTTATATAGAGGTTAATCTTCTAGTTAGATAAGCAGTAAAATTCCTAGTAGATAAAGCCTTCCCTTTATTTAAATCAAATAACTTTAAATTCGAATTAATCTAATCGTAGATAGTACTACTAATTTAAAACAACATCTAGTATTATCAAATAATTAAATCGTGTAATTTCAAATAAATCAATAATTGATTACTGCAACAAAATAATATTCGTCGCCATCAAAAAAAACATAAAGTATATTTTTATCAATCCATGTTTATTTAAAAATAGATTGACAAACTCTGTTTTAATAAACAAAATATTTATGACTTTTTAAAATTATTTTGAAACTAATCCTTTGCAAGTTCAAAAATAGTGATCAATGTCCTTTTTAATTAAACTAATAAAATTCAAGAACAAATATCTTCATCAATACTTAAATAGTATTTTTAAATATGATTTTTAAAATAGTTTTTGAAATATAAAAAAATAATAGCAAAATAACGTTTATATGTTTTCAAAAAAGAAAGTATTCCTAATCATGATAGTTAAAAATATATATAGTTAAAAAATATTAAAAATCAGGGAAGAGGGCTTACAGGAAAAGCATGTGGAAATTTTGGATCGCAGAGAGAAGGTGTTGCGCAACCACACGATTTCTTTGCTTCGTGTCGGGTGGAGACATCACTCCCCGATCGAATCCACATGGGAGGGAGATGATGAGATGTGCGAGCGTTACCTCTATCTTTTCGAGCCATGAGATATATTTCTGTCTTATGTCTATCTTTAAATTTCGACGACAAAATTTTTCTAAGAAGGGTAGATTTGTAAACCCTTGAACCAAATTATATCCCTTTAGTTTAAAATTTGTTTCTTTATATATGTTCAATATGCAAACATTACATTAGGAAAGTGGTTTTTATAAAAAAAAAACCAATTGTACTAAGGGGCATTATAAACTCTATTATTTGAATATGTTTAAAACAGATTCAAAATTACTGTTCTTCCTTCTTCCCATATCTAAGCTAGACCCATGTTCAAATCAAATTCGAGCTACTAATAGGTAATCCTTTTCCTTATTCAATTCTATCCAAAATTCTGCCTATAAAATAAATCAGTCGATCCCTTCCCTCTTTTCTTATCACAAAATCCCTATGAACTCTAAACTTCTCCTTTATAACCGTGTGTCAGTTTCTCGTGCCTTAGTCAATCACATGAGTTCATCACCAAGGTAATCCTTCTACCTTCTAACTTGTAAACTTCCTGTCATTTATAAGGAATTAGGGTTTAATTGATAGGTGTTTGATTCAATTCCTAAGAAGGGTCTAATGGGGATAATAGGACATCTAGGAATTGGTATAGCCTTGTGTTTGTGTGCGTGTGCTTCCCACAAAAGTTGTGCTAGAGAAGAAAGTAGTAGAGTCATAGGTACGCTACAGAGATAGGAATACATATGCAGGAAACACAGGGTATATAGTCGTGTGGGTGAACAAGAAGACTTGTACGTATATGTATCAGCGGGTTACCTGGGGGAACCACTTATGTGGTTGTATTGATACATAATGTATTGAACTTGAGAGTAGGTGCAGCAATATTAGCAGTAGCAGCAGTAGCAAATAATAGGGCAGGTCCTGTGTAGGCGTTTGTGTGTAGACATATATAGAAACATACATTCATATAGGTATTAGTTGGATTAAACTACAGTTATATAGTTGGTGGGAATACAACTTCACATGTATTCAAGTTAGAAACTGCATAGGCAGCAGTTAGGATAAAAAAATAGGGTATAGGGTAAAGTTCTCTATTAAAGGTATAAAGTTGAAAAGTAGTCACTGTAGTAAGGTTTCTGTGTCATGAGAGTAGGCAGGATCATGTCTTTGATAACAGGATATACAAATAACTTCTACCTATGGTATCATCCTACAGTTAGTGTATGAGAATACCAGGAAAGGAAGGCAAGGGACTGCTTGCATATTGCAATAGTAGGTCCTGCATCATAGGGGTACCATTTGGGGAGCCGGCTTACCACAAGCAGGAGATATGTGCAAAGATTAGCATGCGGACATAGGGGTACATGTGGTGTTTCCTAGTATAGGGACTGCAGTAATAGATTCAATACTTGATGCAAATACCTATGTACATGGGGGTACAGTTGGTGTTTCCTAGTCTAAGGACAGTAGGTAGGTTGCATCAGTTTGTGATTTGCCTATGCAGACCTGTACATTGTAAATACATGATGCAAATACTTGTGTGCAGTGAACTAGTTAGGGAGTACCCACATGAGCATTAAAGATTGTTGTAGCAAGCTAATCTAAACTGTTGTTAGAAATTCTAGTAGGTTGCTAGCAATAGTAGCAACATCACTAGCTGCTGCTTACAACAAATTGGGAGAAGGCCAATAGTGCAGGTAACTGGCACCATATAGCACGGTGGTTCCCCCAAATGCACGGACCAACAGAAATAGCAAGAGCTTGTTGCAGGTAAGCAATAACTGTTCTTCCTAAGAGTATGATACATATATATGTTGGATTGATGTGCTCGGTTGTATACCAATTAGGATAGTAACAAGGGTAGGCAGCAGTACATTAATTATAGACTAGTGTATATATATATATATATAACAGTGTGTGTGTGGATACCAAATAATCATGGGTAAGAATCAGTGGTAAAACTTATTGGATTATGTGTGTATAAAGATTATTAGGAGGAGGGATTCAGTAGTAATTAAGGGCAATAACAATATTAGTATAAGAAATTATAGGATTAAAAGTAAAGTGGCAGTAGCCACTTAAAAAGGGAATATCTAAACCTCTATGTTTTGTAATAGAGGCATGGGGGTAAACATTTAGGTAATAGAAAAGTAGAGATGTTATGACATATTCAATTTAGTGAAGGGAATAAAGGTAGAACATGTTATCACTTAGGCATATAGTAATATACAGGTATAGGTTCAACATACCGAGTGGGTAAAGGCCTGGAAACCTAATAATTGAATAGATAGGCTTGTTATTACTTCTAGATTGAGTATTGACATTATAAATACGTAAAATAGGTTACTTGGACTTGGACAAGGTACATGACCCGTATCAGCAGCTCAAGACACCAGGCAAGTACATTTATTGTTTGTTTATAATATTGTTAATTACTATATTTCATTGTTTAGTTGTATGATATCTGATTCCTGACACGCTCGTTACACGGATAGCACATCATAGATTTTTTTTATATCTTGTCATCCTTCTTACATGTCGTGTTGGGGCAAGGAAGTATCGATTAGATGTGTGATCAGACCCGTAGACCGTGCTTTACTTTATTTATTTTTATTGCTATTTAGGCCATGAGGATGCAAATCCTATGTAGACTGTGCAGTGTAGTATCCCAGACCGATCATATATCGAAAGGAGTACTTCAACACACTTAGATAGTTATATTTTTCTATTTCACTCCTTACAAGTTCTCATATGTTTCCTGTTTATTATTCATCATGTTTTTTTGTTTCATTTACCTTGATATCTCATCATGTATTTTATGACTAACCTCTATTTTATAGTCGTTATTATATACTTGGAATTGCACTTAATGAATTTTCCTCATTCCATCCTGACTGAGTAAATATTTTAGATGACTATAATGAGGATGGATGCCCTACTCATTATGCTCCATATGGAGAAAATGTAGCTGGATCTGACCTTACATTACAGGAAGATTTTACAGCACCTGATCCAGCTGCCACTGCTTAGTTAGACTAGATTTAGTTTGATGCTTTTGTCTCCAGATTTGGTGACTTTTGCTATTTGACATTTGATTGGACATGTAGTTTTCTGGAGTTTGTTTAGTTTATGGATTTATGAATTTTTATTTCTTTCTCTGTGTTCCATCTATTTAGAGTTGTGATTGAGTATTGGTTTATTATACTTTATTGTCCTCCCAAACTGGAGTTGAATATATATCTTGCGTGGGTTGTCCGTCATATTGTGATTATACAGTGTTCTACCGCTAACACTGCGGCATAGGCTGGGCGTGCTTACGGTTCATGCCAAATTTTGGGTGCGGTCGTGACTGCTTTTTGAGATCGTTCTCTTTTAGTCAATCGCCATTTTCATCATTTTATGTGCCACGATCGTCCCAATCCCGACCTTCGAGGTTTAACCCTAAAATTCTTATTTTAATTCAATTTATAATTCATTTAGATTAGTTAGGATTAAATAATTTTCCTAATAATTATCTTAGATTAGATAACTTATTTAGCAATCAACATAAAAAATTCTTTAGGAAGTAACTTAAATATCTATCATAGACTCCTTATATATTGTGGTTGTATGTTGTGTCTTGTGGTTGTTTATGGGATCGAGGATTGCGATTAGACCATAGCTCGTGGATAGTCCATAGACAGTTCTTAGTTGTGGTTCATGTTTTCCCTTCGTCCAATCATGATCATCATGCAAGTACATTACTCTTATTATATTTACATTATAAATGTTATCATACATGTTAATATTTATAGTTCCTTATATTTAATTGTGATACTGTGACTTATACACGTGAGAAGGAGTATTACTGGATTTAGATTCTAGTTCGTATCATGATATATGATCTAGTTTCATATATTGTTACTTGCATATTAAAAGAGAGAGTCGGACGACGGAATACTTTAGGCATGTGGTCAACCCAGAATCATTCCCATCTAGTCTATTCAAGAAGAATAACAATCATACACCATACATATTTATATACCAAATTACCCTAGCTAGCTACGTACCGAGAGTAGTATTCCAATTACACGAGTCATTTAATGTTACTAATTTACTGTTATTCATCTATATGTCATTAGCTTATCCTGGTCATATCTTATAGTATACTTCCATGAATTCCAGCATGTTATTATAATTTACTATTCTATATATATTTTGTTCTTATTTTGTTCATATTTGTAACGTTCCAGTCCTAAAATACGTAGGTCTAGGAAACAACATGCCAGCCGTATAATAAATATATGTAAGCTGTAAATGCAGTATATAGATAGTCATGGTTCACTAAATCTCATACACAAAAAAAATAAAGATATTACTAAATCAAATATATAAATATCAATGTACAAGTTGTCAGGTGGAGACAAATCCACTACCAAGCATTAAACTAGACAGAAATAGACAACTAATAAAGAATTTGTCACATATTGCAAAGGATGATCCAAGGACAAGACATCTTCGATAAAGAGAGATAAGGACACGAACTTGGTTGGTACTCTAGATCCTCTCAGAAGGACATAACACGATATAGAAAAATATGCCATATAACTGAATATAAATTGCTCAATAATAATCTGAATCATAACATGGTCTAATATTTCATCTTCAAAATAGTGCACTACCCTCTACAACCAAACAAGGACATGAGGTAGCATCTTATTTCGTGATGAAATACTTTCCCATGCCATAACCCTTGTAAAATCCGTATCACGACATGGTTCAATATTTTATCGTCAAAGTAGTGAACCACTATTATTTAGTCTTGTCATGTTCTCTATATATAGTAATTATTGTGTAACTTTATGGTTGTAATGTTACTTTGCTTCAATCTTGACTAGATAACATTGACAGCTTAGACGACTCTTACTCTAGTCTATGGAGCTCATGGTTGGGATCGAGGTTCATTATCTTATCTTCTTGCTGATATTCTGAAATGCATAATTTTTATCTGTATGCTTAAATACTCTCTTTTATAAATCTTGATATAGTCTTGATGGTAGATATCTTTGTGGATGTATATATTTGTTATAGCAGATACGAGATATTGAGGTATAGACAATGTTCTACCGTCAATGCTACGACGTAGGTTGGACGTACTTATATACTTGTACCCAATTATTTAGGAGCGAAGCATAACAACTTTGAACATCAACCATCAAAATTACTACAACAAAGAAGATATCTGAATAACGACGAGCTAAGGGCTATTCTATATATTACTCAATTGGGATGAGAATAAAATGGAGAAACTCGAGGGGTAAGTTATTAATACGTTCACATCATCTTAATTTGACTATGTATGTTAATATTATTGCTCAAATTAGTCAATGTTTTTTATCTAACATATTTAATGATGAAGTAAGGTCGAGTAGACCATACCTAACTGATGAAGAAGTAGAATAAGAGATGAGACGACACTTTCCTTCTTGGTTGATCACATATGTAAGGAGCTCGATAATTTAGTTATATATGTACTAATACGTCATAACGCTATGTTGAACCTAATACCATTTCTATAGTATTTAGGTTTATCATCCAGACACAACACTAGAAATGAAGCAATCATAACTTTAGCCAAATAGCCAATTTATGTCGTTAAAATCTGCCTGAGCTGTTGTGTGAATGGATTTAGGTTCAATTCAACAAATTCTCAGATCAGAGAGAGATTCTTGGATTTAAATTCCATAAAAAATAGTTGTGTCTGTATTAAATCGTCAAACTACAAAGATGTCAATGCATGCAATAATTTCTTTAGTGTCCTACGAGAGATTATAAAATTGATGTATAATTACAACGTAGAGCTGCGAAGATCGTATTTTTCAAGTGTGATTAATTCGATCCCATCCAAGACCAAGGTTTCAAAATCGACAAACATGGTCTTGTAGGTATAAACTATCGGCGAAGGTATCAAGGTTACAAAGCATTTCTCCTATCAAATCAAGCTTAGCTCGTGTATTTCATAAGTAATCCTAGACGAGAAATAATAAGGTCAGACTAGTGGATAGTATGCAAGACTAAAGCTAGGAATACCTTCGAAGTTGATAAAATATCCTATCAAGAGGATGAGCTACTTCTTGTAACAAATACAGTAGATGTGGACTCTACAGATGTTACTCATTATGCATCTAATCAAGTAGAAAAGGTATAATTGAGGAAGGGAAAGACAAAGTAGATAAAAGTAGTAAAAATGAGGATGAAAAGGAAGAGGAGGAAGAGGAAGATGAAGAAGATTAATTATCAGACGAGGATTAAAAAATTTAGTTAGGATGTGTAAACCCCTAAAAATTCTTAAAATATTTTTGTTGTATTTATTTGATTTAAATAGAGATTTTTGGATTTTTTTTTAATATTGTATCAAATATTTATCATTAATATATATGGCCTTAGTCGTGATTAAGTTTTGGGATGCATATCGACTAGAAATTATGGCACGAATCATGTAGTCATGTGCTTTGACTAGTGTATTAATCATGATAGGGAAGACCTAACATAGGTGTGTCCTATCTAGGAAAATAAGTCAAGTCATGGCTTAACCCTTATTAATGACCTAATTATTTATTATTAAGACTTTTGACTTTTTAGGAGATCTGATTTTACCAAACTAGCTCGGACTTGACCCGAACCAAACCCATACCGACCACACATGGTAGCCTCATGCCTGTAAAACCCTTGAAATTTATTGGGATTATTTCTTTATTTTTATTTATTTAAAAATTTGTATAATTAGTTTTGGATTACTACTATATTAATATGTAGCATTTTATTTTGGATTAATAAATATATATGTATAAAATAGTCCTACATGCTAAGGAAATAGGTTATAAATGTTGAGATTTATGTAGGATATTTTAAAATATTTTTAAGGATATTTTTAGGTGTTTTTTGGTGTATATAAAAAAATAGAAAAAAATTAATATCTTGTGAGATATTATATATTTCGCGATATGATGATTCTCTAAACAACCCGATAGTGAAAGGAAGAAAAGGATTGATTGAGATTTGAAAACCCTATCAAATTTGTACCACTCTTCACTAAATCTTTTGTACTCAATTCCTAATCCTACTCTCTATGAGATTATACCAAATCCAGACGCATATTCGAGTTTAAATCTGATTAAAAGTCAGATTGAAATTAGAAAAAAGGATATAAAAGAGATATCGGGAGAGAAAAATCAAAAAACCTTAACCACTTGACCTCATGATCACTTAGACCCCTTCTCCAATCTTGGACGATCGCCCCGACATGCATGCACATGTGGGATCGCCGGAGGCACCGCAGTAGCCACCGGACATAGCACAGCAGCAGTGAACAAAAAACAGAGCATCACTATTTTGAAGCAGCAAGGTAACCTACTTTGTAATCAAATTTCTTCCAGCGTACTCGACCAAATTCTGAACTACTTGATTCGTTTGGAAGAGAACCTAACCCCCTTTGAGTTCCATCAATTAGTTTCAATTTAACTGCATTAAATCTTTAGGAAAACCCTGGAAAGATTGTAAAAAATCACGATTTTGTGATAACAGTTTTAATTGAAGGCACCGTTTGGGGAGGTTATTATTAGCAAACCCTTACCAACTTTGGAAAAGTAATTAAACAAAAAAAGGCTATATGAACAGCTTCTAAACTCTGTTTACAGTTTTTAATTTCGTTTTTTTATATCAAGTAAAATCAGTATAAAAATATGAGAAAATATATGAAACACAGTCTTTGAAATTTTGAAAACCTACCGATACGGGGTCCATCCCGACAAACTGGGCGACTTTGTCACAACTCAAAGGCATCAAAAGATGCGTATAGATGTTGCGGACGTGTGAACTTTGACGTAACTCAAATTGGTTGCGTGTGTACGACGAATTTGAGACGTATCGGTCGAAGAATGTCGTATCGGCCACTTTATAAAAATCCTAATTAATTCGTGCAAGTTCGACATATTGTGAAGAAACTTGCGCCATTAGACTTGTATCATTTTTCTTGTCATGTGAGCCAAATTTGGTCAAATTCTAAAATAGTTGACTGAATCGCCGTTTTGGCAGGCTCACGATTCGATTCAACGGACGATTTTGTGCACGGCTCATCGGTATCCAAAACTGGACATATAGTTAGTTTTTAATCGAAAAACTGGACTCGTATATATAATTTGTCAACTTTAAAGACTATATGTTCTGTCACGACCTGCACCCGCTATAAGGGCACGTGTACGTGACAACACCCAGCCCTCACCGTAAAAACGGCGTGGAACGCTGTAGGTTTTCTACTCTAACAACAGTTTATATATATATCAAAAACCTATCGAGAATATGGTCAACTCTGAATGGAGAACAAGCAATGAATATATATGAGTGCTCAATCACAACTCTAAGATGATAAAGTAAAGACTGAAAGATAAAGACAACAAGACGATAAAATATAACCTGTCAAGTCCAACACAAAGAATATACAAGTCCAAGTCCAAGTCTCTAATTGTAGTGCCCCGCTCCACGGAGGTACTAGATAAACAGAAAGATCGGATTGCTGGCTCTGCAACAGAAGACGATTAATCTGGGTGAGTGGACGAAGTCTCATTTGCTGATTCGCTTACGCCTTAAGAATCTGAATTTTTGATTGAATGCTTTTGTTAATAATAAGATGGTAAATCCTTGAGTATGCTTCAAGAGAATTCACATGTTGCCTCGCTAAGATTTGAATGTTGCCTTGATAAAGAGAACCATGCCATGCTAAGAACAAGAAAAGAAATAATCAGCATGCTAATAAGAAGACTCGTTGCCTGCTAATAAGAACTGAAATGATGCTTGTCATGCTTGATAGGATAAGAGAAAACAAATGAATCGAATTAAATGCTTGATCATTGCTTGCTGCTTGTATGCTTGAGAATTATAGACATGTACAGACGGACTTGTACATGTTGACCTGAATAAAAGAAAGGCACGAATTGAACGTGTCGTATATCTGCAAAGGCATGAAAAGAACATGTCGTACATCTGATCTGAAATCTGTTTCATCTGATAGAATCCTGCTAGAGCATGCATATGGTCTCGGACAACTCGTGCACGAGTAAAATTTGTCTCTCGGGTGGTATCTGGGGGCGCCTGGAACCGCTCGGCCTAGGAGAGATTATGAGCACACTGGGTGCAAGGACCCATGTTAAAAGTGTAGCCGTTATCTGTGTCCTTAGCGACGAGCTGAACCCAAGAGCGTCACAGCGGCTAATCATGGGTTTCCCATGGACCATCATATAGATAGGTGTAGATTGGTGTAAAGCTGAACCGGAGAGTCACAGCTGCCAATCGGTCTGCATGTGTCTATCATATGTTTTGCTAAAAGCTAACGATGCAGAGACGAACAGGGAATGACAATATTGGTTTTATAATGTTATGCTAATCCTTGTCTTGTGCAGGGATGGACGGTCGGCTATGGTAAGAATCACTAAAAAAAAGTGATAAAACTGTATTGCTTGAGTTTGATATATAAATGCTTGCAGAGATTAATCTGTTACCAAGAAATGCTATGTTCCACTAAGAGAAAGGATGTAATATCATGCTTGTAATCTGACCCTAAGTTTGTCTTGAACAAGAGAAAAGAATGCTAAAGTTGTTGTCCCTAATGAAATGAATATGCTCATGAAACACGCTGCGTACTGCACATGAAATGAATACTCATCGTGCTCGAATTGAATAGTCCCTTGTATGCTTGAGATGAAATGAAATGAAACAAATGTTGGCTTTTCAAAGATGTATTTTCAAAAAGATATGTAAACTGACTCTATATGCATGGAATGAATCTAGGTAAAACTAGCAAGATCACATCACAAGAAACATTTTCTCACTAAATGAACAGTGATCATTTCAGACAAATGTAGCCCCTTTGTTCACACAATTCACCAGTATGCTGATATACTGACCCACCATCAGTCTGCATGCAGGTGCACTATGCATCGAAAAGGATAGTCCGAAGCGATAGCCCGAGCCTCATCCTCAGGAGCCAGAAATCAGAAAAGATGCCCAAGAGATGACATCTGTGCAAGAGTTTGGTTTTGTATATAAAGAGATATAATGTATGAAAACGGTATCATTGTAATCTGTATTATTTCTGAGAGAATGTAACATTGTATCAGAGAGAATTGAGAGCTTGTAATCTGTTCAAATGAAATCAATAAAGAGAAATGTTCTTATTACCATTGTGTTCAATACTTGTATTCTGAAATATGTCCGCTGCTGCTTTAATTATCTGCGATACGTTCCGCTGCGTATTGTCAACCTTGTCTATCTTATCTTGTTCCAGGTCTTGGCCTTGTGTAAGCGCAACTTAGGCTTGCACGACATCACGCCTTAGCGAGGACGAACGGTCCCAAAGAGCCCGAAGCGAGGACGAAAAAGGACTATGCGGGATCGGGGCGTGACACTAATACAATCCAAAATATAACAGTCTCAAAAGTAACTGGAGACAAGGTCCTGTACAAATAACTCTAACTAAGCAATAGGTAAAGTCTCGTCAGGCGGAGATAAGCCCTGCTGGACCAAGGTCTCCAAGTCTAAGCCCACTACGTCATCCGGACCGTAGTAGGTACTGTAATCCCCTTCATCAGCATCTGTAATATTTGTCAACATATTCAGTCAGGATGGAATGAGTAGAATCAACTAACAACAGTTCACAAGATATGACAAAAGCTATAAGACTGTAAATAAAGAGTATACACAAGAAATCATGGAATGTACATGTGAGTATCATAGCAAGGTAAGCTGTAAATCTAGAGCTAGAACAAGGCAAGTAAACTGATCATGGCATGTACAAGAATCAAAAATCATCTATCTAGGTATGTAAGTACTAATTTCAACATGTGGCCGGCTTGGGTCTGAACAAGGTCTACTGATCAGCCAATCCTACGTGGAGTGTAGGATTGGTATCATTCAAGGTCTACAAGAATAAACAAGGCGGATAATGATCACACATCTATACTAGTACTTTTCGTCCCCGACTGGTAGAGTGGATCCAAGCAAGACACGTTACGACACAGGATTCTACGAGAAGGGAGCAAGTCTCCTCGAGAATCGGTATCCATATACTGCACAAGAACTACAAGGGGGCTTGCACAAGATATACCAAGATAACAAGGAATAACATCTCATATCAGGATCCATGAATACCAATCCGTGTGACCAATGTGTCGAGAACAAGCATATCTACACTAATTACATGAATTATAATAATCATCGTAAATTGAAAAAGTGTCAGAGAATGTACTCGCCTGTAATATGGTGAAATATATCAACGGGATCCAATGTAGCGTCTCGAGGACCTATAGAGAACAAGACATATCAATACTATGTTTTAGGAAGTAAAGTCAATTCAAATTAAACCCTATTAAGTCATTCTAGGTCAAGACAAGTCTAGTTGGGTCAACCTTGGTCATGGAAGAGTATTGGAAGTCAACCCGTATCAAACTAGGTCGAAAGTTGACTTACAGTTGACTTTTGGTTAATGGGTCAACTCCGGTCAACTCTAGGTCAACCTTAGGTCAATCCTAGGTCAATGGGGACTAACAGTTGACTTTTAGTCAACCGTTCAAGTCTAATGGAATTTGGGACTAAATTGGGTAAAGTGTTGACCCAAAGTTGACTTTTAGTCTAAAAAGTCAACCATGGTCAACCAAGGTCAAGACTAGGTCTAGACGACTATTTCTAATCATTACCAATCCTTACAACCCATATCCAAGTCTATCTTTGACTCCTAAACCCGTATCTTGGCCGTAGGCCAATATCTTAATTTACCCTTTACAAAGGTAAATTTCTAGCCTAGGTGAATACCAAGTTAGCCTACCTACGCTTGGTATTTCGACCCGTGCTCCCTAGGGTAGTAGGATACTAGCCTATACATTCGTTACCTACCAAGATACCTAGGTAGAGTGGACGTCTAGTCCATCTTATGACCCATTACCGATATCTTGAATATCTCAAGATACGCAATGGTACGGCGCGATACCGCCGTCCTAAAACCCCGATTTCAACTCGGGAGCCTACCCGCAAAGTCTAATTTATATAATATAGGTCTCCCCCAAGTTTTAACTCATTCCGACACTCGGGGCTCAATTTCACCCTCTAACTCGATCTCCTCTAAATTTCTCTTCTCATTCCTCTTCTAATTCCTATTCTAATTCTTCTCTTCCTAATTCTTCCAATTCTTCTTCTTCTAATTCTTCCTATTCTTCTAATTCTTTTTTTCTATTCTCCTTTCCCTCATTCTCTTCTAATCCTCTTCTCATTCTGTCACGCCCCAGAACCATAATACTGGAGAGCGGGGGCAGACATAACCAGCTACGTATAATGAAATGGAATTCACATCACTATACGGTCATGGCTGTCTAGATATATGAGGGTTTAACTACAATCCATCAGTCTTCTATGGTCAAGAACAAGCCTATTGTCTCAATCACAAGCAAGTAGTAACAGTCACAAGATATTAGAGCATCAATACACAATAGTAAGGCGTCCCATACATTACATATTGGATGATCATGAAGCTAGTCGTACAAAATGTCAGGACTAGCAAGAGTTTTAGTCAATACATGATCAACTCTAGGATTTGTCAATCATGTTACAGCCCGTAGACAGACAGTAAATAAGGTACAATACGAACTAACACGTGCTCGCCGGCTAAATGCCTCAAAAGAATAATTTTACAAGTAGAGTGGGAGGACAAAAGAAACCCACTCGTTGCCCTGGTTACGCCTGGTGGTCACCATCGGGCTGGAAGACAGGTGGATCCTCTAGTGCTGCTCCGATATCTGGCTACACAAAACCAGCTGGGTCAGACCCCAGAAAGAGCAAGTACCACAAAGGAGGCTTCACTTAGGAACTAAAGCCAGCATATCACAATAGAATATTAAAGATAATAAATAAAGAACTGATAATAATAGAGATAACAACAGTAAACTGAGTACGAGGAAACTATTCAAGTAGCCAGGTCACAATCCTTAAACCAAACAAGGACCGGGGTTGCAGCCCTTCACCTGAATAGAAACCCGTCTCAAATACTATTGGTACAGTGAAGACAATAAACGAAAAGAGGACACAGAACTGCTCCGGGAGCCAGGTTACAACCCTTAAACCAAACAAGGACCGGGGTTGTAACCCTTCGCCTGAACAGAACTGGACCCCTGATCTTTATTGCTAAGGCCAGCATGATTAATCATGGTATTGAAGTAAGGTCAAACATGACGATCATGACATGGAGTTGCAATAAGACAATAAACGAAGGGAGGACACAGAACTGCTCCGGGAGCCAGGTTACAACCCTTAAACCAAACAAGGACCGGGGTTGTAACCCTTCGCCTGAACAGAACTGGACCCCCGATCGTTATTGCTAAGACAAGTATCAATAATCATGTCATGTTACAATCTTGCATAGGATCAGGATAAGACTAAGCTGGAATAATTTCCATCCAATCAATCATGGCCAATCAAGAGTACGGCTTGATACTTTTAACTAACTAGGGTTATCACAGGCCTAGTTACTAGCAAGATGCAATAAGATTATCCCAACAGCCACAAGCCCTACAGACCATCCGGTTATCCAGGTCGAATGTCCGTTTAGGAAAAATGCAACACATGACTGTGTGCTGGAAATGTGCCCTACTCGTCGGTAGGCTACAAGTCCACTGAATGCGCCCAGATAACGAGATTACCTATAGCTGGGAATCTCTTCATGACTACTGAATCATTCTAGTTAATTAGCCTTAGTCAATTTCAGTAGGTTTCCCTGACCGTAGTACTCAGGGACCCCCATCCTAGACATGATGTAAGGCAAGTACCAGTTTATTTGTACAAAACACAATCGCCCACGGTGTCCAGATCTTTCATACTTGTCATGTCAGGCTAGCTGTCGTAACAACATACCGAGATATATCATGTCAGTTTACTTGTCAAGAGTGCGCCACAGTAGGCCACTATCGTGTTCTATTCGTACCTTATCATGAATGAGAGAAACTTGCATAAAACAACTAGTGACATATTCTTGAAGCCAATGAAAAGATCTACAACTTTTATGTTTTGAGTTTTTCGAGATTCTAGCTACAAAACAACTTAAACAGGCAAAAACAGCAAAATAGGGCAATTCCAGCGCATGGGATTCCTGCACAATCGGCGCATGAGATTCCTGCACAAATCGGCGCATGGGATTCCTGCACAAATCGGCGTATGGGATTCCTGCACAAATCGGCGCATGAGATTTCTGCACAAATCGGCGCATGGGATTCCTGCACAAATCGGCGCATGAGATTCCTGCACAAATCGGCGCATGAGATTTCTGTACAAATCGGCGCATGAGATTTTTGCACAAATCGGCGCATGGGATTCCTGCACAAATTGGCGCATGAGATTCCTGCACAAATTGGCGTATGAGATTCCTGCACAAATCGGCGCATGAGATTTCTACACAAATCGGCGCATGAGATTTCTGCACAAATCGGCGCATAGGATTCCTGTACAAATCGGCGCATGGGATTCCTGCACAAATCGGTGCATGGCCTCCCGGCGCATGGGGTTCGTCGTCCCCAAACAGCAAGTTCAGCCATGAAAATTCTGAAAACTTGCCATGGCCATAACTTTCTCATACGGAGTCGAAATCAAGCGAAACAAAAGCCAAAACTGAAGAAAATTGAATTCTCTACAACATAGAACCATTAGTTTTTGGAAATACCAAGTTTTTAGAGATCAAAACCAAGAAAAACTAAACAAGAAGGAACTTAAAACTTAGATCTACAAAAATATAACCATAAAAATGGAAAATGCCAAGTTCTAAAGTATCTTAGAATCAAGTGAGGAAGAGAATGGAACAATAAAACTTAAGATCCATCATGAAGCATGTTTGCACTTGCCTAATCTCTCTCTCTTTCTGGTAGGTGTAGAAGAGTAAATGGTGGAGAAGAAGAAGTGAAGGAGAAGAATAAATGAAGAGAGAGAGTTAGGTGGAAATATAAATGAGGGTGGTGGTGGTAGGTGGGGGTTTTCTATTGGTTCATGATGAACCCACAAGCAAACCAAACCAAGCTAAGTCGAACCAAGCTAAGCCATATCCAATGACATGCCAAAATAACCATGCAGGAAAATACGCAATACGAGTCAAGAATACGTACACGTATACCAAGATACGTAATACGAACTATATGCATTACAACTCTATCCACCTTAAAAGAATTTCGTCCTCGGAATTTAATCAAGTGGCTAGAATTGCAAGGACAAGCTACACTAATCGTAAGCTATAACAAGCAGTCTATCATGCAGTCATTTATTCAAGCAAGGAATTGAAAGCATAAGGCATAAGGAAGACATTATACCTTATGAGTCAAACAGGTCGGGATATCGCGATCGGATATCATCCTCACGCTCCCACATCGACTCACCCAAAGAGTGATGACCCCAAGCAACTCGGACTAACTTGATAGTCTTGTTCTTGAGTGTCTTCTCTCTACGGTCCAATATAGACACGGGCCTCTCCTCATACGAAAGGTTGGTACCAACAACCAATTCCGAATGATCCAGGATGTGGCTCGGGTCCGGGATATACCATCGCAGTTGGGATACATGGAATACGTCATGCACCTCACGTAGCGACGGTGGAAGAGCGAGACGATAGGATACATCTCCTACTCGCTCCAGAATATCGAATGGCCCTATATACCTAGGACTAAGCTTTCCCCGCACGCCAAAATGAATGACGCCACGGTTAGGCGAAATCCTCAGGAATACATGGTCGCCGACAGAAAACTCAAGAGGGCGCCGATGAAAATCGGCCTAATAACGCTGGCGATCTTGGGCAACTCGAAGATGATCTCTGACTCTTCTGACCACTTCAACAGTCTGAGCAATCATTTCCGGACCAAGCATCCGCCTCTCTCCAACATCATCCCAGGCTAGCGAGGATCGACACTTCCTACCATACAGTGCCTCGAACGGTGCCATCTGGATACTGGCCTAGACACTGTTGTTGTACGAGAACTCCACCAGGTGCACGTGATCTTCCCACGAACCACCGAAGTCGAGTGTACATGACCGCAACATATCTTCAAGAGTCTGGATCGTACGTTCTGACTGGCCATCTATTTGCGGGTGATAAGCTGAACTGAACTGGAGGTGAGTTCCCAAACTTTCTTGCAAGCTACGCCAAAAGTGCAACGTAAATCTTGAATCTCTGTCTGAAGTGATACTGACTGGTACACCGTGAAGCCTGACGATCTGCCGAAGACACATCTCCGCTAGCTGAGCCGTCGACTGACCAACTCTGAACGGAAGAAAGTGAGCCACCTTCGTGAGCCTGTCTATGACAACCCAAATAGCGTCTCTGCCAGCCGGGGATCTAGGCAATCCAGTCACAAAATCCATGGTTATATGCTCCTATTTCTACTCGGGAATCGACAATGGTTGAAGTAGTCTAGCTGGTCTCTGATGTTCAGCCTTAACTTGTTGGCAGACTAAACAACGAGAGACAAACCGGGCTATCTCCCTCTTCATGCCATTCTACCAAAAGTGCTGGCGGATATCACGGTACATCTTCGTGCTACCGGGATGAATGGAATACTGCGAACTGTGGGACTCTGCCATGATCTCCTGTCTGATATCTCTACTGGGTACACAAAGACGCTTACCATGTCGAAGTGTACAGTCTTCATGAATGCATAACTCTGGTCTTCGTCCTGCCTCACACTCTGCTCTGAGTCGCTGAAGCTTGGAATCTACTGACTGCGCCATCTGGATCCTCTCGACTATAGTGGACTGGATTTGCATGCTGGCCATCAATGCCACACTGGAAGGAAGGACAACTTCAATACCCATCTTCTGAAGATCGGCCAACAGCTCTGGTTGCGCTGTCAGGAAATAAACTCCGGCTCTCCTGCTCAATGCATCTGCAACAACGTTGGCCTTCCCTGGGTGATACTGCAGGTTGACATCATAATCCACAAGCAGCTCTAGCCATCTCCTCTGACGCATGTTGAGATCCTTCTGGGTGAAAACATACTTCAGGCTCTTGTGGTCGGTGAAAATTTCTACCCTATCTCCGTACAAGTAGTGCCTCCACAACTTAAGTACAAACACTACTGCTGCCAGCTCCAAGTCATGGGTTGGGTAATTCCTCTCATGATCACGAAGTTGTCGTAACGCATAAGCTATTATCTTCCCATGCTGCATCAGAACACATCCTAAACCTCTGCCCGAAGCATCACAATACACTGAGAATCCACCAGTTCCATTTGGAAGCGTGAGAATAGGAGCCGTCATCAAGCCTCGCTTCAACCTCTCAAAAGAATCCTGGCACTCTGCTGTCCAAGCAAACTGCACATCCTTACGGGTCAACTGGGTCAATGGCGCTGAAATTCGAGCAAAGTCTGAAACAAATCGCCGGTAGTAACCGGCCAATCCAAGAAAACTATGGACTTCTGCCACTGTGCTAGGCACTGGCCATATTTCAATGGCCACGATTTTCTGGGGATCCACTTCAACTCCTCCTCGGGTAATGATATGACCCAAGTACGAAATGCGATCGAGCCAGAACTCGCATTTACTGAACTTGGCATACAACTGGTGCTCTCTGAGAATCTGGAGGACAACTCGGAGATGCTGCTCATGCTCCGCTTCACTCTTGCTGTAGACTAGGATGTCGTCTAGGAATACAATCACGAACTGATCCAAATAAGGCATAAAGATACGATTCATGAGGTCCATGAATACAGCCGGCGCATTGGTTGCTCCAAATGGCATCACAAGGAACTCCCAATGTCCATACCTAGATCTGAAAGCTGTCTTCGGGATGTCCTGCTCTCTGACTCTAATCTGATGATATCCTGACCGTAAGTCAATCTTCAAAAATACTGACGCTCCTTTGAGTTGATCAAACAAGTCATCTATCCTCGGGAGAGGATATCTGTTCTTGATTGTCACTGAGTTCAAGGTACGATAATCAACACACAATCTAGATGTACCATCCTTCTTTTTCACAAGAAGCATCGGGGCTCCCCAAGGCGATCCACAAGCACGAATGAATCCCTTGGTTCTGAGTTCTTCAATCATCTTGTACAATATCTCTAACTCTGACGGCGCCATCCTGTAGACTCTCTCTGACACTGGGGCTGTCCCGGGAATCAAGTCGATGGTAAACTCGATCTCTCGCTCTGGCGGCATCCCTGGAAGCTCTTCTGGGAAAACATCTGGAAACTCTTCGACTATCCGAGGTAACTGTACTACTGCCACTGCCATCCGCAACACTGGAGGAGAAGGTTCAACTTCGCCTCGGGAGAAAGAAAACTCCGGCTCGCCTGAAATACTAAAAATAACCCTGCCAATGTGGCAGTCTATCCTAGCATACTGGTCCCTCAACCAATCCATCCCTAAGACCACATCATAATCGGCCATCGGAAACTCTATCAATCTAGCGAAGAATTCTCTACCGCTAACTACGACCCGACACGAGGAAAA
Source organism: Iris pallida (assembly GCA_029216955.1). Taxonomy (NCBI): domain Eukaryota; kingdom Viridiplantae; phylum Streptophyta; class Magnoliopsida; order Asparagales; family Iridaceae; genus Iris; species Iris pallida. The sequence continues at coordinate 18,413,471 of JANAVB010034417.1, forward strand.
TACTCTATCTACTCCCACAAGTCCGTTACCAGTAAGTATATTGAGCCTTACTGATAATGACTCGGGCTCCAGTCCTACCCGTGTCGCGAATTGTGCAGACATAAATGAATGCGAGGCACCATAATCAAATAATACTGAAGTTGGAAAGGTGTTGACGAGAATAGTACCTGCCACCACCTCACCTGGTGCTATTCTTTCTTCTTCCATGGTCAAAGCCAGCACTTGACCATATCCTCTGGGTGCGGGTCCCCTCTGCTGAAAATTCCTCTGCCTGCTCTGGATCAGGGCTTGGGCTTGGACATACTGCTGCGGTCTCTGCTGCTGGAATGCCTGGGCCTGCGTCGGCAATGGCCTCGGGAACGGGTACTGCAGCTGTTGCTGCTGTTGGACTGGTGCTGGTCCTCTAACTGAAGGACTAGAGAAGGCCGATGAACTCCCCCTGTTCGGGCAATTCCCAACCCTGTGGTCCGGGGCACCACAAACCAAGCACAAATCCTGTGCTCTGTGACACTCTGATACCACATGTCCTGGCTTCCCGTAGTGTGAATATCCCACTACGGAAGACTGCTTCTGCTTCTGCTGCTGAGGGTGCGTCGGGGTGGAATGCTGAACCGACGTCACTGAGGCCGCCCGCCTCGGAGCTCCAATGGTCAAAGCCCTGGCTGCCGGGGCTGGTGCTGATGACTGATTCATCTGACCGTGAGATCGCTTCCGACCTCCGGTCCTATCCACGATCCTCTGGGAGGTATACTCATGCCTCCGGGCTGCTCTCAATACTGTATCAAAAGTCTGATGCTCAAACTGCTCTACCGCTAATAAAATCTCTAGGTGGAGCCCCTGCTGGAACTGCTGGGCTCTATCAAACTCGATCGCCACCAAGGTGGGAGCAAACCGACTAAGCCTGGAGAACTCGATCGCATATCGATCGACCATCCTGCCCATCTGCTTCAGATTGGTGAACCTCGTCTGTAGATCATACCGAGCTACAACATCAAAATACTTGGTCTGGAATCTCTCCCTGAATACTGCCCATGAAATAGGAGCCACTAATCCATCGGCTTGTGCTGTCCACCAGCTGCAGGCAAGATCTAGTAACTGCAGGCGCACTACGGCCACCTTCTCGTTCTCTGGAGTCCTGGCTGCTTCTAGAATCACCTCTGTGTCCTGAAGCCATACATCTGCAGCGATCGCATCTTCACTGCCATTGAAGAATGGAGGGTTCAAGCGCTTGAAGCTGTTGGCCGCGCTATTACCCTGATGACCTCCTCTGGTCAAAGCGTCTGCCACCGCCTGGTGTAAAGCATCTCCTCGACGATCTTGGGAAGCTAATAATGACCTGATGAGACCCACCAAAGTGCCATCCTCAGGTTCTGCTGGCTGGACGGGCTGAACTGGTGGCTCTCCTTCAGTAGGCATGACTCTGGAGGCTACCCCTGAATGCTGGGCTTGATCTCCAGGTTGCTGCTGGTCCGCTGGAGGTGCACCGCCTTGTTGATCGGCAGGTCCAGGAACAATGCCGCTGAAGAAGACGACATAGGGGACAATAAGGAAGGACCATGACAGATCAATGATACAAGCATGTGATCAGGTCAAGATTCTCAGGGATTTGAAGATACGAGCAGAGATCAAGGGCGAATACTGATTGAGACATCTATTCGGTAAACCCTCAGATATCTTGATTACAAGACCTGCATGGGCCACCACTTAAACCATGTCACGCCCCAGAACCAGAATACTGGAGAGCGGGGGCAGACATAGCCAGCTAGGTATAATAAAATAGAATCCACGTCACTATACGGTCACGGCTGTCTAGATATATGAGGGTTTAACTACAATCCATCAGTCTCCTATGGTCAAGAACAAGCCTATTGTCTCAATCACAAGCAAATAGTAACAGTCACAAGATATTAGAGCATCAATACACAATAGTAAGGCGTCCCATACATTACATATTGGATGATCATGAAGCTAGTCGTACAAAATATCAGGACTAGCAAGAGTTTTAGTCAATACATGATCAACCCTAGGATTTGTCAATCATGTTACAGCCCATAGCCAGACAGTAAATAAGGTGCAATACGAGCTAACGCGTGCTCGCCGGCTAAATACCTCAAAAGAATAATTTTACAAGTAGAGTGGGAGGACAAAAGAAACCCACTCGTTGCCCTGGTTACGCCTGGTGGTCACCATCGGGCTGGAAGACAGGTGGATCCTCTGGTGCTGCTCCGATATCTGGCCACACAAAACCAGCTGGGTCAGACCCCAGAAAGAGCAAGTGCCACAAAGGAGGCTTCACTTAGGAACTAAAGCAAGCATATCACAATAGAATATTAAAGATAATAAATAAAGAACTGATAATAATAGAGATAATAACAGTAAACTGAGTACGAGAAAACTATTCAAGTAGCCAGGTCACAACCCTTAAACCAAACAAGGACCGGGATTGCAGCCCTTCACCTGAATAGAAACCCGTCTCAAATACTATTGGTACAGTGAAGACAATAAACGAAGAGAGGACACAGAACTGCTCCGGGAGCCAGGTTACAACCCTTAAACCAAACAAGGACCGGGGTTGTAACCCTTCGCCTAAACAGAACTGGACCCCTGATCTTTATTGCTAAGGCCAGCATGATTAATCATGGTATTGAAGTAAGGTCAAACATGACGAATATGACATGGAGTTGCAATAAGACAATAAACGAAGGGAGGACACAGAACTGCTCCGGGAGCCAGGTTACAACCCTTAAACCAAACAAGGACCGGGGTTGTGACCCTTCGCCTGAACAGAACTGGACCCCCGATCGTTATTGCTAAGACAAGTATCAATAATCATGTCATGTTACAATCTTGCATAGGATCAGGATAAGACTAAGCTGGAATAAACTCCATCCAATCAATCACGGCCAATCAAGAGTACGGCTTGATACTTTTAACTAACTAGGGTTATCACAGGCCTAGTTACTAGCAAGATGCAATAAGATTATCCCAACAGCGACAAGCCCTGCAGACCATCCGATTATCCAGGTCGAATGTCCGTTTAGGAAAAATGCAACACATGACTGTATGGTGGAAATGTGCCCTACTCGTCGGTAGGCTACAAGTCCACTGAATGCGCCCAGATAACGAGATTGCCTGTAGCTGGGAATCTCTTCATGACTACTGAATCATTCTAGTTAATTAGCCTTAGTCAATTTCAGTAGGTGTCCCTGACCGTGGTACTCAGGGACCCCCATCCTAGACATGATGCAAGACAGTACCAGTTTATTTGTACAAAACACAATCGCCCACGGTGTCCAGATCTTTCATACTTGTCATGTCAGGCTAGCTGTCGTAACAACATACCGAGATATATCATGTCAGTTTACTTGTCAAGAGTGCGCAACAGCAGGCCACTATCGTGTTCTATTTGTACCTTATCATGAATGAGAGAAACTTGCATAAAATAACTAGTGAAATATTCTTGAAGCCAATGAAAAGATCAACAACTTTTATGTTTTGATTTTTTCGAAATTCTAGCTACAAAACAACTTAAACAGGCAAAAATAGCAAAATAGGGCAATTCCGGCGCATGGAATTCCTGCATAATCGGCGCATGAGATTCTTGCACAAATTGGTGCATGGGATTCCTGCACAAATCGGCGCATGGGATTCCTGCACAAATCGGCGCATGAGATTTCTGCACAAATCGGCGCATGGGATTCCTGCACAAATCGGCGCATGAAATTTCTGCACAAATCGACGCATGAGATTCCTGCACAAATCGGCGCGTGAGATTCCTGCACAAATCGGCGCATGAGATTTCTGCACAAATCGGCGCATGGGATTCCTGCACAAATCGGCGTATGAGATTCCTGCACAAATCGGCGCATGAGATTCCTGTACAAATCGGCGCATAAGATTTCTGCACAAATCGACGCATAGGATTCCTGCACAAATCGGCGCATGGGATTTCTGCACAAATTGGCGCATGGCCTCCCGGCGTATGGGGTTCGTCGTCCCCAAACAGCAAGTTCAGCCATGAAAATTCTAAAAACTTGCCATGGCCATAACTTTTTCATACGGAGTCAAAATCAAGCGAAACAAAAGCCAAAACTAAAGGAAATTGAATTCTCTACAACATAGAACCATTAGTTTTTGGAAATACCAAGTTTTTAGAGATCAAAACCAAGAAAAACTAAACAAGAAGGAACTTAAAACTTAGATCTACAAAAATATAACCATAAAAATGGAAAATGCCAAGTTCTAAAGTATCTTAGAATCAAGTGAGGAAGAGAATGGAACAATAAAACTTGAGATCCATCATGAAGTAAGTTTGCACTTACCAAAGCTCTCTCTCTTCCTGGTAGGTGTAGAAGAGTAAATGGTGGAGAAGAAGAAGTGAAGGAGAAGAATAAATGAAGAGAGAGAGTTAGGTGGAAATATAAATGAGGGTGGTGGTGGTAGGTGGGGGTTTTCTATTGGTTCATGATGAACCCACAAGCAAACCAAACCAAGCTAAGTCGAACCAAGCTAAGCCATATCCAATGACATGCCAAAATAACCATACAGGAAAATACGCAATACGAGTCAAGAATACGTACACGTATACCAAGATACGTAATACGAACTATAGGCATTACACATTCTTCTTCTTAAGTCTTCTTCTAACTTCTTCTAACTTCTTCTTCTTATTCTTCCTCTAATTCTTCTTCTAACTTCTTCTTCCTATTCTTCTTCTAATTCTCTTCCTCTAACTTCTAATTTTATATACAAATATATATATATATATATATATATATATATATATATATATATATATATATATATATATATATATATATACATATATATCTACATAGGGGGTTTATAGGGGTTAATGAGGGGTATATAGGAGCTAAAGGGGGGGGAACTGACAGCCACTGCTGCTGCCAGTGCTTGGCTGCTACTGCAGCTGCGTATGCTGCTGCTACTGCTACCAGCTGCTGCTGCAGCTGGTAATGCTGCTGCCACTGCTGTTCTTCTTTTCTTCTTCATCTTCTAATTCTTCATCTTCTCTACTTCTTCTATATATATATATATATATATATATATATATATATATATATATATATATATATATATATATATATATATATATATATATATATATATATATATATGTATATATAATCCTCTAACCATCTATATATATATATATATATATATATATATATATATATATATATATATATATATATATATAGGTAAATACCTACACACACATATCCAAATCTATATCTATATAAACTCACAACCACACACACATATCTATATATATATAAATACATATACACACATATATATATATATATATATATATATATATATATATATATATATATATATATATATATATATATATATATATATATATATATAGACACACACTCTAACACACTCACACACACACACACACTCACACACTACCACCACTCTCATGACACCATCACCACCACCACTCTCTACACACACAATACATATAAATAAATACACACACACATATATATACATATACATATATCACATATATATACATATATACATATATATATACCAATCTAATTAATAAAATCCCAATTTATCTCTAACCTAGATTTCTAGGGAAACCTATGAAATCTATGGGCAAAGTGTGGAGAATAAGCTCCTCTACATTTATTGTGAGGGGAAATAAAGCAAAAGAGAAATTAATGAAGGATTAAAAGCTTACCTAAATTTGGTGATCCTTTGAAGAAGAAAGAGCTTGGAAAGAAATGAAATTAAGAGAGAGAGAGAGAGAGAGAGGTTACTTAGTTGTGAAGAAAAGAGGAGGGGGGAGTGGCTACTTGGCCGGCCATGGGGGGGGTTATTGGGTTTGGGTGGTGATCCAATAAGCCCCCAAACCCAATAGACTTGGTTTGGTTTGAATTGAATTCGGTTTGGTTCGGTTTGTTTCGGTTTAACTCTAATTAACTAATTAAGCCTCTAAAATGACTAATTAAGCTATGAAAGTAGGGTTTATGATTTCTTGCCTAGTTAGGATGGTATGTGGACCAAGTCCAGCTAGTATGTGGGTCCCACTAGTGTCCAGGCTACCCGGGTCTCCAACTTAAGTCCAAATTGGATAAAATTCAAACTAAATCAAACAAATCCCTAAAAATCATATAAAATCAAATAAAATTCCTAAAAATTATAAAACTTGGAAAATGATGAAAATATCCCTAATTTGAAAACTGGGGGTGACAAATCTACCCTCCTTAAAAAAATTCGTCCTCGAAATTGAATGAGAATTAACACAGCAATCATGAATAGAACAAGGAAAGAAAAAGATAGAATTTTCCCTCAAGGCTCGAAGAGATATGGAAATCACTCCCGCATGTCGTCCTCCCTCTCCCAGGTAGACTCACCTGGAGAATGGTGCCTCCATGCAACGCGAACCAAGGGAATGACCTGGTTCCGGAGCACCTTCTCTCTTCGGTCCAAGATCTCAACCGGCTTCTCTAGATAGCTGAGTGTCGGTCCCACTTCGATCTCGGAGTGGTCCAAGACATGACTGGGATCTGCCACGTACCGTCTCAGCTGCGACACATGGAACACGCTGTGCACTCCCTCCAGTACGGGTGGTAACTCCAGTCGATAAGTCACTGTACCGACCCTGCCCAAGATACGGAATTGTCCGATGTATCGTGGACTAAGTTTCCCGTCGCCATCAAAACGAATCGTGCCACGCGTCGGAGAAATCCGTAGGAACACGAGATCATCAACCTAGAACAAAAACACAAGACATAGAGCTTGATCTAAAACAATCACAATCAGACTCAAATACTCGAAAAATCTAAACTATACCTCAAACTCTAATGGCCTCCGGTGGCTATCGGCCTAATGCTACTGCCTATCCTGCGCCACCCGAAGTCTATCTCTGATAACCCTGACCTTCTCTACAGCATCCACTACCATCTCAGGGCCAAGCAAAACCCTCTCGTCGACATCATCCCAAGACAAGGGAGTACGGTACCTCCATCCGTATAGAGCCTCGAAAGGTGACATCTCTATACTAGCTTGGTAGCTGTTGTTGTAAGCAAACTCTACCAAGTGAAGGTGGTCCTCCCAAGATCCCCCGAAGTTCAAGACACAGGTACGCAGCATATCCTCGAGGGTCTGAATCGTCCTCTCCGACTGCTCGTCTGTCTGGGGGTGGTATACAGTACTGAACTTAAGCGATGTGCCCAAGCTAAGCTGCAAACTCCTCCAGAAGTGGGAAGTGAATCGGCTATCCCGATCCGAGACTATACTCACTGGAACCCCATGCAATCGGACTATCTGCCGTACGTACATCTCGGCCAACCTCTCCGTAGATAAACCCACCTTGAAAGGCAAAAAGTGGGCCGATTTGGTCAATCGATCAACAATGACCCAAATCGTATCCCTCCCTCCTGGAGAGCGCGGAAGCCCAGATACAAAGTCCATAGTGATATGCTCCCACTTCCACTCAGGAATGGGTAGTAGCTGGAGCAATCCACCGGGTCTCTGTCTCCCGGCCTTCACCTGCTGGCACACCAAGTATCTCGAAACGAACTGAGCTACCTCACGTTTCATGCCATACCACCAAACATGCTGTCTCAAGTCTCTATACATTTTGTTGGCTCCAGGATGCATAGAGTACTGAGAACGGTGCGTCTCCTGAAGAACCTCCTCCCGAAGTCCTCCGCTCGACACGCACAATCTGGTACCATGACTCAACGATCCATCCCCTGCTATAGAGAACTCATCCAACAGTCCTGCCCGGACCTGCTCCCTGATGACTCTCAGAGCCTCATCCTCAAACTGAGCTGCACTGACTCTGTCCATCAGCTCCGACTGCACCTTGAGACCCCACATCTGCGTCTCGAACCCAGAAACTATCACCTCTATGCCCAAGCTCTCCAGATCTGCCAAAAGGTGACGATCCATCGTCAAACACATGGCCACGGGATACCTGCTCAAAGCATCCGCGACCATGTTGGCCTTTCCCGGATGGTACTGTAAGGATATATCAAAATCCTTCATCAGCTCTAACCATCGCCTCTGCCTCATATTCAGCTCCTTCTAGGTAAACACGTACTTCAAGCTCTTGTGATCAGTATAGATCTCAACTCGCTCTCCGTACAGATAGTATTTCCATAGCTTCAAAGCAAAGATGACCGCTGCCAGCTCCAGATCGTGGGTAGGGTAGTTCCTCTCATGAGGACGTAACTGCCTAGATGCATAGGCAATCACCTTCCTGTGCTGCTGAAGTACACAACCCAAATCCCGTCCTGAAGCATCACTGTAGATCGTATAACCACCAGATCCAGATGGCAGCGTCAAGATAGGAGCTGTAGTCAACCTCGCCTTCAGCTCCTCGAAGGCGGCCTAGCACTCCTCGGACCAAACAAACTCCTCGTCCTTCCTGGTAAGGCGGGTCATCGGCTGGGCAATCCTAGAAAAGCCCTACACGAACCTCCGATAATAACCTGCCAGACCCAAAAAACTCCGAACCTCTGCTACTGAGCTCGGCGTAGACCAGGACTCCAATGTAGAAATCTTCTTCGGATTCACTGAAATTCCCTCGCCAGAGACAACATGGCCTAGAAACTCCACGCGATCCAAGAAGAACTCGCACTTGGACAACTTCCCATACAGCTGCTCCCTCCTGAGAGTGTCCAACACAATCCTCAGGTGCTCCTTGTGCTCCTCTGGTGTCTTCGAATAGATGAGAATGTCATCAATGAAGACCACCACGAACTTGTCAAGGTACTGATGAAATACCTTGTTTATCAAGTTCATGAATACCGTCGGGGCGTTGGTCAACCCAAACGGTATGACGGTATACTCATACTGGCCATAGCGAATCCGAAAGGCAGTCTTCGGAATGTTATCCCACTTTACCTTCAGCTGATGGTACCCGGTACGCAAGTCGATCTTCGAGAACACCCTCGCCCCGCTCAACTGGTCGAACAAGTCATCAATCCTTGGCAAAGGATACTTGTTCTTGATGGTAAAGTTGTTGAACGCCCTGTAATCAATGCACAGACGTACCGTACCATCCTTCTTGGGGACGAAAAGAACTGGCACGTCCCAAGGTGAAGAACTAGATCGAATAAAGCCCTTGTCCTCCAGCTCGTCGACATGTTTCTTCATCTCCGCTAACTCACTGTTGTTGATTCTATAGACGTGCTGGGAGATAGGCTCAGCGCCCGACACTAGGTCTATAGAAAACTCAACATCATGATCTGGCGACATCCCGGGCAGCTCCTCGGGAAAGATATCCAAGAACTCAGCAATAAGTGGATATGGCAACACCGGCCTCGCCAACAACGCTCCGCGGAATCCATCTCACTGCTCCGTTGTACCCCTGGTGAACTCATACTCCGGCTCTCCCGGCGGCCTAACAAAATCCTGCCCCCTCTGTAGTCGATGCTAGCGTGGTGCATGCTCAACCAGTCCATACCGAGTACCACATCGTAACTCAGAAGTGGTATTACGAACAAACACGCACTCAGCTCCCGGCCTCTCAAAAAAACTCTCCGCCCCTTGCAAACATTATTAACCAGGATGATGCCATTCCCAGTCATAATCTTGCAAGTCCTACCAAGATACTCAGTAATGATATTGTGCCTAAGAGCAAAAGAAACAGACACAAAACTGTGCATAGCACCAGAATCAAACAAGGCTAAAGCTGGAAAAGAATCGAGCAAAATAGAACCTACGACAATATCTGCAATAGGCTCCATCTCCTCGGCTGCAAGAGTAAAGGCTCTACCCTGACCACCCCGCTGCTGGTGGTGCTGAACAAATTGCTGCTGCTGGGTCGGAAGTGGACCCCTCGGCTGCACTGCAGGTACTCTCGTCGGTGTCCCCTGAGCTGCTACCGCTCCACGGGCTACCCTGCGAGGGTTCGCAGGACAATCTCTCAACTGATGTCCAGCCTCCCCGCAGTAGAGGCACATGCCCAGCCTCTTCCCACAGACCTCCCAGATGTAACCAGGCTTCTTGCAGTAGCCGCAGGGAACCCCATGCTGTGCCTGCCTCTGCTGAGTGTGCTGCACCTGCTGAACCGGTGCTCTGGTCTGAACCTGCGGCTGGTGATGCTGGAAAGAACAATACTGAAGCTGAGGGCACTTAGCAGCCCCCGCGCTGCTAGTAGCCCCCGAAAAAAGATTACGTTCCCTCTTGGGCTTCAAGCCCCACTCCCGCTCTACCTTGCGGGCCTCCGCGTAGATCTGGGTATAAGTCTCATAGAAGGAGGGAATGAGGATCTTGATATCCCAAGTCAGCCCCTCCCTGAAACGGCTCGCCCTAATCTCTGGGTCTCGAACCATGTACTCCGCGTATCAGCTCAGACGCCCGAACTCCGCGGCGTACTCCTCCACAGATAAACTGCCTTACTGCAGATCTTGGAACTGCCGTACCAGGTCAATCTTGTCCGTGGGGGAAAAGAACTGCTCCTTGAAAAGAAGCTTGAACTCTGCCCAAGTATGGCCCTCTCCAGCTAGGGCTGGCTCGTTTCTGAACCAGGTGCATGCAATGTCTAGCAACTGCAAACCTACCGCCTCGACCTTCAGGTCGTCTGCCAGGCGGGAGGCCCTCATCTGCCGCTCGATATCCTCGAGCCAATCATCTGCATAGACCACACCCTCGGTCCCGCTAAAGTCATGGGGCCCAAGCTTCTTGAAGTCCTGGATATCTCCGTACCTAGTACGCGTCCCCTGATGCGGAGCCTTCTGCTCCACAGCTGCAAGGGCCAACTGATGGACATCCTCCATGCCCTGATGCATCGCGTCTGTCTGCCTCTGCTGAGCCTCGGCCTGGGATCTGTGAGTCTCCAGCACCTGCTGGAGGAAGGTAAGCATCTGTCCCATATCTGTAGGCAGAGGAGGTGGAGGTGGAAGTGTGTCTGCAACTAGCGGAGGAATCTGCTACACAGGAGGATGAAGAGCGCCCGTATCAACCACTGGTACTGCGACCGAAAAAGTCGTAGCAACCCCAGGGCCAGCCCTCGTAACTGGCGGAGGAGCGCCCCCAAGAGCTGCTGCCAACACCCCGACTGCAGCAGGAGTGTCCGAATCAGGTCCGCGAGTCATTGCAGACCTCTCCGCGTCTGCGGACTCAGGATGCTGGGACCTGGTCTGCACCATCCTGAGGATAGAAATAAAGAAAATATCAATATGGCACAAGAAGGATTATATCAAAGGAGGACAGCTAGAAAATAGTAAATCAATATCAAAGACGGTAAGCAAGATAAGCAAGGAAAGATCCTACTGTGATTGAGTACTCTTAGCCTACTACCTCCTATATGTAACACAGGCTCGTAGTCAACACTCTAAGACGAGTGCCGCCAGGACATCGCACTAATTGTGACTTCAGGACCTGCGTGGGCCACCACTAAAAATGTGTCACGACCCGCACCCGCTATAAGGGCACGTGTACGTGACAACGCCCAGCCCTCACCGTAAAAACGGCATAGAATGCTGTAGGTTTTCTACACTAACAACAGTTTATATATATATCAAAAACCTGTCGAGGATATGGTCAACTCCGAACGGAGGACAAGCAATGAATATATATGAGTGCTCAATCACAACTCTAAGATGATAAAGTAAAGACTGAAAGATAAAGACAATAAGACGATAAAATATAACATGTCAAGTCCAACACAAAGAATATACAAGTCCAAGTCTCTAATACAATCCAAAATATAACAGTCTCAAAAGTAACTAGAGACAAGGTCCAGTATAAATAACTCTAACTAAGCAATAGGTAAAGTCTCGTCAGGCGAAGCTAAGCCCTGCTGGACCAAGGTCTCCAAGTCTAAGCCCATTACGTCATCCGGACCGTAGTAGGTACTGTAATCCCCCTCATCCGCATCTATAATATTTGTCAACATATCCAGTCAGGATGGAATGAGTACAATCAACTAACAACAGTTCACAAGATATGACAAAAGCTATAAGACTGTAAATAGAGAGTATACACAAGAAATCATGGAATGTACATGTGAGTATCATGGCAAGGTAAGCTGTAAATCTAGAGCTAGAACAAGGCAAGTAAACTGATCATGGCATGTACAAGAATCGAGAATCATCTATCTAGGTGTGTGAGTACTAGTTTTAACATGTGGCCGGCTTGGGTCTGCACAAGGTCTACTGATCAGCCAATCCTACGTGGAGGGTAGGATTGGTATCATTCAAGGTCTACAAGAATAAACAAGGCGGATAATGACCACACATCTACACTAGTACTCCCCGTTCCCGATTGGTAGAGTGGATCCAAGCAAGACACGTTACGACATGGAATTCTATGAGAAGGGAGCAAGTCTCCTCGAAAATCGGTGTCCATATACTGCACAAGAACTACAATGGGGCTTGCACAAGATATACCAAGATAACGAGGAATAATATCTCATGTCGGGATCCATGAATACCAATCCGTGTGATCAATGTGTCGAGAACAAGCATATCTACACTAATTACATGAATTATAACAATCATCGTAAATTGGAAAAGTATCAGAGAATGTACTCGCTTGTAATATGGTAAAATATGTCAACGGGATCCAATGCAGCGTCTCGAGGACCTATAGGGAACAAGACGTATCAATACTATGTTTTAGGAAGTAAAGTCAATTCAAATTAAACCCTATTAAGTCATTCTAGGTCAAGACAAGTCTAGTTGGGTCAACCTTGGTCATGGGAGAGTATTGAAAGTCAACCCGTATCAAACTAGGTCGAAAGTTGACTTACAGTTGACTTTTGGTCAACGGGTCAACTCCGGTCAACTCTAGGTCAACCCTAGGTCAATCCTAGGTCAATGGTGACTAACAGTTGACTTTTAGTCAACCGTTCAAGTCTAATAAAATTTGGGACTAAATTGGGTAAAGTGTTGACCCATAGTTGACTTTTAGTCTAAAAAGTCAACCGTGGTCAACCAAGGTCAAGACTAGGTCTAGGCGACTATTTCTAATCATTACCAACCCTTACCCAAGTCTATCTTAGACTCCTAAACCCGTATCTTGACCGTAGGCCAATATCTTAATTTATCCTTTACAAAGGTAAATTTCTAGCCTAGGTGAATACCAAGTTAGCCTACCTACGCTTGGTATTTTGACCCGTGCTCCCTAGGGTAGTAGGATACTAGCCTATACATTCGTTACCTACCAAGATACCTAGGTAGAGTGGACGTCTAGTCCATCTTACGGCCCATTGCCGATATCTTGAATATCTCAAGATACGCAATGGTACGGCGCGATACCGCCGTCCTAAAACCCCGATTTCAACTCGGGAGCCTACCCGCAAAGTCTAATTTATATAGTCTAGGTCTCCCCTAAGTTTCAACTCATTCCGACACTCGGGGCTCAATTTCACCCTCTAACTCGATCTCCTCTAAATTTCTCTTCTCATTCCTCTTCTAATTCCTATTCTAATTCTTCTCTTCCTAATTCTTCCAATTCTTCTTCTTCTAGTTCTTCCTATTCTTCTAATTCTTTTTCCTATTCTCCTTTCCCTCATTCTCTTCTAATCCTCTTCTCATTCTTCTTCTTAACTCTTCTTCTAACTTCTTCTTCCTATTCTTCCGCTAATTCTTCTTCTAACTTCTTCTTCCTATTCTTCTTCTAATTCTCTTCTTCTAACTTCTAATTATATATATATATATATATATATATATATATATATATACATAGGGGGGTTTATAGGGGTTAATGGGGGTATATAGGAGCTAAAGGGGGGGAACTGGCAGCCACTGCTGCTGTCAGTGCTTGGCTGCTGCAGCAGCTGCGTATGCTGCTGCAGCAGCTGCGTATGCTGCTGCAGCAGCTGCGTATGCTGCTGCTACTGCTACCAGCTGCTGCTGCAGATGGTAATGCTGCTGCCACTGCTGTTCTTCTTATTCTTCTTCATCTTCTAATTCTTCCTCTTCTCTACTTCTTCTATATATATATATATAATCCTCTAACCATCTATCTATATATATATATATACATATATATATATATACTCTATATAAGTAAATACCTACACACACATATCCAAATCTATATCTATATAAACTCACAACCACACACACATATCTATATATATATAAATACATACACACACACACACACACACACACACACACACACACACACACACACACATATATATATATATATATATATATATATATATATATATATATATATATATATATATATATATACTCTAACACACTCACACACACACACACACTCTCACTCACACACTACCACCACTCTCATGACACTATCACCACCACCACTCTCTACACACACACAATACATATAAATAAATACACACACATATATATACATATATACATATATATGTACCACTCTAATTAATAAAATCCCAATTTATCTCTAACCTAGATTTCTAGGAAAACCTATAAAATCTATGGGTAAAGTGTGGAGAATGAGCTCCTCTACATTTATTGTGAGGGGAAATAAAGCAAAAGAGAAATTAATGAAGGATTAAAAGCTTACCTAAAGTTGGTGATCCTTTGAAGAAGAAAGAGCTTGGAAAGAAATGAAATTAAGAGAGAGAGAGAGGTTACTTAGTTGTGAAGAAAAGAGGAGGGGGAGTGGCTACTTGGCCGGCCATGGGGGGGGGGGGGGGGGTTATTGGGTTTGGGTGGTGATCCAATAAGCCCCCAAACCCAATAGACTTGGTTTGGTTTGAATTGAATTCGGTTTGGTTCGGTTTGTTTCGGTTTAACTCTAATTAACTAATTAAGCCTCTAAAATAACTAATTAAGCCATGAAAGTAGGGTTTATGATTTCTTGCCTAGTTAGGATGGTATGTGGGCCAAGCCCAGCTAGTATGTGGGTCCCACTAGTGTCCAGGCTACCCGGGTCTCCAACTTAAGTCCAAATTGGATATAATTCAAACTAAATCAAACAAATCCCTAAAAATCATATAAAATCAAATAAAATTCCTAAAAATTATAAAACTTGGAAAATGATGAAAATACCCCTAATTCGAAAACTGGGGGTGACATGTTCTGGCACGCTTTTCGGTGCAAAGCGGGTCCAACGACGGATGTCATTTTTGATCCAAAATTACCATTTTGCTCCTGTGTCCAAAATTAGACTTATGGGTAGTCAATTTTAGACAATTTTCTTTTATTGAAAATGTTGGTGATGTTTGTTTCAGCATCAGGAGACGTTTGCGGGAGATTGGCTTTTGTGGCTCATTGATTGATTGGATATTGTTGGTTCTACACACTACCACCATACAAGTATACCTTGTCAACTTGTACAGTATATCTTATATGCATGTTCTTTACTTTTCTGTTATTTTTTTCTTCATATAGTTATATTCATGTTGCTTAATTCTTTCTTTGTTTTACATGTATGTAGATTTGTTCATATTGCTACATTACTTGTTATATTATCTTATTTCGTTTATGTGTGCGTCTCGTGATAGAGTAGCTTAGCCCTATGCCATGTTCCTTGAAATTGACTTGATTATTTGTCCCTGTATCACTTGGACTCGACTTGACTTGGACATGATTTGACTTGATTTGTAGTTCTAGACGAGAATTTTGTTATAGACGTTGACTATACCTGAGCATCTCGTTTGTGAGCTCCCATTGGGCTGTGAAGGAGACTTATTTTCGTTTAGAAGTCCCCATTGGCCTACTTATTATAGGACTGTGAGCTCCCATTGAGTTGCGGTTATCCCGATTTATTTGTAGTTATGTTTATTAGCACGATTCTCGACGGCATGCCATTTCTTTCATGGTTTGTTCTTGTACTGTATTTTGTCTAGTCTTTATTTCCTGCATTATTCATGTTTTTCCATGCATATTATTTACTGTCATAGTAGGCATATTTTATGTACTTGCTAGTCCCCTAAGGACATGGTGATCTCTCTAGGTTTAGTCGAGGTTTATCCAGGTGCAGGAGAACAGGTTTATGAGCCAGCACCAGACCATGGTACCACTGCAGCTGACGACGTTATTGATGCTTAGCATAGTTTGGACTTAGTTATTTTATTTTCTATCTTTATATTATATTTTCATCTACTGGTAATGGATTTATCTCCACCGGACGTGACTTGAATTCTTGATTACTTGAAACTTTAGTTTACATTATTTCTCATTATTTAGTTCATCAGTTCTTATTTGATTTAGTTGTATATTTTTTACTTTTGTGGATGAGACATAGATTGCCTTGATAAACTCTAGATTATGTGGACTTAGTTAGACAACTTAAGTGTATTCTTGAGGGATTCCATAGATTGGGATTGTCCTTAAGTGTGTACTAGCTGGCCGTGTCACTAGTCCCATGACTTTTGGGACTGGGATGTGACATGATGATTCATTTCAATTGTAACATGTATTACAGAACACAAAATATAGTTATTAAATTGGACTTGCTGGCTCTTATTATTTTTGTTGGTAATTTATTTTCTAATATTTCTATTTGATATATTTGGTATAGGTTCCTATTCTGCGATACTGAATCTGCAGTATTTTTTTGAATGTAGCGACATTTAGCAACGCATGGCAAACGTTGCTATTCCAAATATCACTAAATTTATTAGACATCGCTGACTATCGCTACCTAGGATATAATCTAGCAGTCTTAGCGATGGGTAGCGACGTTCTAATACGTCGTTGCTAAACTTTGCCCATCCAACATCGCTAATATCACTTATTTTGGTAGTGGAATAATCCCTTTAACCTCCAATAAAATGGGCTAAGAAACCCTAGCTTAGCCCTTAAGCTAGCACCAACAAATCTGGACTATTGATCGTTACCAAATTTGACCAAAAACTTCTTGAAACACCTAGAAAAGGTATATGGTTGGTTTACCTTCTGAACAAAGTGTGAATATTAAATTCTACACTATTTAGGTTCTGAAAAATATAGCATACCACTAGCATGCTGCAGATATATCGTCGATATATCAGTACTGTTCTTTGGCTGCAATTGAGCCTTGGTCTCGCTGCCAATTTGACGTTTTTGTCGCGACCTTTATCTTCGGTCTACGACATTCCAAACATCCATCATCCTTGAATTCCCAAGATTGGAAGGGTTACTACAATATGAATTATTCTTGTTTCATTTTTAGGTTCTATCTGGTTTGCTAAGGTTCATCCACATGTATTGCCTTCCAGATTTTATTCAAGACCTCTTATTTCAACAACTATTATGTCTTGCAACAAAAAGATTTTCGACAAAATACATTGTTAGTGTTTTTTTTTTATGTTTTTTTTTATGCCCATCTAATGCTAGTTGTATATATTTTATGTGAGAGCTGTTAGCAAAGAACAAATATAAGGATGATGCAGAAGACTGCCAAAAATGTTGACTCCTCCATCATTCGGTCTACTAAAACATTGCGAGTTCTGAAAAATTGTGTTGTCCCTCAAATAATAATAATAGAAAATTTAAAAAATATTTGGTTAGCATTAAAATAGAAATGTGATGTCTTTAGAAAAAAAAACGTGGCTTCCACGGGGAGCCAACAGAAGAGAAAGTGTCCATTTTTCCTTTTTAATCCCTAAAAAAGAATCCCACCAAACACGACCCGACCAGCGCCATCTAGACAGATCAAAATCACTGTTCCCAACAAAAGCACTGAATTGTTTTTCTAGGGTTACGGTTTCCCCAACTCTCGATCCCAAACTTCCTACACCACTCTCCAGACCGGAATTTATAGAGTTAGGGTTAGGGTTTCTTCTGCCCCCATCGAGGGGATGAAGGTGGTGGTGGGGAGCCCCGGGACTGTCAGTGGGCTGCTGCTGAGATTGGGGCAATGCCTCTTTGCTGGGGCCTCGATTGGGGTCATGGTGTCCGCATTCGGCTTCTCCAACTACACCGCGTTCTGGTATTACTGACTCTATTCCTTGTTCCTTGCTATGTTCGATAAAGTTTGCATCTTTCTTTAATGTGGAGTTGGAATTGTGATGATTTGAATTGGTGTGGTCAGCAATGAGGGTGGCTTGCTGGTTGTTCGTCGATCTTGAGTTGATTGAGTGCGCGATAATGAGTAATAGTCGGAGGGGTTGTTGTTATAGTGTTCCACGGATGTTCTATCGGTTTTATTAGTACTTTGTTCGGGGTTTTTTCTATGGTTTTTTCTAAGGGCACCACCCTTTTTGCTAGGGGCTAGCCCAAAATAGTTCAAGAATATTACAAGTTTGCCATCAAAATTTTTTGCTAGGGGCTAGCCCAAGCACACCTATAAATACCAATTTTTCTTTTCATGTTCTCTCTCCTTCTTCTCTTTTCTTTTCTCCCTCAACTATTTTCTTCTCTCCTTCTCTTAGGTCAAAGAATTAAAACCCTAATTCTTTTCTTTTCTCCCTACATTTTTGGCAAATTGTTCTCTCCCTCAACTCTAGGTCATTGACTTCTCCAAATTTTTGGTAAGTCATCGAACTAAAATATGTTTCATGTTTTAAACAAGAATTTCACATATAAAAGTTGAATTATGTGTTAAATGTAGAAACAAATTGAACATGGATCAACCGGGATCATCAAACGTTCCCGCCACGTCCGAAGAATACGTTCCCGCAACGTCCGAAGACAACTTTGATGCATCGGAAGCTCTCTTGGTAACTATATTTGAACTTGTCATTGGATTTAAAATCGTGCTGTGACACAGAGGACTGCCAACACTCTGGCAGTCCAGATCATAGACTAGGACTGCCAGAGTGGTGGCAGTCCTTCACAGAAGAAGGACTGCCAGGACCCTGGCAGTCCTACAAATATGTAGGACTGCCAGGGTCCTGGCAGTCCTTCTGTGAAGGACTGCCACCACTCTGGCAGTCCTAGTCTATGATACTAGAATGCAGAGTTTTAGTCAGTAAAGGTGTTTGTAATTTATGAACACCAATTACTGTACAAAAGACGGTCTTGCTATTAACACAATTTGCTATTTATGGACACCAATCTTATGCACTGGCCTAATCTATGAAACCTATTTGCTTTAGGATTTTGTCTAATTGTACTAACCTGTAAGTTTTATTGTAGGACTTGAGATCTTCCGATTTTGCGGTACCGGCTCCAATTGCAGTCAATGTAGCCCATTTATTTTGGACCGATCTATGTTTTGAATCAAGCGAGGGTGCGGTACATTGGTGTCGAGAAGTCGGACAGAAAAAAATATTGTTCTAGTGATATCCAGATCGACCCAAAATCGACCGAGACGACAAACTGTGGTGGTGGGCTGTGAAAGAGGTGATGTGTTCAGAACGCACAAGAAAAACACAATTATCCAAAGTAAAGTTCCAAGAAGAAATGTTGGAACGAGGAAATGTGGTTGTCCATTCACGATACATATTAGAAACGAAGAAGAGGAAAAATGGACAGTAGAAGTGGAGAATGGAACCCACAACCATGAGATTGCCGAGACACTATTGGGTCATCCGTATGTTGGACGGTTGAACAATACGGAGAAGAAGATAGTCGAAGACTTGTCCACCTCCGGAGTTGCACCGAGACAAATATATTCCGTCATACGACATGAAGATGAGAAGAACATGTCTACAATGAAGTCAATATACAACGCCCTAGCTTCTTCAAACGCTGTCCGGACGAAATCAAGAATGGCGATGCAAGAAGTGCTCAAGTTGCTTGCCGATAATCATTATGTTGAGTTCCATAGAAGACATCCCCCGAGTAATGAAGTATTATCAATCTTTTGGGCTCATCCTGATTGCACAAATTTGGCCAGATCTTTTGCCGACGTGTTAGTCCTTGATTGCACGTATAAGACAAATAAGTTCAAGATGCCTCTCTTTCATGTTGTCGGGTTCACCTCTACTTGGAAAACATTTCCAGTGGCATTTTGCTTCATGAAGAGTGAGAAACTTGAAGACTACACATGGGCGTCGGAGAAACTGAAAACACTTTACACTGGTCATACAGAGCCGTCAGTATTTGTTACCGACAGAGAGTATGCCCTCATTAATGCTATTCGCATTGTTTTTCCTCAAGCGGATACATTGCTATGCACTTGGCATGTCAATCATAATATTCAAGCCCAATGTAAGTTGAAGTTTCGGAAGGAGGATGGTAAAATCGACATGCAGATTTTTTACGAATTCTACAATGATTGGAATTGTGTGTGGCGAGCATCTACGATTGCCAGTTACGATGCCGCATGGTACTTGTTCAAGCAAAAGTGGGAGACGAGGGAGCCGGCATGCATTTCTTACATCAAAGATACATGGCTTGAACCGCACAAAGAACAATTCGTCTTAGCATAGTCGAATGTGGTGAAGCATTACGGCACGACAACTACCAACCGTGTCGAAGGAGCACACTCTTTATTGAAGAGGCACCTAAAATTATCTCTCGGCAACTTCATCTCTGTTTGGCAAGCTATACATTTATCAGTAGACCGGACGGTGAATGAAATTAAGGCATCATTTGAGATGAGTTTGAATATAGTCAAGCATGAGCATAGAAAGGAAGTACTCTTAGATGTTTTAATGCGCGTGGTATCTCACAAGGCGTTGGCCTTAATAGCTGATGAGATTGAAAGATCAAAGTTTGTCCGGCTTGATCCCGAGGTTTGCGGGTGTGTATATCGACATACACTGGGCCTCCCTTGTGCACATCAGATTAATGAATATCGCCGTGAATCCATTCCTATTCCAGTAAATGCTGTCGATCAACGTTGGAGGCAGTTGTCTATGATGCCCTGGTGAAGACGAACGATGATTTCTTCTCTTTGCCACAAGTGAAACTTCTCCACGCAAGGTGGTGTGCCTCAGTAGGAGTGGAACGGATGTCCATTGAGCTTAAAATCCAAGAAATTACATGTCCGGTGACTACTAGAATGCATGAGCCGTCCGTTGTTTCCAATCCTAAAGGCAGACCTCAAACAAGATTGACTAGTTCACAGAAGAGAAGGCTGGAGTCGACTAAGAGAGATCTATCGTCCTTTGAGCATGTTGAACGAAGCTTACAGCAACCTTCGCCTGCACGGAAGGGCAAGCTTGTCGTTCGCCGAAAAATGGAGAAAATGGATCTCCCAAGAAAAGATACAGTTGCAAGCCAAACAACGAGTTTGTATATTGACAAATTTCAACCTGCGCTTCGAAGTTACATTTGGTCTATTGTCGATGTCCCCGGTGATGGCCATTGCGGATTTCATGCCCTTGCAAGGCATCTTGGTTATGATGACAAAGACGGATGGAGACGGGTGAGGCAGGAGCTGTACGAGGAGTTAGAGACTCGTCTTCCATTCTACTCCCGCATCCTAAGCGAAGAAACGGTTGCAAGTTTGTTGTTAAGTATCCCTTGCACCGACAGTGTTACCGGGACAGACCACTACATGTCAGTCCCGTCTGCCGGCTATTTATTTGCTAATAGGTACATGATACTTGTTGTACTTATCTCGCCGGATATTAACAATACATTCTTTCCGATGTGCGCTCCTCCGACGGACCACGGAGTGTCTAACCTATGTACTATAGGTCTGATCGGGGATCACTTCGTTATACTAAAGATGATCGCTCATTCTCTGATTCCTCCACATTCAACAGTTTGGTACAAAAGAGCACCGGTCGAAGCCATCGCTTGGACCACACCTTTCGTTGACCAGATCAACCATTGTAAGAGGTTGTTGAAGATTGAGGAGCCAAGAGACTTACCTGCTGACCACTACGACGTCGAAATCGACTAAGTATAGATATATTTACAGTCTGACATTTTGTATATGGAGGACCACTTTTGTATACAATAAAATATGAAGTCCAGTAATACATATAGAGAAAATTTTGAGTTATATGTGTTTGATTTTGCCTACCTGTGTTATATGTGCCTACCTGTGTACTATATGTGCCTACCTGTGTTATAGATGTTCCACGAGTGACGTATACATATAATCCAACAGTATTAGATTAATAAAATATGAGAATATCCTTAATTTTCATGTTCATAACTACCTTGGCTAGGAACTTTGCCACCAGGATACAGGATCGACTCCGGGGGATACCCAGTCATAAACTTTGTGAATTCCTTGGAGAACAAGTTAGCATGTCATGAATTTCTATATGAAGTTGTGAACATTGTTGGAGACTCATCATGTTATGGACATGAACTTTCTCAAAGTTCCATCCGCTATGAGATCTTGATTTGACTTGCTGAAAGCACATGCAAATTAAATTTCCTCTAGTCCATCTCTAAGTATGAACACCAAGGGCATTGTACTGCACAATCCTGCAATAGGGAAGTCAAATAGGATTGCATGATTATGCCATAGGAAGTCGCATATGTTAGTTGTGGCCTTTAACTCTTTTGACCATACACATTCCTAGATCATGTCAAATGTATGATGAACATGATGATTCGACAAATTCAAACAATAAAGTCCAAAACATAAGTGAAGCCGAGGTAAGTGCAGGATCCGGCAGCAAGTGAGGGAGGGGGGAGTCAGTGCAGGAGTCAACATCAAGGTTCAGACTAGAAAGATCGGAGGGGAGGTGCCCCAAAGTCCATATCTGAGAGTAGGATTAGGGTCTTTTACTTTTTGGTTTCTTAACAGGTATAGTTAAGTTAGGGTTAAATTAAAAAAAAGCACTTCAAACTGCATTCTCGTCCAAGGGGCATGCCTAGGCGCATCGCCACCTCACCCAAGGTGTGTGCCTACGCGGCCACGTTGGCTAAAGAGAGACGCACTGTTGTGCTTCGCAGCACTTCATGCCTAGGCATGTGTAATCGTGCTTTTAACAACAATGATTGAGATTCCAAGTGGGATTCAGTTTTGATGTTCTAGCTAAGAGAA
Organism: Iris pallida; assembly: GCA_029216955.1. Taxonomy (NCBI): domain Eukaryota; kingdom Viridiplantae; phylum Streptophyta; class Magnoliopsida; order Asparagales; family Iridaceae; genus Iris; species Iris pallida. Next base: position 18,436,247 of record JANAVB010034417.1, read on the forward strand.
TGCAAAGAAATGTCCCAATTATAGGATTTAAAATTCCTGAAATTCCAATTCACACTATCCAGGAAGGCCCATATAGACAAGTGAGGATAAAAGCGATGAAAGAATAACATGAAAAGGATGACCTACATACATTCCACGTATTCCAAGCTTTGAAAACTATCCAGTACTTGAAGTAGCTGGTGGAAATGGTTATTCTTTATATAACAGCTAAAGCTTGGTGGAAGAGCTTATATATTTGGAACTAGGTAATGATTTCTAATATATGCACTATTTATCACGATAAACTGCACCTCCTTATCGCATGATTCGGGGGAAGTAGCAACATATAATTCTATTACCATTTTGCGAGTTGTAGCATATATTATCATATTCCCAGGATTTTTATAGTTATAGCAAATAGGGAATGTATGAAGCCCCATAATTTTGATGCATAGGCATTGCATACTAGAATGTGATTCCAAGAAGGTATGTCACGTTCCACATCCCTAATGCAGCAGAATTGAAACTAGAGTTCCATGAATTCCATTCAACTGAAATCCAATTCAAGATAAAAGGACATATATATTAAAAAATGTCCTAGTTGCTCGTACTAAAATGAAGTACACCCCACAAATATACATGAAGTTCATTTCAATAAGTGGAGTATAAGAGCAAATATCTTGCTAATGAAACTTCTCTTCTAGATTGACACAGTTGTTCTTTTCCCTCCATCTTAGAATCCAAACAAATATGTTGTGTGGACATGTAAAGGACACAACACAATATGTGCGCAATACAGACACACAATAGTTTTGGCATGCCATAGTCTAGTCTAGAGCCCCAGTGTCGTGTCCATTATGTGTCCAACATGGACAAGACATCAACTTTGGACGACAAATGCCCATGCTTCCCAGCTAACAATAACCATCCTTGGTTCTACTAAACAACTCCAACTACTCAATAAGACAAAAGGTCATCCCAACTGCAATCCTCCGAACAAAGGTTTTTTCTAAGGGCACCACCCTTTTTGCTAGGGGCTAGCCCAAAATAGTTCAAGAATATTACAAGTTTGCCATCAAAAAATTTTGCTAGGGGCTAGCCCAAGCACACCTATAAATACCAATTTTTCTTTTCATTTTCTCTCTCCTTCTTCTCTTTTCTTTTCTCCCTCAACTATTTTCTTCTCTCCTTCTCTTAGGTCAAAGAATTAAAACCCTAATTCTTTTCTTTTCTCCCTACATTTTTGGCAAATTGTTCTCTCCCTCAACTCTAGGTCATTGACGTCTCCAAATTTTTGGTAAGTCATCGAACTAAAATATGTTTCATGTTTTAAACAAGAATTTCACATATAAAAGTTGAATTATGTGTTAAATGTAGAAAAAAAATTAACATGGATCAACCGGGATCATCAAACGTTCCCGCCACGTCCGAAGAACACGTTCCCGCAACGTCCGAAGACAACTTTGATGCATCGGAAGCTCTCTTGGTAACTACATTTGAACTTGTCATCGGATTTAAAATCGTGCTGTGACACAGAGGACTACCAACACTCTGGCAGTCCAGATCATAGACTAGGACTGCCAGAGTGGTGGCAGTCCTTCACAGAAGAAGGCTGCCAGGACCCTGGCAGTCCTACAAATATGTAGGACTGTCAGGGTCCTGGCAGTCCTGCCACCACTCTGGCAGTCCTAGTCTATGATACTAGAATGCAGAGTTTTAGTCAGTAAAGGTGTTTGTAATTTATGAACACCAATTGCTGTACAAAAGACGGTCTTGCTATTAACACAATTTGCTATTTATGGACACCAATCTTATGCACGGGCCTAATCTATGAAACCTATTAGGATTTTGTCTAATTGAACTAACCTGTAAGTTTTATTGTAGGACTTGAGATCTTCCGATTTTGCGGTACCGGCTCCAATTGCAGTCAATGTAGCCCATTTATTTTGGACCGATCTATGTTTTGAATCAAGCGAGGGTGCGGTACATTGGTGTCGAGAAGTCGGACGGGAAAACAACATTGTTCTAGTGATATCCAGATCGGCCCGAAATCGACCGGGACGACAAACTGTGGTGGTGGGCTGTGAAAGAGGTGGTGTGTTCAGAACGCACAAGAAAAACACAGTTATCCAAAGTAAAGTTCCAAGAAGAAATGTTGGAACGAGGAAATGTGGTTGTCCATTCACGATACATATTAGAAACGAAGAAGAAAGAAAATGGATAGTAGAAGTGGAGAATGGAACCCACAACCATGAGATTGCCGAGACACTATTGGGTCATCCGTATGTCGGACGGTTGAACAATACGGAGAAGAAGATAGTCGAAGACTTGTCCACCTCCGGAGTTGCACCGAGACAAATATATTCCGTCATACGACATGAAGATGAGAAGAACATGTCTACAATGAAGTCAATATACAACGCCCTAGCTTCTTCAAACGCTGTCCGGACGAAATCAAGAATGGCGATGCAAGAAGTGCTCAAGTTGCTTGCCGATAATCATTATGTTGAGTTCCATAGAAGACATCCCCAGAGTAATGAAGTATTATCAATCTTTTGGGCTCATCCTGATTGCACAAATTTGGCCAGATCTTTTGCCGACGTGTTAGTCCTTGATTGCACGTACAAGACAAATAAGTTCAAGATGCCTCTCTTTCATGTTGTCGGGTTCACCTCTACTTGGAAAACATTTCCAGTGACATTTTGCTTCATGAAGAGTGAGAAATTTGAAGACTACACATGGGCGTTGGAGAAACTGAAAACACTTTACACTGGTTATACAGAGCCGCCGTCAGTATCTGTTACCGACAGAGAGTATGCCCTCATTAATGCTATTTACATTGTTTTTTCTCAAGCGGATACATTGCTATGCACTTGGCATGTCAATCGTAATATTCAAGCCCAATGTAAGTTGAAGTTTCGGAAGGAGGATGGTAAAATTGACATACAGATTTTTGACGAATTCTACAATGATTGGAATTGTGTGTGGCGAGCATCTACGATTGCCAGTTACGACGCCGCATGGTACTTGTTCAAGCAAAAGTGGGAGGCGAGGGAGCCGGCATGCATTTCTTACATCAAAGATACATGGCTTGAACCGCACAAAGAACAATTCGTCTTAGCATTGGTCGAATGTGGTGAAGCATTACGGCACGACAACTACCAACCGTGTCGAAGGAGCACTCTTTATTGAAGAGGCACCTAAAATCATCTCTCGGCAACTTCGTCTCTGTTTGGCAAGCTATACATTTATCAGTAGACCGGACGGTGAATGAAATTAAGGCATCATTTGAGATGAGTTTGAATATAGTCAAGCATGAGCCTAGAAAGGAAGTACTCTTAGATGCTTTAATGCGCGTGGTATCTCACAAGGCGTTGGCCTTAATAGTTGATGAGATTGAAAGGTCAAAGATTGTCGGGCTTGATCCCGAGGTTTGCGGGTGTGTATATCGACATACACTGGGCCTCCCTTGTGCACATCAGATTAATGAATATCGTCGTGAATCCATTCCTATTCCAGTAGATGCTGTCGATCAACGTTGGAGGCAGTTGTCTATGATGCCCCTGGTGAAGACGGACGATGATTTCTTCTCTTTGCCACAAGTGAAACTTTTCCACGCAAGGTGGTGTGCCTCAGTAGGAGTGGAACTGATGTCCATTGAGCTTAAAATCCAAGAAATTGCATGTCCGATGACTACTAGAATGCATGAGCCGTCTGTTGTTTCCAATCCTAAAGGCAGACCTCAAACAAGATTGACTAGCTCATAGAAGAGAAGGCTGGAGTAGGCTAAGAAAGATCTATCGTCCTTTGAGCATGTTGAACGAAGCTTACAGCAATCTTCGCCTGCACGGAAGGGCAAGCTTGTCGTTCGCCGAAAAATGGAGAAAATGGATCTCCCAAGAAAAGATACAGTTGCAAGCCAAACAACGAGTTTGTATATTGACAAATTTCAACCTGCGCTTCGAAGTTACATTTGGTCTATTGTCGATGTCCCCGGTGATGGCCATTGCGGATTTCATGCCCTTGCAAGGCATCTTGGTTATGATGATAAAGACGGATGGAGACGGGTGAGGCAGGAGCTGTACGAGGAGTTAGAGACTCGTCTTCCATTCTACTCCCGCATCCTAAGCGAAGAAACGGTTGCAAGTTTGTTGTTAAGTATCCCTTGCACCGACAGTGTTACCGGGACAGACCAATACATGTCAGTTCCGTCTGCCGGCTATTTATTTGCTAATAGGTACATGATACCTGTTGTACTTATCTCACCGGATATTAACAATACATTCTTTCCGATGTGCGCTCCTCCGACGGACCACGGAGTGTCTAACCTATGTACTATAGGTCTGATCAGGGATCACTTCGTTATACTAAAGATGATCTCTCATTCTCCGATTTCTCCACCATCAACAGTTTGGTACAAAAGAGCACCGGTCGAAGCCATCGCTTGGACCACACTTTTCGTTGACCAGATCAACCATTGTAAGTGGTTGTTGAAGATTGAGGAGCCAAGAGACTTACCTGCTAACCACTATAACGTCGAAATCGACTAAGTATAGATATATTTACAGTCTGACATTTTGTATATGGAGGACCACTTTTGTATACAGTGAAATATGAAGTCCAGTAATATATATGGAGAAAATTTTGAGTTATATGTGTTTGATTTTGCCTACCTGTGTTATATGTGCCTACCTATGTTATATGTGCCTACCTGTGTACTATATGTGCCTACCTGTGTTATATGTGTTTACCTGTGCCTATCTGTGTGAATCAAATTCACACAGAGATTCATAGTCAGGATTGCCACACCCATGGCAGTCACCCTGGCAGTCCTACTTCAGTGTAGGACTGCCATGGGTGTGGCAATCCTAACTATGAATCTCTGTGATGAATTTATGTGAATCAAATTCACACAGAGATTCATAGTTAGGACTGCAACATCCATGGCAGTCCTACACTAAAGCAGGACTGCCAGGGTCCTGGCAGTCCTTACTAAAACTTGCTGTTACAGCAAGTTTTGGGTAGGACTGCCAGCACCATGGCAGTCCTGCTTTAGTGTAGGACTGCCATGGATGTGGCAGTCCTAACTATGAATCTGTGTGTGATGATTTGATTGTGGGATTCATCACAACAGAGTTAAGAAATTAGGACTGCCACACCCATGGCAGTCCTACACTGAAGTAGGACTGCCCGGGTCCTGGCAGTCCTACTTCAGTGTAGGACTGCCATGGGTGTGGCAGTCCTAACTATGATCATCACAACAGAGTTAAGAAGTTAGGACTGCCACACCCATGGCAGTCCTACACTGAAGTAGGACTGCCAGGGTCCTGGCAGTCCTAACTAAAACTTGCTGCAAGTTTTAGTTAGGACTGTCAGGACCCTGGCAGTCCTACTTCAGTGTAGGACTGCCATGGGTGTGGCAGTCCTAACTATGAATCTCTGTGTAATGATTTGATTGTGGGAATCATCACAACAGAGTTAAGAAGTTAGGTCTGCTACACCCATGGCAGTCCTACACTGAAGTAGGACTGCCAGGGTCCTGGCAGTCCTAATTAAAACTTGCTGTTACAGCAAGTTTTAGTTAGGACTGCCAGGACCCTGGCAGTCCTACTTCAATGTAGGACTGCTATGGGTGTGGCAGTAGCAAGTTTTAATTAGGACTGCTAGGACCCTGGCAGTCCTACTTCAGTATAGGACTGCCATGGGTGTGACAGTCCTAACTATGAATCTCTGTGTGATGATTTGATTGTGTGAATGAAATTGCCACAGAGTTAAGATTCATCACAAAAAAACAATTTATCACAAGTCCTAATACAGATACTCTGTACATTAAGATTCATCACAAAAACTTTTCACAACTTAAGATTCATCACATACACTCAATAATCCAACTACAATAAAATTATCACAACTACAATAATTCATCACAACTACTTAGTCCCAAACATTCTACATCCAAATTAAGTTTCAAACAAGCAAAATATCCACAATAATTCATCAAATGTACGTTACTATTCACATGCAACTATAGTTTGAAACATGAAAAATATCGAAATCCATCTACATATCATGCCGGGCCTTTGAACGAGACTCCCTATTGTTCATGAAGGGAAAGTCGACCACGTCGTCGATGCGATCAAGCTCGTTGGTGACCGCGACACAAGTCTCACTTTGGCAACCTCTCCGGAGTGTCTGCGCCAACTCCTTCACCCTTTGAGACTGAAAATGAAAGTATAAATGAATTAAGTCTACAAACATGAAAATCTCAGTCTTATTACAAATACGGAACTCACCATTCTCACCAACCCAGCATACAAGGCATTCTTGGAAGGAAGAGCTCCAGCTGCTCCGATGGCTACGGGACCCGGGTTGGTAGGGTTCGACAACTTAGGATGTCCGACCCCCAGGAAGTACTGCATGTAGTCCTCGCTGCAGTCGGCCATCTCGGTGATCGGTCGTCTCTCAGATTTCCGAAGTACATGTCGTTGCCACTCCGAGTAAAAGTCGGTCACCCAGTCGAATTCCGTCGGTTTGTAACTTAAAGGTTGGGTTCCGCGCGGAGGCTCCAACAGCCGTAGTGTGCGCTTCGGCACAGTTTGCACGAAGCCAAACTGACGAAGTACTCTGTCGGGCATTTACGGCTCCGTGATTTTATAGCATGTGATCATGCCATGAAATAAAGAAACTGGTTGGACCTCACGATTCAACTCACGTAAATCCCGGTATGGATTCCAAAAAATCTGTAGGAAAACAGTTAACAACAATACAAAATCAACATAAAAAGTTAGTCAAAAATTAGTACCTCTTCTGGCACCAAACTGTCTAATACTTCACGAATGGAAGCCAGTGTTTGCCAATTTTTGGTTTCCAGCTGGGATAGCCTCCATCGACACACTCTGGGAAGGTGTTCAAGATACTCTGGGTTTTCGTCAGCCCGTCTAAGCATCGGAAAGTGCTCGTATATCCATGCCTATTCAATTTATAAATGAAGAGTAAAAATTGAAACAACAAATTTAAGAATACAAGATTAAGTTGTTAGAAGTTTTCTTACATGTAGCAGAGTCTGACAGCCGGCCATAGTCTTAGTTCCGACACGGGATGCGATGCCGAGCTCGCGGTAAAGATTGGCCAGGATACCGCTTCCCCAGGATATATCGATGAAGTCATCCACTTCAGATAAGTTTAGCATATACCGAGCATGTATCGACGTACCGGACTTGTCCGGAATGCCGACCGTTCCTAGGACGAACAACATATACGCACGAGCCACCGCGTCGACCGTATCATCGTCATCGTCATCCACCTCCATATCCATGAACTGGTCCACCAGAAATGATGGAGGAATTCCGTACGACTTCTTGAAGCCTGGTAGAGTTGTAAAACTCGTAGCCGGAACTCCAAGGTGAGTTGAGACGAACTTGACGATCTTCTCGTACCATTTCACGGATTTCTCATTCGTGTAATGTTATTTGGTCATTACGCGCCCGGTCACTGGCAGCTCCAATATCTGGTAGACGTCGTCAAGTGTAATGGTCATCTCCCCTGCTGGAAGATGAAATGTGTTGGTCTCCGGGTGCCATCTCTCCACGAAGGCGGATATGAGGGAACTATCCATTGTTCGGTAGGCGTTTTGTGCCAAATTGTGCAAGCCGCTCGGTATGATTTTGCTCCGGACGGCCTCGGATAAGCTTGCAAACTGCCAGGACACGGTTTTCTTCCCGTGACTCACAGTCCTAAGGATACGATATGTCCTCTGTATATCGAACAACAAAACACATATCAATTATGAAATACATATATATATATAGTATACTAAACTGGTAGCTTACAAACGTCATGTACATACCGGATTCTTTCATATTTCATACGCAATGTGGTTCTCAAAAGAAACCAACATTGAGCAACCGGGCGGACGGACGGGCGGCTCAGAAGGACCGGCCTCCTCAGAAGGACCGACCTCCTCAGAAGGACCGACCTCCTCAAATGGAGCAGAACCGTCTTGACGTGATAGGAGTCGGACAATTGGCAGGTCCTCGTCGTCGTCGTCGGAAGGAGGCGTAGGAGTAGGAGCTCGTTGCTTCGACCGAGCTTGACGTGCCGGTGGCGATGTCCGAGACCGAGCTTCGGACGCCGGTTCGGTAATTGTTATCGGACGCTCGAGAGGACGTTCCGCACGTTCCTTCCGCTTTGACGCGGTGGGCCGTATTCTTTTGTTAGCGGCCGGTGGACTGCATGACAATATACACTTATTAAGTAATAGAAACAGCATGCACTTACCCAACTCCTATATGTCATAACAGTAGGACTGCCAGGCATGTGGCAGTCCTAATGAAAATTAGGACTGCCACAGTCCTGGCAGTCCTCTTGTGAAAGAGGACTGCCACACAAGAGGACTGCCAGGACTGTGGCAGTCCTAATTTTCATTAGGACTGCCACATGCCTGACAGTCCTACTGTCGTGAACCCGAACTCCCATAACGACATCCTACTTTGTCGTGTTCTAGGGTTAGGATTTCAACATAAATTTCGGGTTTCTTGTATTCGAAAATTAGGGAAGAGAACGTGCAAGAGATTATAAACCTATTTTACCAAAACTTTTTCAAGAATTAAACCAATTCTAGGGTTTCGAATATAATGTAAAAAAATTTCGAAGAAATTAGGAAAAAACGTACCTGGATTCCGGTTGCTTTGACTTGCGTGTCATCTCTTCGAGAATCTTCGTGGAGAGATTGAGAATGGAGTGATGGAGAAGAAGAAATTAGGGTTTAGGAGAGGGAGAGGGAGAGAGCTTTCTTTCTTTTCTTCTTGAGGAGAGAGTCAATAATGAAAATGAAAGTGAATTTTTTGGTTTGGGGGGTTGGGCTGCCCCTAGCAATTTCTGGGTGCCCCCTAGCAATTTTTCCACATTCATGGGCTGCCCCCAAGTAAGGGCTGCCCCCAAGCATTTTTGATGGTTTTTGGTGGTGCCGGCACCACCAAAAATGCTTGAGGGCTGCCCCCACCTTACTTGGGGGCAGCCCATGAATGTGGAAAAATTGCTAGGGGGCACCCAAAAATTGCTAGGGGCAACCCAACCCCCTAAACCAAAAAATTCACTTTCATTTTCATTATTGACTCTCTCTCCTCAAGAAGAAAAGAAAGAAAGCTCTCTCCCTCTCCCTCTCCTAAATCCTAATTTCTTCTTCTCCATCACTCCATTCTCAATCCCTCCACGAAGATTCTCGAAGAGATGACACGCAAGTCAAAGAAACCGAAATCCAGGCACGTTCTTCCCTAATTTCTTCGAATTTTTTTTACATTATATTCGAAACCCTAGAATTGGTTTAATTCTTGAAAAAGTTTTGATAAAATAGGTTTATAATCTCTTGTACGTTCTCTTCCCTAATTTTCGAACACAAGAAACCCGAAATTTATGTTGAAATCCTAACCCTAGAACACGACAAAGTAGGATGTCGTTATGGGAGTTCGGGTTCACGACAGTAGGACTGCCATGCATGTGGCAGTCCTAATGAAAATTATGACTGCCACAGGAGGACTGCCAGGACTGTGGTAGTCCTAATTTTCATTAGGACTGCCACATGCCTGGCAGTCCTACTGTTATGACATATAGGAGTTGGGTAAGTGCATGTTGTTTCTATTACTTAATAAGTGTATATTGTCATGCAGTCCACCGGCCGCTAACAAAAGAATACGGCCCACCGCGTCAAAGCGGAAGGAACGTGCGGAACGTCCTCTCGAGCGTCCGATAACAATTACCGAACCGGCGCCCGAAGCTCGGTCTCGGACATCGCCAACAACGAGCTCCTACTCCTACGCCTCCTTCCGACGACGACGACGACGACCTGCCAATTGCCCGACTCCTATCATGTCAAGACGGTTCTGCTCCATTTGAGGAGGTCGGTCCTTCTGAGGAGGTCGGTCCTTCTGAGGAGGCCGGTCCTTCTGAGCCGCCTGTCCGTCCGCCCGGTTGCTCAATGTTGGTTTCTTTTGAGAACCACATTGCGTATGAAATATGGAAGAACCCGGTATGTACATGACGTTTGTAAGCTACCAGTTTAGTATACTATATATATGTGTATTTCATAATTGATATGTGTTTTGTTGTTCGATATACAGAGGACATATCGTATCCTTAGGGCTGTGAGTCACGGAAAGAAAACCGTGTCCTGGCAGTTTGCAAGCTTATCCGAGACCGTCCGGAGCAAAATCATACCGAGCGGCTTGCACAATTTGGCACAAAACGCCTACCGAACAATGGATAGTTCCCTCATATCCGCCTTCGTGGAGAGATGGCACCCGGAGACCAACACATTTCATCTCCCAGCAGGGGAGATGACCATTACACTTGACGACGTCTACCAGATATTGGAGCTGCCAGTGACCGGGCGCGTAATGACCAAAGAACATTACACGAATGAGAAATCCGTGAAATGGTACGAGAAGATCGTCAAGTTCGTCTCAACTCACCTTGGAGTTCCGGCTACGAGTTTTACAACTCTACCAGGCTTCAAGAAGTCGTACGGAATTCCTCTATCATTTCTGGTGGACCAGTTTATGGATATGGAGGTGGATGACGATGACGATGATACGGTCGACGCGGTGGCTCGTGCGTATATGTTGTTCGTCCTAGGAACGGTCGGCATTCCGGACAAGTCCGGTACGTCGATACATGCTCGGTACATGCTAAACTTATATGAAGTGGATGACTTCATCGATATATCCTGGGGAAGCGGTATCCTGGCCAATCTTTACCGCGAGCTCGGCATCGCATCCCGTGTCGGGACTAAGACTATGGCCGGCTGTCAGACTCTGCTACATGTAAGAAAAATTCTAACAATTTAATCTTGTATACTTAAATTTGTTGTTTTAATTTTTATTATTCATTTATAAATTGAATAGGCATGGATATACTAGCACTTTCCGATGCTTAGAAGGGCTGACGAAAACCCAGAGTATCTTGAACACCTTCCCAGAGTGTGTCGATGGAGGCCATCCCAGCTGGAAACCAAAAATTGGCAAACACTGGCTTCCATTCGTGAAGTATTAGACAGTTTGGTGCCAGAAGAGGTACTAATTTTTGAGTAACTTTTTCATGTTGATTTTGTATTGTTGTTAACTGTTTTCCTACAGATTTTTTTGAATCCATACCGGAATTTATGTGAGTTGAATCGTGAGGTCCAACCAGTTTCTTTATTTCATGGCATGATCACATGCTATGAAATCATGGAGCCGTACATGCCTGACAGAGTACTTCGTCAGTTTGGCTTCGTGCAAACTGTGCCGAAGCGCACACTACGGCTGTTGGAGCCTCCGCGCGGAACCCAACCTTTAAGTTACAAACCGGCGGAATTCGACTGGGTGACCGACTTTTACTCGGAGTGGCAACGACATGTACTTCGGAAATCTGAGAGACGACCGGTCACCGAGATGGCCGACTGCAGCGAGGACTACATGCAGTACTTCATGGGGGTCGGACATCCTAAGTTGTCGAACCCTACCAACCCGGGTCCCGTGGCCGTCGGAGCAGTTGGAGCTCTTCCTTCCAAGAATGCCTTGTATGCTGGGTTGGTGAGAATGGTGAGTTCCGTATTTGTAATAAGACTGAGATTTTCATGTTTGTAGACATAATTCATTTATACTTTCATTTTCAGTCTCAAAGGGTGAAGGAGTTGGCGCAGACACTCCGGAGAGGTTGCCAAAGTGAGACTTGTGTCGCGGTCGCCAACGAGCTTGATCGCATCGACGACGTGGTCGACTTCCCCTTCATGAACAATAGGGAGTCTCGTTCAAAGGCCCGGCATGATATGTAGATGGATTTCGATATTTTTCATGTTTCAAACTTTAGCTGGATGTGGAATAGTAACGTACATTTGATGAATTATTGTGGATATTTTGCTTGTTTGAAACTTAATTTGGATGTGAAATGTTTGGGACTAAGTAGTTGTGATGAATTATTGTAGTTGTGATGATTTTATTGTAGTTGGATTATTGAGTGTAGGTGATGAATCTTAAGTTGTGAAAAGTTTTTGTGATGAATCTTAATGTACAGAGTATCTGTATCAGGACTTGTGATAAATTGTTTTTTTGTGATGAATCTTAACTCTGTGGCAATTTCAACAGCAAGTTTTAGTTAGGACTGCCAGGACCTTGGCAGTCCTACTTCAGTGTAGGACTGCCATGGGTGTGGCAGTCCTAACTTCTTAACTCTGTTGTGATGATTCCCACAATCAAATCATCACACAGAGATTCATAGTTAGGACTGCCACACCCATGGCAGTCCTAACTAAAACTTGCTGTAACAGCAAGTTTTAGTTAGGACTGCCAGGACCCTGGCAGTCCTACTTCAGTGTAGGACTGCCATGGGTGTGGCAGTCCTAACTTCTTAACTCTGTTGTGATGTTTCCCACAATCAAATCATCACACAGAGATTCATAGTTAAGACTGCCACACCCATGGCAGTCCTACACTGAAGTAGGACTGCCATGGGTGTGGCAGTCCTAACTTCTTAACTCTGTTGTGATGGTTCCCACAATCAAATCATCACACATAGATTCATAGTTAGGACTGCCACACCCATGGCAGTCCTACACCGAAGTAGGACTGCCAGGGTCCTGGCAGTCCTAATTAAAACTTGCTGTTACAGCAAGTTTTAGTTAGGACTGCCAGGACCCTGGCAGTCCTACTTCGGTGTAGGACTGCCATGGGTGTGGCAGTCCTAATTTCTTAACTCTGTTGTGTAGGACTGCCACACCCATGGCAGTCCTACACTGAAGTAGGACTGCTAGGGTCCTGGCTGTCCTAATTAAAGCTTGCTGTTACAGCAAGTTTTAGTTAGGACTGCCACATCCATGGCAGTCCTACACTAAAGCAGGACTGCCAGGGTGCTGACAGTCCTACCCAAAACTTGCTGTTGTAAGGACTGCCAGGACCCTGGCAGTCCTACTTCAGTGTAGGAATGCCATGGATGTGGCAGTCCTAACTATGAATCTCTATGTGAATTTGATTCACACATAAATTCATCACAGAGATTCATAGTCAGGACTGCCACACCCATGGCAGTCCTACACTGAAGTAGGACTGCCAGGGTGCTGGCAGCAAGTTTAGGGTAGGACTGCCAGCACCCTGGCAGTCCTACTTCAGTGTAGGACTGCCATGGGTGTGGCAGTCCTGACTATGAATCTCTGTGTGAATTTGATTCACACAGGTAGGCACATGTAAACACATATAACACAGGTAGGCACATATAGTACACAGGTAGGCACATATAACACAGGTAGGCAAAATCAAACACATATAACTCAAAATTTTCTCTATATGTATTACTGGACTTCATATTTTATTGTATACAAAAGTGGTCCTCCATATACAAAATGTCAGACTGTAAATATATCTATACTTAGTCGATTTCGACGTCGTAGTGGTCAGCAGGTAAGTCTCTTGGCTCCTCAATCTTCAACAACCTCTTGCAATGGTTGATCTGGTCAACGAAAGGTGTGGTCCAAGCGATGGCTTCGACCGGTGCTCTTTTGTACCAAACTGTTGAATGTGGAGGAATCAGAGAATGAGCGATCATCTTTAGTATAACGAAGTGATCCCTGATCAGACCTATAGTACATAGGTTAGACACTCCGTGGTCCGTCGGAGGAGCGCACATCGGAAAGAATGTATTGTTAATATCCGGCGAGATAAGTACAACAAGTATCATGTACCTATTAGCAAATAAATAGCCGGCAGACGGGACTGACATGTAGTGGTCTGTCCCGGTAACACTGTCGGTGCAAGGGATACTTAACAACAAACTTGCAACCGTTTCTTCGCTTAGGATGCGGGAGTAGAATGGAAGACGAGTCTCTAACTCCTCGTACAGCTCCTGCCTCACCCGTCTCCATCCGTCTTTGTCATCATAACCAAGATGCCTTGCAAGGGCATGAAATCCGCAAGGGCCATCACCGGGGACATCGACAATAGACCAAATGTAACTTCGAAGCGCAGGTTGAAATTTGTCAATATACAAACTCGTTGTTTGGCTTGCAACTGTATCTTTTCTTGGGAGATCCATTTTCTCCATTTTTCGGCGAACGACAAGCTTGCCCTTCCGTGCAGGCGAAGGTTGCTGTAAGCTTCGTTCAACATGCTCAAAGGACGATAGATCTCTCTTAGTCGACTCCAGCCTTCTCTTCTGTGAACTAGTCAATCTTGTTTGAGGTCTGCCTTTAGGATTGGAAACAACGGACGGCTCATGCATTCTAGTAGTCACCGGACATGTAATTTCTTGGATTTTAAGCTCAATGGACATCCGTTCCACTCCTACTGAGGCACACCACCTTGCGTGGAGAAGTTTCACTTGTGGCAAAGAGAAGAAATCATCGTTCGTCTTCACCAGGGCATCATAGACAACTGCCTCCAACGTTGATCGACAGCATTTACTGGAATAGGAATGGATTCACGGCGATATTCATTAATCTGATGTGCACAAGGGAGGTCCAGTGTATGTCGATATACACACCCGCAAACCTCGGGATCAAGCCGGACAAACTTTGATCTTTCAATCTCATCAGCTATTAAGGCCAACGCCTTGTGAGATACCACGCGCATTAAAACATCTAAGAGTACTTCCTTTCTATGCTCATGCTTGACTATATTCAAACTCATCTCAAATGATGCATTAATTTCATTCACCGTCCGGTCTACTGATAAATGTATAGCTTGCCAAACAGAGATGAAGTTGCCGAGAGATGATTTTAGGTGCCTCTTCAATAAAGAGTGTGCTCCTTCGACACGGTTGGTAGTTGTCGTGCCGTAATGCTTCACCACATTCGACTATGCTAAGACGAATTGTTCTTTGTGCGGTTCAAGCCATGTATCTTTGATGTAAGAAATGCATGCCGGCTCCCTCGTCTCCCACTTTTGCTTGAACAAGTACCATGCGGCATCGTAACTGGCAATCGTAGATGCTCGCCACACACAATTCCAATCATTGTAGAATTCGTAAAAAATCTGCATGTCGATTTTACCATCCTCCTTCCGAAACTTCAACTTACATTGGGCTTGAATATTATGATTGACATGCCAAGTGCATAGCAATGTATCCGCTTGAGGAAAAACAATGCGAATAGCATTAATGAGGGCATACTCTCTGTCGGTAACAAATACTGACGGCTCTGTATGACCAGTGTAAAGTGTTTTCAGTTTCTCCGACGCCCATGTGTAGTCTTCAAGTTTCTCACTCTTTATGAAGCAAAATGCCACTGGAAATGTTTTCCAAGTAGAGGTGAACCCGACAACATGAAAGAGAGGCATCTTGAACTTATTTGTCTTGTACGTGCAATCAAGGACTAACACGTCGGCAAAAGATCTGGCCAAATTTGTGCAATCAGGATGAGCCCAAAAGATTGATAATACTTCATTACTCTGGGGATGTCTTCTATGGAACTCAACATAATGATTATCGGCAAGCAACTTGAGCACTTCTTGCATCGCCATTCTTGATTTCGTCCGGACAGCGTTTGAAGAAGCTATGGCGTTGTATATTGACTTCATTGTAGACATGTTCTTCTCATCTTCATGTCGTATGACGGAATATATTTGTCTCGGTGCAACTCCGGAGGTGGACAAGTCTTCGACTATCTTCTTCTCCGTATTGTTCAACCGTCCGACATACGGATGACCCAATAGTGTCTCGGCAATCTCATGGTTGTGGGTTCCATTCTCCACTTCTACTGTCCATTTTCTTTCTTCTTCGTTTCTAATATGTATCGTGAATGGACAACCACATTTCCTCGTTCCAACATTTCTTCTTGGAACTTTACTTTGGATAACTGTGTTTTTCTTGTGCGTTCTGAACACACCACCTCTTTCACAGCCCACCACCACAGTTTGTCGTCCCGGTCGATTTCGGGCCGATCTGGATATCACTAGAACAATGTTGTTTTCCCGTCCGACTTCTCGACACCAATGTACCGCACCCTCGCTTGATTCAAAACATAGATCGGTCCAAAATAAATGGGCTACATTGACTGCAATTGGAGCCGGTACCGCAAAATCGGAAGATCTCAAGTCCTACAATAAAACTTACAGGTTAGTTCAATTAGACAAAATCCTAATAGGTTTCATAGATTAGGCCCGTGCATAAGATTGGTGTCCATAAATAGCAAATTGTGTTAATAGCAAGACCGTCTTTTGTACAGCAATTGGTGTTCATAAATTACAAACACCTTTACTGACTAAAACTCTGCATTCTAGTATCATAGACTAGGACTGCCAGAGTGGTGGCAGGACTGCCAGGACCCTGACAGTCCTACATATTTGTAGGACTGCCAGGGTCCTGGCAGCCTTCTTCTGTGAAGGACTGCCACCACTCTGGCAGTCCTAGTCTATGATCTGGACTGCCAGAGTGTTGGTAGTCCTCTGTGTCACAGCACGATTTTAAATCCGATGACAAGTTCAAATGTAGTTACCAAGAGAGCTTCCGATGCATCAAAGTTGTCTTCGGACGTTGCGGGAACGTGTTCTTCGGACGTGGCGGGAACGTTTGATGATCCCGGTTGATCCATGTTAATTTTTTTTCTACATTTAACACATAATTCAACTTTTATATGTGAAATTCTTGTTTAAAACATGAAACATATTTTAGTTCGATGACTTACCAAAAATTTGGAGACGTCAATGACCTAGAGTTGAGGGAGAGAACAATTTGCCAAAAATGTAGGGAGAAAAGAAAAGAATTAGGGTTTTAATTCTTTGACCTAAGAGAAGGAGAGAAGAAAATAGTTGAGGGAGAAAAGAAAAGAGAAGAAGGAGAGAGAAAATGAAAAGAAAAATTGGTATTTATAGGTGTGCTTGGGCTAGCCCCTAGCAAAATTTTTTGATGGCAAACTTGTAATATTCTTGAACTATTTTGGGCTAGCCCCTAGCAAAAAGGGTGGTGCCCTTAGAAAAAACCTTTGTTCGGAGGATTGCAGTTGGGATGACCTTTTGTCTTATTGAGTAGTTGGAGTTGTTTAGTAGAACCAAGGATGGTTATTGTTAGCTGGGAAGCATGGGCATTTGTCGTCCAAAGTTGATGTCTTGTCCATGTTGGACACATAATGGACACGACACTGGGGCTCTAGACTAGACTATGGCATGCCAAAACTATTGTGTGTCTGTATTGCGCACATATTGTGTTGTGTCCTTTACATGTCCACACAACATATTTGTTTGGATTCTAAGATGGAGGGAAAAGAACAACTGTGTCAATCTAGAAGAGAAGTTTCATTAGCAAGATATTTGCTCTTATACTCCACTTATTGAAATGAACTTCATGTATATTTGTGGGGTGTACTTCATTTTAGTATGAGCAACTAGGACATTTTTTAATATATATGTCCTTTTATCTTGAATTGGATTTCAGTTGAATGGAATTCATGGAACTCTAGTTTCAATTCTGCTGCATTAGGGATGTGGAACGTGACATACCTTCTTGGAATCACATTCTAGTATGCAATGCCTATGCATCAAAATTATGGGGCTTCATACATTCCCTATTTGCTATAACTATAAAAATCCTGGGAATATGATAATATATGCTACAACTCGCAAAATGGTAATAGAATTATATGTTGCTACTTCCCCCGAATCATGCGATAAGGAGGTGCAGTTTATCGTGATAAATAGTGCATATATTAGAAATCATTACCTAGTTCCAAATATATAAGCTCTTCCACCAAGCTTTAGCTGTTATATAAAGAATAACCATTTCCACCAGCTACTTCAAGTACTGGATAGTTTTCAAAGCTTGGAATACGTGGAATGTATGTAGGTCATCCTTTTCATGTTATTCTTTCATGGCTTTTATCCTCACTTGTCTATATGGGCCTTCCTGGATAGTGTGAATTGGAATTTCAGGAATTTTAAATCCTATAATTGGGACATTTCTTTGCATTCTCTTAGCTAGAACATCAAAACTGAATCCCACTTGGAATCTCAATCATTGTTGTTAAAAGCACGATTACACATGCCTAGGCATGAAGTGCTGCGAAGCACAACAGTGCGTCTCTCTTTAGCCAACGTGGCCGCGTAGGCACACACCTTGGGTGAGGTGGCGATGCGCCTAGGCATGCCCCTTGGACGAGAATGCAGTTTGAAGTGCTTTTTTTTAATTTAACCCTAACTTAACTATACCTGTTAAGAAACCAAAAAGTAAAAGACCCTAATCCTACTCTCAGATATGGACTTTGGGGCACCTCCCCTCCGATCTTTCTAGTCTGAACCTTGATGTTGACTCCTGCACTGACTCCCCCCTCCCTCACTTGCTGCCGGATCCTGCACTTACCTCGGCTTCACTTATGTTTTGGACTTTATTGTTTGAATTTGTCGAATCATCATGTTCATCATACATTTGACATGATCTAGGAATGTGTATGGTCAAAAGAGTTAAAGGCCACAACTAACATATGCGACTTCCTATGGCATAATCATGCAATCCTATTTGACTTCCCTATTGCAGGATTGTGCAGTACAATGCCCTTGGTGTTCATACTTAGAGATGGACTAGAGGAAATTTAATTTGCATGTGCTTTCAGCAAGTCAAATCAAGATCTCATAGCGGATGGAACTTTGAGAAAGTTCATGTCCATAACATGATGAGTCTCCAACAATGTTCACAACTTCATATAGAAATTCATGACATGCTAACTTGTTCTCCAAGGAATTCACAAAGTTTATGACTGGGTATCCCCCGGAGTCGATCCTGTATCCTGGTGGCAAAGTTCCTAGCCAAGGTAGTTATGAACATGAAAATTAAGGATATTCTCATATTTTATTAATCTAATACTGTTGGATTATATGTATACGTCACTCGTGGAACATCTTTTACTTATTTAGTTTTTTTTTTATATTATTGTTTATTAACGAAGCCATTCGGTATAGCTGAAGAATCTGTTTTGAAGAAATTGCCCATGTATTGATAATGTGTTATTCTTTCAGCTACTTGATTGCCTCAATGGGATTACAAGTGCTGTGGAGTTTGGGGCTTGCCTGCCTTGATGTTTACGCTTTAAGGATAAAAAGAGATCTTCATAATCCTGTTTTAGTGAGTTTATTTGTGGTTGGAGATTGGGTAAGTTTCATTGCCCTACCCTTCATAGTTTCACACACAGATTCATGATTTAATTTTCTTGTTTACTTCTTAGTGCGTCTGCATGCCTGACATCATATATAAGATTTGGATGAAATATCTGCTGTGCTTTCACTTTTTATTTCCTTGGTAAAGTATTTGCCTA
Organism: Iris pallida; assembly: GCA_029216955.1. Taxonomy (NCBI): domain Eukaryota; kingdom Viridiplantae; phylum Streptophyta; class Magnoliopsida; order Asparagales; family Iridaceae; genus Iris; species Iris pallida. Next base: position 18,455,487 of record JANAVB010034417.1, read on the forward strand.
TCATGGAATAACTCTAGCACTATGACTAAATGTTGTCTTCTCCTAAGACTGCACGGTTTATATAATATTTAGATTTGACTACTTTCCTTTATAAATAGTCAATATTCATGCAAGGACCGGTATCCTTTTGCCAAAGTCACTACTAAAACATCCTTATAGCAACAGAATTAGTGACAAACACTAACTCAGTTGCTGGTAGCGGTGAATATAGTGATGGCAACGAATTGAAATTTGTAAAGAGGACTTAGCGACGGATTTAGCGACAAAGTTTTAGCCACCGAGTTATAGTCCGTCGCTGTGGCAAGAACTACCTGCGACATGCAGAATGTACTCGCTAATTTGAGTATTTTGTAGTGAGTGTTAGACAAGCTAACTCTGTCTACTAAGTTTAAACGGGTTATGAAAATTGACTGAACTGTAAAAAACTGGCAGAATTAAGAAGGACCTGATCATAGATCATGATTTTATTGCTAATCAGACCTGACACCAACTGTTATTATGACTTTGATTATTTCGTGCTATAACAAGTTAGTTTCTGATTTCTACTCGTTATTATACGGACTTCCCTCTCATGCATCCTAGGATTCTCAGATCCGATTTTGACATAAGGAAGCAATTTATTATATCTGCAATTTTCTGCCCCTTCAAACCCCACCCCTCTCCATGAGGTGGTGTAGAGCCTATGTTCATGCTGGCAAACCAGCATTTTGGGATTATATTTCAATATTTCATGATTGGATATTAATTTACGTCATTTAAAAGTATGACTGGATGCTGGAACTTGATTGTGAGATGTAGTAGCATGGAAGGCACTTCTATGTAACGGTGGAGCTCGACTAAAATGTTTGGAGGGGCAAGATATATTTTAGAGGAGTAAATCACATTGTTTATGGGCCAAGCCGCCAAACTGCATTTTAGAAGGGGTTAATATCTACAACTGACATATTGATTAAGAAACCCCCCTAGTCTCCATTAAGCTCTGCCCTTGTTTCTATGCCTCTGTATAGTTACAATATTTCCAAATAGTTCAAAAAATTTGCAAGAAAATCTGACACATCTATACATGACTAATTTATTGATTCGTGAATAAATCGTTCAATTCATGAATAAATAGTTTAATGTGTGTGATATGATTTACTCGCGAATAAAACACTTTTTTTTGAAATATTTGGTTCATGAGTTCCAACCTCTTTTGGCCCACAGCATTAGATCACGTTAACTTCCTTCTTCTGTCTTCACTTTAGCCTTCACTGAGCCGCCCATGCTACTGCCCACAATCCAGGACTTGGCCATGACACTCGAAGCAAACGTCGTCGACCACTTTCGACCAAGAAGTCGGCAACCACTGCCAATTCGGACACCCATGACAATCGGAGACCGTGGAATTGGGACCGGTCTCTTCTTTACCAACCATTGCTGTGAGCGAACCCAATTTCAGTGACCACCTCTGATCTAGGCGTTAATGACAAACTGAGAACCTAATGTCTCTTCTCCCTTTATCTAGTATGACAAATGTAAAGGGGTTGTTTCTGGAAGTGTGTGCATTGTTTTCTGCTGACCGTTTGATGAGAAAATTGACTGGTCAAAGCTTCAATGGGCAGTAAGAGGAGGAAACAAGTAGCAGATTAGGAGTTGGGTTTCTGACCAGAAGCTGAGGCGGTCACTCTTTGGAAAAGTGAGAAGAGATGTTTTCTATGAGGGGGAGGATTGGAGAGGTCTCTAGTGGTTGTTTTGTTTGAGAAAGGTTGGGTACAGTAGTTGGTGTGTGGTCACAGGATCCACAAAGAAAATGACTAAAAATCTAATATTGGAATTTTCATTCAAGAACTATGATCAGGGTAAAATAAACCATGAAATTATTTGATCTTCCAATGCCTAGCGCAACGGTAGATTTGCTGCTTTCATCCTGGAGGATGCAAGTTTGAGTCACGGAAATAACCCTCCATATATATGGGGCTAACGCTGTGTACATCTTAACCCTCCCCATACCCTATATGCGGCACTGGAATGCCCTTTTTAATGCCAACCAGATAGAAATATAGTAGTTAATTTCAAAGTTAAGGAGGATGGAATAATAATAGGATAAACAGGATACTATTCTAGTTTTTTACTGCTGTTTTTTTGGTTAGTGTCTATTAGTATATTATGTTTCACATCTATATGTGACTATTTATTATATAGTTCTATATTTTTCTCTTGGTCCAAACATTTGCTGAATATTCTGAACTGCAGAATTCCGAATATCGCATACTTGCCTAATTGTTGCGGAACGTCAACTTGTGACTATGGTCTTCACCTACTCTTTCGTTCTCTTTCCATAGACTTGATGCTAAAAAGTAATGATCAGTCAGTTGAGTGCAGCCATCTAATTTTGGGTTTTAGTGAGTGAACTAGTTAACTACCCAGCAACTTTTGGTATCAGAGCTCATTTCCAACTATAGCTGGCAGGAAAGCTTGCTGCTTGTCCTTGAGAATTAAAGCTAAACAGTTTTATTTCTAAAGTCCTCTCTTCAAGAACCTAAAAATCCTAAACCAAACAGTGTGTATCTATGCACAGACACGGATACGACACGAGGTAAGGACACAACGACACAGAAACATCACCTATTTTGGGGTGTCTTGGTGTATTTTGGACTGTCCAGGTTGTATACAATACGTGTCTGACATGGCATGGCCTAGGTTTTTGGAGTTCCTGGGCTTCCTATTTGTGTATGTTTTCATTCTTTATCTGAATGTTTTTACTTTTTGCTTGATGAAGCTTCAAATATTAGCTTTGAGGCAATACTTCTTCCTTCATCTTTCTTGCTCATCTGCCTACATGTTATATTCCCTGTATGAGCCTTTGAATTACAATCTAGATGAGGTCTAATGTATGCCATTGTAATATCATGATTTCAATTTATTGCTCAAATGTTATTAATTTTTAAGTGTTCGATTCAAACAGCTGACCCCAAAAATTTGGGATGAGGGCTTTGTTGTTGTTGTTGTTGTAGTGTTCGAGTCACTGAGAGAACCTTCTTAGGGGTTTTCATAAACTATTGCTATTTTTGTTTGTGGTAAGTCATTATTACTTCAGTACACCTGGATTTGTCTGCATCACTGTCATTTGAATTAGTTTAGTTCCTCGAGAATCAAATTTCTACTGTTATGTGTTCCTTATTCTTATTGGTATAGTTGGAAGCATCAGATCTTTTCGTCTGTGATGAAGACTACTATATAACTACATTTTCTTTCTCCTTTCTCCTAAAAGTTCACCGTGAACCCTCTTGAAGTCCCACTAAGGGAGTATTTGGTTGGGTGTAACTGGAAATACATGCAACATTTGTTGCACTATTTAAGTCATTTTCAATGTTTTGTTGACGTAAATGGTCCTCTAAAGTTTACTAATAGTCTCTGTGGACTTCGGTGAGATTGTGGACTTCGGTGAGATTGACCTTCCTTTTTGCTAGACATCATCTGACCTACTCAGCTTCCTCGGCAAGGTAAGATCAACCCATTCATGGTGGACAGTCTACACGTGTAGTGTAGAATCTTGTACCCTTCCACACTATATTTTTTTCTTTCACAATTGGGCCGGTTATAAAAAGTATTCTAAGAGTTCTTAATTAAGACAACATGTTCTAACTCCCCCAACTACCATGGCCTTTGTTGCGGCCATTTCAAGACCACATAATACCATATTTTCATTTCTTTCATTTTCTCTTCATTCAAGTCAACCAATTAGTTGATTTGTATTTTGTATTTACAACAACAAAAGTTGCAACCAAGCATCCTAATTTGACTACTCCAAACAATGGATATGGAATCCCACATCATATACTTGCAACCAAAGATTGTATTTGCAACATCACTTACAACCTATGTTGTCATAGGCGACGCCTAGACGGCCTAGGCATGTAGGTTGGCGAGGAGGCGACTCGACTTGAAATTTTTTAATTTCTTTCCTGGGTGTGGCAATGGTCGCCTAGGTGCACCTAGGCGACTGTCTAGGTTCGCTCATGGAAAAAAAAAGGCGGTATTTAGGCGGGTTATTAAAACTTATTAGTTGTAGACTTCTTGTGTTGCTTCATGAATGCTTGCTTAATGCTTATTAGAACTTATTATTAGTGTTACTTTTATGCTTATTGCTTAATGCTTACTAGACTTTACTTGATGTTGAATATCGGATATTTGTTGCTTCTTACATTACATATAGTATATGTATAGCTGTATACATAATTGCAGACTATCAAGAACATGCAAGAATCCTGGACGGATGCCTAGGCGAGGCGGGTGGCCTGTCACCTCGCCTAGCGCCCAGTACAACACAGCTTACAACATCAAATGCTACGTGCAATAGATGATATATGATATTTCCATTTACGGACAACAAAACAGCCCCTAAAAGAAATTTAACTCCCTCCATCTGAATAACTTTAGTCACAATCCCCAGCTGTCAGCATGTAATTGCCCTGTGTTGAGGATACAACATAGTCAATGCAACTGAAATTACAATTATACCTATATGATGCGTTCAGAAAAGTAAAGGAAAAAAAAAACTATTTTAACCAAAAATGTGATTTTATTTCGTACAAAAGAAAGTTGCACATTAAAGAAAGTTGAATAGTGCACTGACTCTCTCGTCAGTTCATTATTGAAGGAAGAGGAAGTCATATGGGGGATAACTCATAGGTGCTTCGGCAAATTGCACTTGCGGTTGGGAAGAGATTGGGAGGGGGGAGGTGGTTGAGGGTTGGAATTAGTAAGTTTTAATATTTCCTGTTTCTTTCTTTAAAAAGATCTAACAAGATGTACTAAAAGTTGAGCGAAGGTTTCATACTGTAACCTTCCTCTCAAGGATGCCTAAACAGTCAAGTTTCAAGTTTTATAAGGGCTAAAAATCAAGCTATAAAATATATAATGTCTAAATGTAACCGTTCTTGGGATTGTCTTTCCTTCTCATTTGGCTTAATATGTTATAGAGATTAATGCAATTCGCCTATAAAAAATTGTATCATTTTACCTCTTGGTTAGTCTTCTTATAATCTAGGGGAACATAGAGGGTGCTCCTTGGTTGTATGAGCTTAAATCGGATATCCAAAAGGTAAGTCTACCTACTTGTTAATTGGATGTTTTGATTTTATGGCATGAACCTCTCATGCTTATAGCTACCTTGGCTAGGAATTTGTCACTAACAAAAAAGGTTGACGTCAAGTTGACGTCAAGTAGAGAACTAGTTATAAGGACTCATTCTTTATGAAGCTTTCTTATACTCCATAGACAAAACCCCAGTATGAAGGTTAAGGCTTGGATGATGATGATCTACAAAATTTTATTCTTGTTCAGTCCTTAAAGAAGATTCTTTATTTAATGAAGGCAATGTGAAGTTGCAAGATATATAAGGGCTAAACAATGAAGTTACAAGATATATATAAGTTATATAGAAGTCAGCTTTGGTTTAGTCCTTAAGGGAAGATTCTTTATTTAATGAGCATTATTCGAGTATGAGGATGATATGATGAGTAAATATGCTCTTGAAGTAATATCTCGATATCAGCCTTTTTTTATTGGATGTTAGTGCCATGACCGATGCCTCATCCAAGTATCCTACCTTCCTTTTTCCAACAAGGAGTGAAATAATTTGACAATAGGGTTAGGAAGAGATAGAAAGAGGGAAGGACCAGGAAAAGGCAAACCAACTTAGCCTACTAGCAATGCTAATAATGTTAAACTCATGTTTGAATTATTATCAAAGGCAAGGCAAATCTTATCCTATCACTTTTGTTTCAGTTTATAAGACCAAGAGGCATACCTCTTCACTTGATGATTGCTTATGAACTTCCTCCACTAGTGTAAAGAAAAGGTAAGGCCTATGCCTCGAGTTTCATCTAGATAAGCGTGCTGGACATCATGTTCCCCCGGCTTCAGTTTGGTTGCTCAGTTTTTCCTCTTGGCGATAAACATGTTACCCAAAAGAATATATTGCAAATGTTTTTCTTTTCTTCTGTTCCATTTTTGTCTACTGTGTTCGACTTTCCTACCATTATGCATTTTTCTTTCAATAATTCATTCATTCACAAGGTTTTTATGAGGCAATATATATTTTTATATATCATAAAGGGAACTGAGGCAATCATTTTGTTGTGATCCAGGTTACAGCAACTTTATCATTTGCAGCTGCATGCTCGTCAGCAGGGGTGACTGTTCTGTTTGCAAGGGATGTGAACTTCTGTAGTAAGTTTCCACAGTTGGTTTGCAGCAGGTACGAGATATCCATAGCATTAGCATTCATCACTTGGCTGTTGATTGCTGCGTCTTCTGTAGTCATGTTTTGGATCCTAGCTTCAGTTTGACAGCTGTTGTATATGTCTGTAATGATTGAGACTATGAACACGGGTGTTATTTTTTGGGCAGATTATACAGTTGAAATGCAATTGAAAACCCTCAAAATTGATGAAAATCATTTGTTCAAAAATTGTTGGCCTCTCATTTTATGATGTATATTTAGATGTCCTTGGCTTCAATTGGCTGTATGATCTTTTTGCTATTGTAGATTTACAGGCCACTGTCTCGCACGGGATATTGTTTGGAATGACCTCATAATTCATACTCTTACAAAGGGATTGACCTAGTCCTTTGTTATATAGACTTTTTGTTGACTAAAATAGTAGGACCATCTTTTTCACAGTTGCTGTGTGTGTTGCTCTGCTCGCTCATTATCTCATGTTTGAATTTGAATAAATTCACATAGCTTTCCAAGCTCTAAACAAATGGGTCACAATTGGAAACAAAGTCTATAGTTATACAATTGGAAAGCTGACTTTACTTTCATCAGAACCTACGTTTTGTCTGTTCCAATTTACAACGATGCCAAACTCTAATCCTGGGGCTACGAGTTGAAAATGCGGGCTATCAAGAATGATTAAGCCTGGTTGATAAGCTAATTTACAGTTGTTTTTATTTCTGATATAATATCGGAAATCTTGGACTTATGGTTTGATTGTTCTGGGGACGAAGGCAGACCGTAACACAAATATTGAACAAAGGCTCATGTTTCCTCTGAAGTGGAGTTTACTGCAATGTTGCATGTTGCCTATTATGTGAACATGGAGTTTAATGCAAGAAAATAAGTATTGGCGATGAAAATTTTACAAGAGTAAACGAGAAACGGACTGCGCTATGTATTGGCCCCGTCTGTTCTGCTGTATCAAATAAGTTCTCTTATAAAAAAAAATTATAGGTTCTACAGATCTTTTAAAAAAATTATATTTACAATCGACAGAATTTATATTTTTATGGAAGGGGGATATGTTAGGAAACCAAATAATGGCATATTCACCGGACTGATATGCGAATTTGTCTTCTTTTTTTTTATCAGAAAATATCATACAAAGCATTAAAGTTTGGTACGAGAGAACAAAGTTTGAATTTAAAAAAAAAAATGACATTTCCAATAAAAATATTTTTTATTAAGCATCTAATTTCTCCGCCCTCCTTTCTAATTTCCATTAAGTTTTCTTAAAATGACCATCATAAGAACTTTCTTTCAAAAACATTCTTTGGATGGACTTTGTTTTTAAGTTAGAAAAATGCCTTTTGCATGGACGTATTCAACGTGTGATTAGTGCCCGGCGGCTCGGAACCCGGCCCGGGCCTGCCCGAGCCCGCTGTCTTTTCATCCCAGCCCGTGTTGGTGTTTTTGCTTGTTGTTGGTGGTGTTTTGCTTTAGAAACTAGAAAGATAGTCACACATTGGAAAAATCAAATGAGTGGTATCTCTATATAAAGCTTTGCTTGTGTTGAGAGATCACATAAAGTGCGGGTGGCATGTGGGAGCATTTTTCTAGTGGAAAGAAGGCTAAACCAACAAAGAAGCATTAAAGCTTTTTGTCATGCTTATGGGATAATTACCTTATGGAGCTAAGCCCCGAAGGGGCTTAACGACTCGGACTCGAACTCGGTCTCGGGCTCAAGGGCGCAAAGTGGCGCTTTGTTGGCACACTTTGTACTTGATGCGCAGGGGCGCGCAGGTGGCACGTAGTGGCTGCACAGGGGCGCGCAGGAGCTGCTGCGCGGCTGTGCGCTACGCTCTTGCGCGGCTGTGCTGCTTTGCAGCTACGCGTTCAGGCTAACGGGCTAAGTTGGCTAAAGGGCGTAGGCGGATAATGATGTGGCTGATTGGAAGATTTGAACGGTTATGGAAAGATTGAGTTAAATGATCAGATCCAGTTTTTGTGGGATTTGAATTTAATTCATTTAAATCTTTCCATTTCCTACCTTTTCGCAATCAGTTACAGCTAGGATTAGGATTATGGTTTCGGCCCTTCTCTATAAATACTCTCTTCGTGCCTTCATTAAAAATGCTGAAATTAGGTGAAGAGAGCTGCCGCCATTGCCATTGGAGTCCATTGGAGTTCTTCGAGTTCGTGAAAGGAGATGACAGCGAGCGTTCCAGAAGTTCTTTCGAACTTGCTTGTTCCTGGGAGCAGACCGCAATAGGACAAATCTTGCTTTGAGCAACAGTGATCTTTATCACCCCAGCAAAGTTGTTGCATCAACTCCGGTTGAGAACGAGTATTCATCTTCGTTGCATCAACTCCGGTTGAGGACGAGTATTCATCTTCGTTGCATCAACTCCGGTTGAGAACGATCAGCAGAATTGCGGTGATATTTATTTCGCCTGCTAAGTTGCTTATATCCATCTCACTCTTTCTAAGAGATCGAGATTTCCATCAAACGATCTGTTTCGGGAATAACAATCTCAAAGCAAGATTTAGATCTGATGGAGAACAATCGTGCACAACTTCTCGATACAAGTTTTAAACTTGAGAAGTTTGACGGGAAGCATTTCAACGTCTGGAAGAAAAATGTCAGCCTTAATCTTCAACTCATGAGCGTCGACTATGTGTTGACAGATCCTGAGCCTTTGATTCCAGAGGGTGAAAATGCTCGAAGGGTTGCTGAAGCCACGGCTTTGCAGTCGAAGTGGAGACGAAATAACAACCTCTACAAGTTGTTGATCCAGAACTCGATGGAGGAATCTCTGGCGGAGTCATATAGCAAGACGATCAATGCAAAGGACGTTTGGAAGTCTGTAGAGAATCTCTACAAGGCAGATGAGAACAAAAACAAGATCCACGTGACCGAAAAGGTCTGGAGGATGCGGTTTAACGACGACAAAACTATGTTGCCTCAAGTCAAGGAGTTCCTCAAGTTGCGTCAGAAGCTGGCGGATGACGGCATGCCTCTGGTCGATGCTTTTGTCGTCGGGGGTATTGTCGTCAAGCTCCCACCTGGGTGGAGCAATTTTATCGCGAACATGTACCGCAAGAAGATGGAAGTGGATCTGGAATGCCTCTTGCACTGGATACATATTGAAGACGAGTTGAGGGCTCAACTCAAAGTGGACGCCTTGTCCAAGCAGATGGCTAAGGCAAACATGGTACAAGGAGAAAATTCTAAAGGGAAGAAGAATGCTCCCTACCAAAAAAAAAAGACGTTCACCATCTAAAGGTGAAGTCGGCTCAGTTCAAGCCCAAGTCCAAAGACCCTGGGACTTGTTTCAAACCGTGGCAAGAAAGGCCACTAGAAGAGGGACTGCAAAGAAAAACTAAAACAAAAGTAGCAAGGTAAGGCTAACTTTGTTGCTATGATTGCGCAAGTTAACTCAGCTGGAATTGACACGAACTGGTGGATAGATACTGGGACATCGTGTCATGTTTGCTCAAAGGAGCGGTTCACCACGTACCAACCTGTTTCTGAGAAGGTTATGGTGGCAAACCAGACACAAGCTGAAGTACTCGAGATCGGGACGGTGGTATTGCAACTGACTTCGGGGAAGTCGTTGATGATTCAGAATGTGAAGCACGTACCTGCTATAGCCAAGAACCTGGTCCCTGGAAGCCTGCTCTGCAATGCAGGCCTGAGGATGAACATTAACGCTGGTTAAGTCGTTATGTCCTATAAAGAAACATACTTCGGGAACGCCTTTTGCACAGAAGGGATGTTCAAACTTCAACTTGTAACTCCTATGGAGATAGTGAATGCAGTTTCTTCTTATGGTTATTCTCTTGAGTTGTGGCATAATAGATTAGGACATGTTTATTGTAAAAGAATAAACAAGATATCTAGTCTAGGGCTTATCTCCAAATGTGGGGGTAAGGAGTTGGAGAAGTGTGAGGTTTGTGCGCAGACAAAGATCACAAGAAAAACGTTCAAGGGGGTAAACCGAAGTACATATCTTTTGTTGTTGGTGCACTTAGATATCTATGACTTCTAATAGTTATCCACAAAAGCCGGAAAGTATTTCATTACCTTCATTGACGACTTCTCAAAGTACGCATTCATTTATCTACTCAAGTCTAAAGATGAAGCGTTTGAGAAGTTTAAGGACTTCAAGGCTGAAGCCGAGCGTCAAATCGGACAACTCAAGAAACTCAAAAATGATCGAGGTGGCGAGTATAGGTCTCATGAATTCACATCGTTCTGTAGAGAACATGGAATTATCAACGAGAAAACTGCTCCGTACTCCCCTCAATCAAATGGTGTTGTAGAAAGGAAGAACAGAACGTTAACAGGGATGATGAACTCAATGTTGTTGACTGCGGGTCTTCTAAATTGCTTATGGGGTGAAGCAGTGCTTACAGTTTACATTCATATTGAACATGGTGTCGCATGCAACTTCGGAAGTCACTCCTCATGAACTCTGTTCAAGGTCAGACCCAACTTGAATGTCATTCGAGTGTGGGGTGTCTGGCGTATGTGAAGCTTCCGGATTTGAAGATTCAGAAGCTGAGAACAGGACTACGAAGACTATATTCCTGGTTATGCTGATAAAAGTGATGCTCGGAGGGTCTTTGATATTGAGTCAAATCATATCATTGAATCTCACGATGCAGAATTCTTTGAAGATAATTTGCAAGGCACAAGAACATTGTTCTCGCGGACATTCAGGAGAACATGTGAGTGCACATAAGGCTCAAGTTCCTTACAAAGGTAGTTCAAGAAGATGTTTTGTGCTGCAGGAACAACTATTGAACCAGATGTAACCCCTCTTCCCAGAATTTTGAAAATATTTTATTTATTTAATTATTTATTTGAATTAATGGCAATTTTTGGAATTTTATAAATATTTAATTAAATAGTTATTACGATAGAATATTTTAGTCATGGTTAAGATTTGGAGTGCAAGATGACTAGAAATCATGGCACGAATAGTGCAGTGGTGTGCTTTGACTAATATTTTAGTCATGGTAGGAAAGGCCGATCCATAGTGTGTTCTAACTAAGAAAACCATACAAGTTGCGACTTGACCCTATAAATAATTTAATTAGTTATTTATTAATATTATGACTTTTAGGAAATCCGATGGTACCCAACTAGTCCTGACTAGACCCAAACCAAGCCCCAGCCCATGTAGTCATGCGTGTGTCTAAAGGCGTCCATATAGGCATATTTAAATAGATGCATATACTTCATATTTATTTTTGGGGTTGACGAATATTTTCTAAATATTTGTTAATTAATATTTTATATAGTTATTAATACTAACTGGCGTTTTAGAATATTTGTACTATTTTTTGGAGCCAAATAAAGAGTGTGTTTGGTAAGTTCACCAAAACTACTATATCTACTATTGTTTTAATCTCAGTTTGTTATAGAATTGTTATTATTATTAATGTTGTTGTTGTTATATATTAAATTAAATTATTTATTGTTATTGGTTATATTTATTTCATTGTCAAGTAAATGTTATTATATATCTTCAATAATTATCATAGACACTACACTAGGAATAGATAGTATTGAGGTTTTATTTGGATTTTTAAGGAGATTGTTAATAAGTAATATAAGTTTATATATATAAATACCTATATATATAATATATATATATA
>JANAVB010034417.1:18491271-18508771 GCA_029216955.1 Iris pallida
GGGCCATATTACTAGCATGGTATGATATGATCTATGTCCCATAAAAGTTTGTTAAAGGTCAAGCCTTAGCTGACTTCCTAGCTGCTCATCCGAACCCTGAGACATTCAAACTCTATGACGAATTCCTGATAATACTCTAGAATCCAACATAATTTCAGAAGGAATCCTCGCTTAGCATATTTTCTTTGATGGTGCTTCCAGAATTGGACCTAAAGGCACAATTTGTAGGAATGAATTATAAAGCACAATACTCTAGAGGGGGGAATAGAGTAGGCAGCGAAAATTAGCTAATTAAAATGTTAGCAGCAAGATCACATATAATATATCACAAGTAAGTAATGAAAGGTAGAGAGCAGAGAGCAAACACAAATACAAGTATATTGGTTTCCATCTTGTGAGGACTAGTCCAGTCGAATAACTCTAGCTTTCAGTTGAATCCACTATTGGAAAATACGACAAGTATTCGTCCGAATTCTTGTAACTTCTACAATGCGAGCTTTGATCCAAGTGCTCGACCAAATTCAATTGTGAAGTGTTTATCTTCAATTATGCCTCTGATTATAATCACTCTGAAACTTCTAGACCGTACCGTACTGGCAAATCGACTAGAGGATTGTAACTAGCTTGGGATTTGAAAATGAATAACTCAGAACACTTTGGGAAGTAGTAGGGCTTAGAGAAGAGATATGAAAGTGAATTGGTGTATGAGTGAATTGAAATGATCGAAATTCTTCTCTATTTATAGTTTTTCTAAAGACATAACTCTGGCAGAATTTGGGCAGAATTCGGACAAAACTCTATAAAAAAATCTCGTAAAAATTCGTAACTGCAGGGACCAAGTTTTCAAACGTTCAAAATACAACAAGCCACTAACCGAACTCTGGCCGAACTTGGGCCGAATTCTTTTGGAGTTCTGGTAGGGTATTTGCAAATTGGTTTTGGGCTTTTTAAAAAGATCAAGCAATTAGGAAGTAGTTTGGGCTTTTATAAGTGGGCTTGTTTTCAAAATGAAAGGGTATTTAGAAAACATTTCTTGGATAACCTATTTGTTAGTACGATGCAATTTACATTATATCCCTAGACTCAATAAATATAAAAATTATATTGATAAAATAGGAAAACCAAGAGCCCTTTGATGACGCCTTTCTTCTGAATTTGAGCAGACCTGAAGATGCCTTTTTCCTTACTGGCAGTCGTCCAAAGATAAACAGATCTAGAAATCTGAATACCTTTTGGTGGCTTCGCCTCCGAACCCCCACGGGTGGCACTGCCCCCTCAACCCTGTCTGCTGACCGGGCACAGAACCACCGATGCGAGGTCCCGATAGGTCGTTGGGCGGTTTAGAGAATTCTTCTTGTATAATGATGTCTTTGGCCCATCAATAATTGTCTATTGTATATGTCCTGGTTTAATCATATTTGATCATGCTTATTATATGTCTGTAAATACATGCTAGAAGAACAAAGCAGTATGATGCATTATGATACAAACATAGATGAAGAACATTAGGATATTCTAAGTTTAAGTAGCAACATGATAGTAATTACATGAATATTAGTGATGTTATTATGTTAAACTTAATTGATTAGCCATATTCAAAAATATAAATAACATTGGGCTAACAATCTTCCTCCTTTTGATTATGCCAAATCGGTTAAGTTAAGATATATACAATATATGCATGTATCACTAGTAAACACATTATAGAATATGTGTATGTATCACTAATAAACATATATTACTAGAATATTGTGTGCTGACTTAAACTTATCTCCCCTTTTGACATGATCAAAAATAAGCTCCCCCGTAATTAGAGCATAAGTAAAGGAGGAAAGCAAAAATATCATGATCACGGATTAGGAGAATAGTGTAACGACAAGTTTAGAAAATTGCATACTTAAAGTAGAAAAATTGTCAAAACACAAAATATTGGTTTAACAAAGAAAACTGAAATCAACCAATACATAGTTTACCAAATAGAAATCCAAAAATGACATTCAAAACACAATATGATGAATAATTATAGTTTGAATAGACCAATAAAGAAGAAAATAAAAAATAGATATCATATATAAAGTCAATAATTGGTCATAAATAAATCACGAGGAATAGAAATTCGCAGATCTAGTATATACTAATATATAAAAAAATATAATGATACTTTTAACAATGATCACAAAAAAATGATTCATAATTTTCCTATACAAATTAGTTAATCAATTCCATAAAAATACAACCGTCGAAAAGAAATCAAAATAAATATACTAGAATCTATGCAAAATCTATACCAAAGTTCATGGATTTGAATTTAATTGCCTTATCATGATATATGTATATCCATTAGATAAACATGAAGGTAATGAAGACAAAATACTTGAGAAGGAGAAATTTAGTCGACTTGAATGCTCCCCCGCAAAGTATGATCAGTCTAAATATAGATAACCATAACTTTGAGATAAAGTCTCAATAAGAAATACCAAATTAATTTAAACTCAATGAATTATCAATGAAGATAATTAAATATATTTGGCAAAATAAATTTTTAGAAACTTGAATAAAATGAGATAATAAAAATAAATAATAATAGTAATCATATATTCTCCCAAAAAAATCATGAACAAATCAATAAGATATGTTAGGTAAAAGAATATATGTCCATGATGAACTAGCTATACCCATATTAAGGGCATAAAAGAATTGAAACAATTATTTTTGCTCCCCTTTAATATAAGTATCTAGTTCCAAAGAAATTTATATGCAAGAATAGATAAATAATAATCACAAGATCTAAGGAATATTCAAGATATGCATCTTTCTTTTCTTGATCAATGCATATAAAGTCCCAAACTTAAACATATCATCTTTAGGCAAATAAAAGAAATATCCAATGAATAAATTCTTAAAGATGAACAACAAAATATATCTCCAATATATATATCTCCAATATATATCTCCATATATATAATATATATATATATATATATATATATAATATATATATCTATAATATAATATATTATTATATATAATATATATATATATATATATATAATATATATATATAAAATATATATATATATATTTTATATATATATATATTATATTATTAATTATATTATATATATATATATATATATATATATATATATATAATATATATATATATATATATATATATAATAATATTTTAAGACATTAAAAGATTTTGAAAACTATCTTTGATAATAACATTGAGTACCGAACAGATTCAATAAATCAAAAAGAAATCAAAAGACTTTTCAAAACAATATGGAATTTATTACAAAAAACTGTCTTAATAAATGTTCGAATGCGTTCATTTAGTCCTCAGACTGAAAGCTGGCGATTCGAATCACAAAAATAATTTCAATAAAAGAATCCATAAATCATAAATAAATCCATTTGAACAAATAAAGATAACTAGATAAATGTCCAAAGAAAAGTGTATTCTAGATATATGGCATGTCAAGGGATAATTGACTTGAAACAATACTCCACCTTTACATGGTTATATCCAAAAATAATAGTATAGATAAAATTTAAAAATTAGAGGAATATTTTCAAAGTATGAAACTAATTTAAAAAAAAATCAAAGTTCATTTCTTCCCTTTTAAAGCTGTTGTACGGTGTCCATCAGATAACCGTAAGGTTAAAAAGAAAAACGCTTTTTTGAGAGAGAGACATTCAATATGCATGACTTCTCCCCTGCAAGAGTTTCTGTTGTAGATATAAGTAACTTGAATAAGAAGATAATATAAAGCTCAAAATCATTGAATTACACATGTTAAAGACGAAATCACAAGACCATAATATTCAATAAGTAGTCATAAGAATCATCAAGTCTGAATATCGAATAGTGACAAAAAATGAATATATCAGAAGATGATAAACATTAACCTATAGAAGATCAATGTATGTACCTTTCGAAAAAATATCATTATATAATATTATCCATCAAAGCTAAATCCAAAATCCAGCAGATAACAATTGCAACTAGATCTCAATAAAACTTCAGTTTATAAATTATTTATCAATGTTGGGGTTAGCTGTAGGGGTACTATCCCAGCTAACGGAGGTTCACCGGGGAACACTTAAGTACCGCTTCACTTTGGCCATAGCCGTGGTGACAGACAGACCCTTTGTAGGCTTGTACCCAAAACAAATCTCTTCTTTAATAACCGAAGATTTAAGAAGAATTTGTGCAATATAAAAATTATATTATATGGACTTAAAAATATCTTAGAACATATCGCGTATCAATTACATTTATTCATATGTGCTACAAAATCATTGGGTAACAATAAATATAAAATATTTACAAATAAAAATGTTGAACCTAGATACACTGATGTATTCTGGAACCTAAGGGACTGGGTTCAGTACCTTGGATCCAGAACTAGATGATAGTTGCAAGTGGACCTTAATAAACCTTAAGCCTATGAAGTATTGATCACTTTGGGTTAGCTGTAGGGGCCGGTTCCCAACTAACGGTAGTCCAAGATTAGTACACCGTGTCGCTTCAAGCTATTTACACTTGTATGACAGAAAAACCCTTTCGGCTTGTACGCAAAATATTTTTTACTTTTAAGAACTTAGATTTAAAGGAATATATGTAGTATCATTGAACAACATCAAAAATCCAGAATCCCTAAATATAAAAGAAGTAAATACCCAAAGAATAGTTTATCAAGATCAAGATTTAAAAATAATTTAAATAAGAGTCATGTATCCAAAATGTCAGCCAAAAAGCCAAGGAAAATATCATTAAAAGAGGCTTTGAGGAACCTAATAAAGAGGAGAACATAAATTTGTTCAAAGTAATCAATAGCTAAAGTATGAGATAAGCACAAGTTTGAAACTACTTTTTAAAATAATATAGAGCTTGAACTTAACTCATATATCAGATAAAGATGTAACTGATAAATTAGAGGTTAATCAAAATAAAATATGAGAATCAATAGTTAATATTATGCAAGCACAAGGTTAACATAAAAGTATATGTATATACTTTTCAAGTAAATAAAAGACTTGTGCTAAACATACATACTTACAAAATACCGATCAAAGTAAATATGACATGTTAAAGACAAATCGGTAAGAAGTGACAATTAAAATATTAAAGGCAAAGAGTCAAAAGCATATTAACCAAAAACAAAAGCTCCTATGGACTAGAGTGGTATGCATGCTTCAAGGATAAAACTAAAATAAAGAGCATACATAGATAAATGTGTCACACTAATAAAATACTATATATAGTGTGAACTAATCATTTAAGCTAAAAAGCTAGTCATGCTAGGATTATGTCGCACATTGATTCAAACAATAAAAAATTAAAAGATATCAATGAAAGCTAATAGCAAGATATTAATAAGGACATGTGATGAGAACGTAAAATGTTATATTTTTATCCCTTAATGTTCATCATTTTATGCTCATTTTATGACTATATGTACTCATTATATTTATATTTGTTGTAGGATGAATTTGGAGACACTATGTGCAAAATGGAGCTAAAATTCAATTCTGGACAGTTTTGACACCTTTCACCAAAATGGACATAACTTTCTCATCCGAAAAGAAATGGAGGTGATTCAAAACATTTTGGAAAGCTAAGACACAGGGCTAAATTTTTATATTTTGTGTTTTTCGCTAATCAAGCTGCATCATAGACGAAATCAGATTGAAGTTGGGTCAAAGATGTTGTGAACAAAAATAGAACCAAAACAACCATGTTCCTACTTGTTCTATGACTTATTCTATTTGGTTTGAGAAGTTGTAACTTTTAGAGGATATGTGGGAAGATATTGTGGGCTTGACACAACTAATTTATGGTGTATAAAAGGGGGTAGAAATCATGAGAACACACACAATACAACTCTTCTTCTTCTTCTCCAACTTTTCTTTTGAAGTTTTGATGAACATGTGCGGCTAAAAGTCTTGTTGGTCGAAGGGTACGGAAGCCTTGGAATCAATAAACTTGTGAGATCTAAATTGCTTTATATATTTGAGTTATACTTTGAATATTGAATATTTTTCTATGCCAACTTTCATGATTATTTTGTTTAATTACTAGGAGGCCTACTAGTTTATTATTCATTTCGATCTACCGCTAAATTAGATATCAAATCCGTAATAGTTTGATGTTTCTAATTTGAAGCAACCAAGCTTTAATAAACTGCTTTGTTTTATTAGATCTTAGGAGAAAAACATTTGGCAAAATTAAATGCAACCGCTTGTGCTTGTATTGTTTTGCTTTATCGATCTCTTTGTTCTTAAGAAACTGCTAGATTAAATCTATAGCGCTTGTCTTAGATTATTTAGTAAGTAAAGTTAATTAGGTCGCTTGTATCTGATTAACTAAGCCTAAGAGAGATAGGAAGATACTTCCAACGGTAAATGTTCAAAGTATGATTTAATGTATGCTTGCATCAATGATCAAATTTTGTGATTTCCAATGGTGAATGTTCACTGAGACCAATATTGTCCCTTGATAGATTTTAATACTTTAATTGCTTTAGCTCTTCTTCAATTTTCTTTTCAAAACTCTCTCCCCCAATCCTTGTTCACATAGCATAAAATTTATACTAATTACTCTCTGTGGGATCGATCCTTACTCTCTCTACTACATATAATTTTAAGAGTAAGGTTTTATTTTTGGGTGCCTGCGACAACACCCAAATTTTGGCGCCGTTACCGGGGAGTAATTTTAGTTAATTTTTGTGCTTTTTGTGATCTTTATTTTGTTCTTGTAATAAAATAATTTTTATTAGCGAAAAAATTTAACAGGACATGACGACCAATTCTCAACAATTTGCCACTTGTCTAGATCTTCCATCTAGGCATGCTAATGAGGTAAATATTTATTCTCTTGAACAACAAATTGCTAGTTTAACTTCTCTTGTTCATCAAATAGTTGTAGGTGGTAACATGCAAACAACAATGGCTTGTGAGATTTGTTTAATAGAAGGGCATCTAACTGATATATGCCCAATACTTGAAGACGAGTCCAGTGTAACTCAAAATTGTCCAAGTTACCAACAGTGCAAGCAACCATACCCTCGTCAACAATAATTGGACCAAACTTCTAAATCTGCTATGTCTTTAGAAGATATTGTTATGTCTCTTGCCACTAATACTTTTCAATTTCAACAGGAGACGAGGGCCAGCATCCAAAGTTTGAACAATCAAATAAGCCAAATGGTTACAATAATTACTAAACTGGAGGCACAAAGTTTGAAACAACTGCCATATCAAATGATAATAAATCCAAAAGAAAATATAAGTACAATCGTTTTGAGAATTGATGAAGGGGTTGACAACCTAGTAAAGAAAGCGCCTACATCGTCAAAACAAGAAGAGAAGATCAATAGCGTTGAAGATACGAACATTCCTAATGACAGCGTATTACCAAATGGACAAGAAATTTTTGAACTTGATGGCAAAGATGGATTGGAAGTTGCCATCAGTGAGCATGTTGAGAAAGGGAATGAAGAGTTATCTTTAAGTTCTAATTTGCAGGAAGCTGTATTAGCATTGAATAAATTTCAAAAAATACAACAGTTATATAACTTTCCTTATATGGCATTATCAAATTCTAACAACTGGCATTTACCATCTATTTTGTAGGCCTCTATCCAAGATGAGAAACCCTTTTATAGTTATGTCAAGTGTACATAAAGTCGAGCCAATGACGTATTAAACAAAGGCGCTGCTTGGGAGGCAACCCAAGGGAAGTTTGTTCTTATTCTTGCATTTCTATTTTTGTTTATTTTTTCTTTTATTTGCTTTTAGGCTTACATTGGGGACAATGTCAATTTTAGTATGGGGAGGATTTAAATTATTGTAAGCAATTTTAGTTTTTTTCGATTTAAAAAAAAGTTTTTTTTGTGGTTTTCAATAAAGTTTTATTTTTTTTATTTTCAAAAAAAAGTTTTTTTTTGTGATTTTCAATATTTTTTGTTGTGTATGCCATGAACAAGATTCAACTGAGTTTGAAAAATTCATAACATGATTGAATAAATGCTCTTTTCGACTTAGAATTAATTAGTATAGTTATTTTTCTTGAGGATGGTTGTGACTAAATTTGGTAGACAAAAGCCGGTGAGATTTTGAGACTTTGTACTGACACATCAGTCTCATTATTAATTACTAAACTGGAGGCACAAAGTTTGAAACTGGAGGCACAAAGTTTGAAACTGGAGGCACAAAGTTTGAAACAACTGCCATCTCAAATGATAATAAATCCAAAAGAAAATATAAGTACAATCGTTTTGAGAAATGACGAAGGGGTTGACAACCTAGTAAAGAAAGCGCCTACATCGTCAAAACAAGAAGAAGAGATCAATAGCGTTGCAGATACGAACATTCCTAATGACAGCGTATTACCAAATGGACAAGAAATTTTTGAACTTGATGGCAAAGATGGATTGGAAGTTGCCATCAGTGAGCATGTTGAGAGAGGGAATGAAGAGTTATCTTTAAGTTCTAATTTGCAGGAAGCTGTATTAGCATTGAATAAATTTAAAAAAATGCAACAGTCATATAACTTTCCTTATATGGCATTATCAAATTCTAACAACTGGCATTTACCATCTATTTTGTAGGCCTCTATCCAAGATGAGAAACCCTTTCATAGTTATGTCAAGTGTGCATAAAGTCGAGCCAACGACGTATTAAACAAAGGCGCTGCTTGGGAGGCAACCCAAGGGAAGTTTGTTCTTATTCTTGCATTTCTATTTTTGTTTATTTTTTCTTTTATTTGCTTTTAGGCTTACATTGGGACAATGTCAATTTTAGTGTGGGGGAGGATTTAAATTATTGTAAGCAAGTTTTTTTTTTTCGATTTAATTTTTTTTTGTGGTTTTCAATAAAGTTTTATTTTATTTTATTTTCAAAAAAAGTTTTTTTTTGTGATTTTCAATATTTTTGTTGTGTATGCCATGAACAAGATTCAACTGAGTTTGAAAAATTCATAACATGATTGAATAAATACTCTTTTCGACTTAGAATTAATTAGTATATTTATTTTCCTTGAGGATGGTTGTGACTAAATTTGGTAAACAAAAGCCGGTGAGATTTTGAGACTTTGTACTGAACATCAGTCTCATTATTTTTTTGATAAGAGATATTCTTCCATGGACTTGTTTCTCTAGAACTTGCTTAGATTCTCTTCGAGGTCACATCGGCACATGCATACATGAACATGATTAAGGCCTTTTTTTTACGCTACTTAAGCCAAATAGCCTACCCTAAAATTATTTTTCCTTTGGTTGAACCCCTTTGAGCCTTATTGCTTCTATTTTTGTGAACCCATACTACAAGCTTTAACCTGAAAAAAAAAAAATCCTTACCCAAGCCGAAAAACTAGTGGAGCATTATGATATGTATGGGTGTATAAAATAAGTGTGGGGGTATCTGAATTTCTAGTTTGGCTACATATTTTTATTCTCAAATTCTTGAGTTCCATCATGAAAAAAATGAAAAAAGCAAAAAAATGAACATGAAAAAAGAAAATGAAAAAAGATGATGAGAAAAAAGAAAGAAAAAAAGAAGTAATGAAAAAAAAAGTGATGGAGGAAATTACTTTTGATATTCATTTTCATAATTCTTTCTTCAATTCCAATAAAGGGGTATGTTGAATGCTTTAAGGTCAATTTGAAGAAGCTAAATGGGGTGATTAGTTTTATATTTTATATCGAGCTTGAGTTAAATTATTTTTGCTCCACTAGTTTTGATGGCTTTTGAGCTACACTCCCAAATATATCCCACCTTGATCCTAAGCCCCATTACAACCCATGAAAGTCCTTATGATTTGTGTTATGCAAGTAGTCCAAGTGGTGGAGAATAAGAAGATATGCAAGCTTATGGTAGATTATTTCTATTGGAATAAATTTGAGCGAAACACATACCCTTCAAATATAGAGAGTTGAGTGTTTATTCCCGTGAGGGTCTACCAATTTAGTTTACTCTATCTTCAAATTAAATTACTTACTAAGTAATTAGAAGTTGTTTAAGAATATATTTTCATGATATGTTATGAGTTTTGAAGAGCATGGTTATTCTTTATTTATGACATTACAACCTTGATTTTTGTTTTGAAAATAAATAAATAAGAGTTTTGTCCGAGGACGAACAAAAGTTAAGTGTGGGGTATAAATAAAAACATAAAGTAAATCATTTAGCATGTTACCAAAGTGGTTCAAGTGACCACACTTTTGTTGGTGTAATTGCATGGAAGGTGATCTTTGTAGTTGTGCAATCACCAACACGTTCCATCATTCTATGGTTCAGCATAAGTAGCCCCACCTGAAATATTAGGTGAAGGCTTTGGTATCCAATAATTGGATCCACATTTGTTAGCTTTGGGAACCCATTTGCACAAGTTCATATCAACTAGTTTTCTAATCAGACAATGATTAGAAATATGTCTATTTATACCGCAATATTGATAGAAAGTATTAATATTAGTGCTATGTGCAGCAGTATGAGAACATGCAGTGGTGTGATATGATGTGTATGGATACTTGTAATAGAAAGCATGGTTATCTGAAGCTTTAGCTTTGCTTACTTCCTTTCTAGATAATCTGTCGTGTGTGACTTTCTGATGTGCTATGTGTCTTGTGTTAGACTGAGTCATAGGTTATATTACCTGCTTTTCCAGTATAATCTCTAACTTTTTATAGTTAGGACAGATTTTATCATATTTAGCAGAAAGAACATCAATTCTATATGAAGCAATAGAATATTTCTTCTTTTCTGATTCTAATTTCTCCTTAAGTTTAGCATTTTCTTGAGTGCTTTTCTCAATGCAATCAAGTGCCTCATGCAATCTAAACTTTATTGTAGAAATCTCAGTAGAATTATCAGAAGGAGAAGTATTTCTAGCATCATTCAATAGGAAAGTAAGCTTTTCATTTTCACGCTTATAGGATTGAATATCCTTTCTAGCTTGCTTATACTTATCTAATTCTTTCTTGTGTTCTTTCAATAGATTACTGAAAGTATCAGATAACTTATCATAAGAAAATTCATTCCCTTCCAGAACAGAGTTGTCTTGTACATCGTTGGATAATGCCATTGAGCATATATTTGTAGCTTGACGAGGTCTCTCTTCTTCTTCAGAATCGAAGCAAGCGATCAATCTAATTTCTTCTTCAGAATCGAAGCAAGCAGCATATGCTCATAGTGACTACTTGTAAGACAATGATCTTCCTTCATTTGATTGTTCGTAGTGACTCTTCTTTCTTCTAGTAGAACAATCTTCTTGGATGTGGATTATCTTCTTGCAATTGTCACATACAAGTTCATCTTCATATAAGGGATTGTGTTGTACCTTAAATTCCAATTCGATCATGCACATATTTGCATCATTATGAAGACTATCTTTCTTTCTGAAGTTTCTAGATTTGCTTTCATACCTACACTCATAAGTAGCTTCAAGGACTTTCCAAATTTTATGAGGTGTTGTGCAAGTATTAATAAGATTGAATACATTTATGTCTACAGCACAATAAAAGATATGTGTAGCTTTTGCATCAAAGCTAGCTAACTTCTTCTCTTTCTCCGTGTAACTATAATAAGGCTTGTAGATTATAGAGGATGTGAGAATAGAAGTGATAGTACGCTTTTTGTAGCCATTGACAACAGTTGACCATAAGTCAAAATCTAGAGACTTTAGGTAGAAGCGCATTCGTGTCTTCCAATAACTATAGTTTGTTCCATCAAATAGTGGAAGTATATTTGTGGATTGCTCTTCAGTTGTGAAGTACATACTTGCCATTTGTGATACTGTGATCTATGTAACAACTGTAATAAATAAGAATATAATAGCAATATTACCTCGCTTTACCTATATAACCTGCTCTAATACCAATTGTAGGAATGAATTATAAATATAATACTCTAGAGGGGGTGAATAGGGTAGGCAGCAAAAATTAGCTAATTAAAAATGTTAGCAGAAAGATCACATATAATATCACAAGTAAGTAAATAGAAAGTAGAGAGCAGAGAGAAAATGCAAACACAAGGATGTATACTTGTTTCCCTCTTGTGAGGACTAGTCCATTCGGAAGAACTCTAGCTTCCAATTGAATCCACTATTGGAAAATACCACAAGTTTTCATCCGAAGTTCTTGCAACTTCTACAACGCGAGCTTTGATCCAAAGTACTCGTCCAACTTCAATTGTGAAGTGTATATCTTCAATCAAGCCTCTGATTACAATCGCTTTAAAATGTTTAGACTGTACCGCACTGGCAAATCGACTGGAGGATTGTAACTGGCTTGGAATTTGAAAATAAATAGATCAGAACACTTTGGAAGAAGTTGTAGGCTTATAAAGAAGATATATGAAAGTAAATTGGTGTATGAGTGAATTAAAATGATCGAAATCCTTCTCTATTTATAGTTTTTCCAAAGGCAGAACTCTGCCAGAATTTGGATAGAACACTATGAGAAAATCTCGTAAAAATTCGTAACTGCAGGAAGACCAAGTTTTTAAACGTTCAAAACACAACGGCCACTAACTGAACTCTAGCCAAATTTGGGCCGAAATCGGGCCAAATTCGGTTGGAGTTCTGTCAGGGTTTTTGCAAATTGGTTTGGGGCTTTTTGAAACGATCAAGTAGTTAGGAAGTAGTTTGGGCTTTTATAAGTGGGCTTGTTTTCAAAATAAAAGAATATTTGAGAACATTTTTTGGATAGCCTATTTGCTAGTACGATGCAGTTTACATCGTATTCTTAGACTCAATAAATATGAAAAATTATATTGATTAAATAGGAAAACCAAGAGCCCTTTGATGACGCTTTTCTTCTAAAATTTGAGCAGAACTGAAGACGCCTTTTTCCTTGTGGCAGTCGTCCAAAGATAAACAGATCTGGAAATCTGAATACCTTTCGTTGGCTTCGTCCCTAAACCCCAATAGGTGGCGCTGCCCCCTCGACCCTTGTCCGTTGACCGGGCAGCAGAACCCCCAATACGAGGCCCGGATAGGTCATTGGGCGGTTCAAAGAATTTTTCTTGTATGACGCCGTCTTTGGCCCATCAATAATTTTCTATTACATATGTCCTGGTTTAATCATGTTTGATCATGCTTACTACATGTCTGTAAATACATGTTAGAAGAACAAAGCAATATGATGCCTTATGATATAAAATATGATAAAGAACATTAGGACAATGATAAGTTTAAGTAGCAACATGATAGTGATTACATGAATATTAGTTATGTCATTATGTTAAACTTAATTGCTTAGCCATATTCAAAATATAATATAATCATTGGGCTAACACTATAATCGCTGGAGTTGGAATCATTCTAGTACTCCCGAAGGACTGGCAATTCAGAGAGCGTATTCTTTGGACGAACCGTGTTCTAATAAAGTTGCTGAATACAATGCTCTACTCATCGGTCTCTAATTAGCTAAATAGTTGGATATCGAATACTTTGAAGTATACGGAGACTCTAAACTGATCGTCAATCAGGTTAGAGGCACGTATAAAGTTCGGCATCAAGATCTCGTTCCATACCATGAAGCAACAATCATATTGGCTACATCATTCAAAGGCTTCTTCATTGAACATGTGCGTCGAGCGTACAATACAGAAGCTGATGTGCTTGCTAATCTAGCAGCTGTATTAGCAATTCATGTGAAAAGACAACAGATGGTTGTTATTACTAACAGGGAATTATTCTGCATTGAGAATAATTTGTATATAGAATCTAGCAATTCGGTCGAAGTTTGCACTACAAGTGAAGACTGGAGAGCTCCTTTCATCGACTTCGCAGTACATGACATCTCACCGGAAGATCCCAAAGTAGCAACGATGATTCATCGGCGATCGCTCCGTTTCTACTACAATCACACTTCTAAAACACTCTATCGGCGATCATATGGCGGTATGCTTTTACGCTCTCTTGCGGGAGATGAAGCAAAGTAGATACCGTATGAAGCTTACGATGGTTTTTGTGGTACACATCAGCCTGGTCCTAAGCTACAAGATTGAATTCGACGCATGGGATACTATTGGCCAACCATGGTGTCAGATGCCATTGAATATTCAAGGAAATGTCGAGCATGTCAAATCCATGCAGATTTCATTCATCAACCTTCAGAATTTCTACGTCCAACAACAGTATCATGGCACATTAAAGCTTGGGGCATGGATGTCATTGGTCTTATTAATCCGTCTTTATCTCGAGGATATAGCTTTATCCTAGCTATAACTGATTACTTCTCAGAGTGTGCCGAAGATATACCTCTAACTGAAGTCAAGACAAACAATGTCATTCATTTCATTAAACATCATGTGATATATAGATTCGACGTTCCTCGGCAAATCATCCATGATAATGGACTGCAGTTCATCAGTAAGAAATTTACTCGATTCTGTAATGACAACCGAATCAACATTGTTATTTCTACATCCTACAATCCTGCAACTAACGGTTTGGCTGAAGCATTAACAAAACAATTATCAAACTTCTCAAGAAGTTTATTTCTACCAATAAATGAAATTAGAGAGTAAAGCTTATTGAATGTCTATTGGCCTACCGTACTACAGTACGCATTCCGACCGGCTGTTCATCTTTCTCTTTGGTGTATGGATGTGAAGCCGTCTTACCGTTGGAGATTCAGATCCCATCACTGAGAATCGCTACTGCCAACGAACTCACAATAGAAATAATGATCATCTTCAACTTCAGAAGCTTGAAGCACTTAACGATAAGCGGCTACTAACTCAACAACACATCGAGCTATATCAAGCTCGTATCTCAAAAGCCTTCAACCGTAAAGTCAAAGTTTGAACATTTCAGAAAGGCGAACTAGTCCTTATCGTCAGAGGTCCTATGACTATGACACACATGAGCAAGGGAAAATTCGAGCAAAAGTTGGAAGGTCCCTACGTTATAAGCAAAGTTTTCTCTAATGGAGCTTATCAACTGTCTAGGATGGATGGAGAATCGCTATGATGCCTATCAATGACAAATTCTAAAAAAGTACCATGTTTGAGAGTGTGTTCTGTATTTTTTAAAAAATATTGTAGATATTCAAAATCTTTGCATCCCTGGCGGAGTCGATCCAGATCTTATCATCATTGACAACGTCTACTACATCACTGCAAACTTTATCTTTTGAAACCTAGTTATTTTAAAAGATATCCTATTCTTGAGTCCTAGTTGGCCCAAGGATAATCAATAGATATACGAATTCACGTGCACATTACCTCTGAATTTTGCTATCTATGTTAACGACTCGTCACGTCCATATTACCTCTGATAAAGTTGTTGGCCCATTGGTCATGGTCGAACCTGATTTTAATAATTGATCAAACTTTGTCTCGATATATAGGCTACTTGGACTATTTTGACAACTTGGATAACTGCTAAAGAACTGCTACCTATCTGTTCAAGACCGAAGCCAATTTTGTCGTATAAGTCTATATGCAATATATTTTGATATTTATTGAGTCTAGGAATACTTTGTACACCTAGTCGTACTGGCAAATAGGCTACCCCAAAAATATTTCAAAAATATTCTATGTTTTGAAAAACAACCCATTTTACAAAAGCTTCTAACTGCTTAAACTTTTCAAAAAGTCAAAACCAAAATCTGCTTTTTAAAACGACTAATAATTCAAAAAAATTAGAAAAATTCTTTCTGAATTCGCCTAGTGTACGTTGGATTTGAACTTGGTCTTTCCACAGTTACGGATGCAACAGCTATTTGTCAAGATTCTCTCATAGAGTTCTGCCCGAATTCTGTTAGAGTTCTGACTTTGGAAAACCTATTAATAGAGAAGGATTTTAATCATTTTAACTCACTCATTCACTTTCTCATCTCTTCTCTCTAAGCTTAAACGTCTTCCTAATTTCACTAAAGCTTTTATTTTCAAATCCCAAGCCAGTTATAATCCTCTACTCGATTTGCCAGTACGGTATGGTCTAGAAGCTTCAGAGTGATTATAATCAGAGGCTTGATTGAAGAAAGACACTTCACAATTGAAGTTGGTCGAGTACTTCGTATCAAAGCTCGCGTTGTAGAAGTTGCAAGGACTTCGTATAAAAACTTGCGGTATTTTTCTATAGTGAATTCAACTGGAAGCTAGAGTTCTTCCGACTAGAATAGTCCTCACAAAAGAGAAACCAGTATACATCGCCGTCTTTGTGTTTTCTTTCTGATATCTGCCTTTATATTTATTTACTTGTGATATATACATTCTCGATGATCTTGTTACTAACTTTTTAATTAGCTAAATTCTGCTGCCTACTCTATTCACCCCCTCTAGAGTATTGCGGTTTATGAATCGTTCCTACATATATCATCTTCGAAATAACAATATTGTATGTTATATTCTGTCATGTCTACATTACCTCTGAACAAATATATAAGTTTTGTTATTTTCAAGAGATATGTCATGTCCAGTACCTCTGAACATATTTTTTATTCCTATCTATTACTTGTGTCTCAAATTGATGTGCAATATATAATAAAGCCACCAAAAAGATCATCAGTTTTCATTCAATGACGAGTAAAAAAATGTCAAATTATATTTATCAAAACATACAGCAAAACAAAAGAAAAATTGTCACATCTGGATAGCTTCATCTAGGAGGCTGAGTGCTAAGATCAGTTATCAGCTTCTTCAGAGAGTCAGCTCTCTCCGTCCTGGAATCAAGCACCCTTTGCCTGGCCAACCTCTCCTGGACTCTGGGTCAAAAGGTTGCAGGGAGTTAACTTGGCTTTCAAATTTTGTACCCTGAATTTGGACGAATTCATCTCACTGCCTTCTCAGATCATCTAGACGGCTCACAACAACTTAATGCATTTCAAGTACTTTTTCTTCACGCCTCCTGGTTGCCTTAAGTGTCTCATAAAGATTGGCCATCTCAGCTTCTAAATTTTGAAGACTAATTTGGCATTCAGACACTTTCTTCTCTTTCTCTGTGACTTCAGTCTTGCAACGCTCAACAGAAGAAGTAGTCTCGACAATGCTAGAGCTGCAAACTCGTGAGCTATCGCCTTACACTCGGCATCTACAAGTCTCTAGATATTTGCCTTTATCAAATCTTGGTAGGACCTGATTGGCTCCTCGAGCACATCCAAGATGTGTTCCAAAAATCTAAACCTGTCCAGATCACCAATATTGCGGATAGCATCAATGATAAAGGAGGCAGTTATCCTTAGTGACTCATAAGGATAGCCTTTCTCCAAGACCATCTGAACAAGAGTTCCCAAGGAGGTAAAGAAAGCACTGGTATAGGTCTCGACGACGATATTTGTTATCGCCGATACACCAAGTATAGCCACTTCAGTCCGAATTCCTTATTTTGTAGAAAATAGAGGAATCACGGATTATACACCAGAAGATCTTGGTGCATGTATCCTTGAAGAGATTCCTTCCACAACATGAGTCCCTATATCCAGAGGAGCTATGGTTGAGCTAAAGTTGAAAGCTGCAAAAGTCAACAAAGCTACGACAA